>JAIOJX010000018.1:7096719-7111719 GCA_022376925.1 Tragulus kanchil
ATGGAACAATGCACTGGTTCCAAATTGGGAAAGGAGTACATCAAGGCTGCTTATTTAACTTATATGCAGAGTACATCATGCAAAATATCAGGGTGGATGAAGCACAAGCTGGAATCAAGACTGCCAGGAGAAATATCAACAGCCTCATATATGCAGATGATAACACTTTAATGGCAGAAAGAGGAAAAGAACTAAAGAGCCTCTTGATGAGGGTGAAAGAGAAGATTGAAAAAACTGGCTTAAAACTCAACATTCAAAAAGCTAAGATCATGGAATCTGATCCCATCACTTTATAGCAAATAGATGGGAAAACAAATGGAAACAGTGACAGACTTTATAGTACTGGGCCTCCAAATTACTGTGGACGGTGATTGCATCTATGAAAATAATAATAAAAAAATCCTTGCTCCTTGGAAGAAAATCTATGACCAGTCTAGACAGTGTATTAAACATCAGAGAAATCATTTTGCCAACAAAGTTTGTTATACTCAAAGCTACTGTTTTTCAAACAGTCATGTATGAATGTGAGAGATGGACCATAAAGAGGCTGAACACCCAAGAACTGATTCTTTCAAACTGTGCACTGGATAAGACTCTTGAGAGTCCCTTAAAAAGCAAGATAAAACCAGTCAATCCTAAAGGAAATCAACCCTGAATATTCATTGGAAGGACTATGGTAAAGTTGAAGCTTTAATACTTTGGCCACCTGATGCAACGTCCTCACTCATTGGAAAAGACCCTGATGCTGGGAAACACTGAGGGCAGGAGGAGAAGCAGGTGACAGAGAAAGAGATGGTTGGATGGCATCACTGACTCAATGGACATGATTTTAAGCCAGCTCTGGCAGATAGTGAGGAATGGAAAGTCTGGTGTTTTGCAGTCCACATGGTCACAAGTAATCAAATATAACTGATCAACAACAAATGGAAAAGCATGCAAAGCCCCAAATCTCTGTTTGTTAGGCACTAAGGAGAGGAGAATGCATGCTGAATCTTAATTTAGGAGGATATAATCAAAATTGAATAGAATCTTTACAGAGAAGAAATATCTATTCTTATTTCCTACTGAGATCTGTTGTGGTTAGACTAATTCATTTTTACATTTAATCTAATGTAGCACGTAGTTAAGAGAAATACACAGAAAGTGATGTCACAAATGCTTTGGGACACCTGCAAATTATTCAAGTCCTATCATAATTTGAGTAGAAATCTCACACAAAATCAGGCATAGAATATTAAGCACAGATGTCTTCCAAAGTATGACCATGAGCAATATTAAAGCCCATGGCCTTTAGTGACCTATTTATCACATTCTATAAGTAGCTTTTGACTCTACTTATGTTTAAGGCTTGTCTAATTAGTAAAACACCAAGATTGCCAGTTAATCAGACAGCAAGGCACAGGGGGAAAATGCATTGCAATAGAAAAGCAGCTCAAAGATAAAACAGAATTGAGGAAAAATAAAGCCTAGAATATGTATTAAGAAACAACAGTAACCAAAGATGCCAATAATAGGTCATCAGCAAATGTATCGGTAATCAGAATAAATATGACTGGGTTAAATCTCACATGTTAAAAAACATTTTCTTGTTGATGTAAACCAAATGATGAAAACATTTGATGAAAACAAATTTTGAAATATAGAGAAATATTGAATCACTACGCTGTGCATCTTGAACTAATGTAGTGTATCAGGTTAATTGTATTCCAATAAACAAAAGAACTTATAAGAACAGAGATCATATTTGTGGTTACAAAGGTATGCACGAATGGGGAACTGCAGAAAGGTAGCCAAAAGGTACAAATTACTAGTTTTAAGATAAATAAGTACTATGGATGTAATGTACAACATTATGAACATAATTAACACTGCTGTATATTTAAAATGGGATTATTGGAAATAAAAGCATAAAATGTACATGTAAGGCAAATACTAACAAAAGAAAGGCGAAAGTGATAATATTAATAGGTGGTAAAACTGAATGACTGTAAAATAGGCAAAATACATATGTACAATAGTTAGTTTTAAATTATTCATAAGAGCTCATGAGTTCATACCAATAGTAACTAACTAAACATATAAACAAACAAGAAAAGAAAGGTCTCTTGCTTACAACAGAATGGAAAGTGCTGACTAGTCAATGTGGAGGAAGTATTGAAGTTAGAAAATCAACATTTTGCAAACATAGTAAATATCAGATCAAGCAAGAATCACTGAAAGCTACATTTAGTGGGAAATGTTGATGAAGAGCAGGATATTTAATCTAATGTAGCACGTAGTTAAGAGAAATACACAGAAAGTGATGTCACAAATGCTTTGGGACACCTGCAAATTATTCAAGTCCTATCATAATTTGAGTAGAAATCTCACACAAAATCAGGCATAGAATATTAAGCACAGATGTCTTCCAAAGTATGACCATGAGCAATATTAAAGCCCATGGCCTTTAGTGACCTATTTATCACATTCTATAAGTAGCTTTTGACTCTACTTATGTTTAAGGCTTGTCTAATTAGTAAAACACCAAGATTGCCAGTTAATCAGACAGCAAGGCACAGGGGGAAAATGCATTGCAATAGAAAAGCAGCTCAAAGATAAAACAGAATTGAGGAAAAATAAAGCCTAGAATATGTATTAAGAAACAACAGTAACCAAAGATGCCAATAATAGGTCATCAGCAAATGTATCGGTAATCAGAATAAATATGACTGGGTTAAATCTCACATGTTAAAAAACATTTTCTTGTTGATGTAAACCAAATGATGAAAACATTTGATGAAAACAAATTTTGAAATATAGAGAAATATTGAATCACTACGCTGTGCATCTTGAACTAATGTAGTGTATCAGGTTAATTGTATTCCAATAAACAAAAGAACTTATAAGAACAGAGATCATATTTGTGGTTACAAAGGTATGCACGAATGGGGAACTGCAGAAAGGTAGCCAAAAGGTACAAATTACTAGTTTTAAGATAAATAAGTACTATGGATGTAATGTACAACATTATGAACATAATTAACACTGCTGTATATTTAAAATGGGATTATTGGAAATAAAAGCATAAAATGTACATGTAAGGCAAATACTAACAAAAGAAAGGCGAAAGTGATAATATTAATAGGTGGTAAAACTGAATGACTGTAAAATAGGCAAAATACATATGTACAATAGTTAGTTTTAAATTATTCATAAGAGCTCATGAGTTCATACCAATAGTAACTAACTAAACATATAAACAAACAAGAAAAGAAAGGTCTCTTGCTTACAACAGAATGGAAAGTGCTGACTAGTCAATGTGGAGGAAGTATTGAAGTTAGAAAATCAACATTTTGCAAACATAGTAAATATCAGATCAAGCAAGAATCACTGAAAGCTACATTTAGTGGGAAATGTTGATGAAGAGCAGGATATTTACATGGTCTTAAAATATTTCACTTCTTATTGGTTGTAAAGAAAAATACACTAAGTATATAATGAGGAAAATGAACAACACCTTGCCTGGGTGATAATTACATCACAAATGAGTGCAGGACATTATGACCTATATCTTATCCTAGTGGAGAATTCATGACCTGAATCTAATCCTGAAAAAACTTCAGAGAAACCCCAAATGAGGAATATTCTTTTAAAATAAACAATAAATACTAGTACATTTCTTTCATAAATTGAACTTTATATTAATGTATACAAAAAATGTACTATATTTTATAAGGTTCAATACTATTCAAGGTTTCACATATCCCCTGGGGGTCTAGAAATGCAACACTCTAGATAAGTGGGGGACAACTATAATGTTAAAAAAAAAAAACATGAACTTAATGTAACAGAAAATAACATTGAAATATGAAATTGCTATTATTTGTAGGTAAAAAAAGATGAATTAGGAATTTTATATTGATCATCTTAACACATTAAGAGGGAAACACATGTTTTCTATTCTTCATATTCGCATGTGAGGGACTTTGCTAGACACACACTCTAGGCACTGCTTACTTCCCTCAACCGAAAAAGGAACAACAAGAGTTTGGAATAATAATCATTATGCTTAGTCTCTCTGTCTCTCTCCTTTCTGTCTCTGTTTCTTTGTGTATGTGTGTGTGTGTGTGAGCCACTCTTACTACACAAACACAAATGGTCTAATCTGCTGACTGACACACAACAGGGACTGGCCCTTAGAGGTGTGACATCCAGTTATCAAGCTGTCCCCATAACTCGGGGTTAAGTCTACATAAAGAAGTAATCAAAAGATCACTTGGCTAAAGGTCTAAAACTACATTCTCCTATCAGTTCTATCAGGATTAATCATAACCAAGGCATTTTGATCTTCACATATGAACTTGTCTCTGTCTCTCAATTGATGCAAAACTCAAGTGGAGAGAATGGGATTTCTATATGTTTATGTCGTAAAATACCAAATATGTAACAACATATATGAAACAAAAACTGCAAAAGATACAGATACAGTTGGAACAACCAACTGCTTTTTTTTGTTCAGGCAACAGTTGTCAAACAAAGGAAAAATGAGATGTATAAATGTGAATTAAATAACCAATAAACTTGGCACTGAATTGGAAAATTCCTTTTTCTTTTCAGAAAAAAATGAAACACTCAAAAATTAATCAAACCTTAAACTTTCCTCTTAACATTACGAAAATCAAATGGATGCACGCCCTTCCTTTCCTTAACCCCTGGTAGCCAGCATATGCTAGGAAAAGCCAACTGGTTACATGCTTCTACTCAAAGCTTTGATGATATGAAGGAAGTGAAAACCAGTTCTATGAGAGTTAACTAATTATGGTCAGTCATTTTATTGGAGCTGAGAATCCAGAACTGGTATAGGGAATATTCACTTTGCATTAGAAGCATTAGAGCAAGTGACCAAGTTTTTTCACCTATGGAACTTCTTTTTGTTCTTATCTGTTTTCTAAACATTATTCTCTAATTTCCCTATTATATAATGTAATCTCCATGATAATCCTCATGTTAAACTAGTTTTATACTTAAGTAAACTATAATTGATTTTTGGTTTCATCAACCAAAAAACTTGCCTGATATACTGTCAAATAGCAAATAAAAACACAGGACAGTAACCATATCACATTAAAAGGATAATATAAGGAATCGTACAAGAAAACTCTAGGAAAAATTCAATTGTGAGTATGAATGCAAAGAACCCAAAAAACGTTAGCAACCAAAAGAAGAGAAACAAGAAATTAATTAAGATAAAGGCTAATATTAATGAATCAGGAAATAATAAAGCACAGTAGGACTAATGAATGAATTCAAAAGTTTTTTCTTCAAAAATAATGATAATAAAATAGACAAACCACTAGTTAATCTAATCAAAAATAAAGGAGGGGAAAGCACAATTAGAAATGGAAAAATGGAAAATTACCACAGATGCAAAAAATGCAAGATAATTGTATGAGGTGACTTTGCTCAACCTTGTGCAAATAAAGTTCAAAATCTTAATAAAACAGGTGATTTTTTATGAAAATAAAAGTTATGAGAAACTGGCTCCAGATGGGATTAAAAAAAAAAATTAAACCATTTGTCATTGAAAAAAGTGTAGTCTTATTAAAGAGACTAGACTGGGGACTTGTTTTCCCCCTAACAAGCATGAGTTTCAAGGACATTTATAAGGAATGTTTTTCTCATTCTGAAAGTCCTTAAACTGTTTCTGGGCATAGAAAAAGTAACCTTGTAGATGCTTGTTATAAAGGCAACATAACATTGAAATGAAATCTACCCCCAAAATCGCTTCTCAAACAAAACCAAGATTGATCTCACTTATGCAAATAGATGCAAGAATCTTAAAGAAACTATTGGCAACTCCATTCTACAGGAGGAATTGTTGTTGTTCAATCTCTAAGTTGTGACCACATGAGATACAGCCTCCCAGACTCTCCTGGCATATCTTAGACTACTGATATTTTTCCTTACAATTTTTTTTTTTTATTATTTATTTTAGTAAAATTTTTACAGAGCTTTGTTGTTCACAGACATGTATGTTCCCAGATCAGTCATATGCATATTCCTGGTCCCCTTCCCCCTCCCAGGTCCCCCCCATCCTGCAACTCCAGGCTGTCGCACCAAGCCCTTGTAGGAATTTCTATTCCCGCTGCGCAATGACAATAGCTATCTTTTTCACATATGATAGTATAGGTTTCCATGTTACTCCCTCTATGCCTCCCACCCACTGTTCATTTCCCACAATGTCCATATGTCTATTCTCTATGTCTGTTTTTCCATTACTTCACTGCATATGTTACCATTACCCAATCGTACAAGAAAACTCTAGGAAAAATTCAATTGTGAGTATGAATGCAAAGAACCCAAAAAACGTTAGCAACCAAAAGAAGAGAAACAAGAAATTAATTAAGATAAAGGCTAATATTAATGAATCAGGAAATAATAAAGCACAGTAGGACTAATGAATGAATTCAAAAGTTTTTTCTTCAAAAATAATGATAATAAAATAGACAAACCACTAGTTAATCTAATCAAAAATAAAGGAGGGGAAAGCACAATTAGAAATGGAAAAATGGAAAATTACCACAGATGCAAAAAATGCAAGATAATTGTATGAGGTGACTTTGCTCAACCTTGTGCAAATAAAGTTCAAAATCTTAATAAAACAGGTGATTTTTTATGAAAATAAAAGTTATGAGAAACTGGCTCCAGATGGGATTAAAAAAAAAAATTAAACCATTTGTCATTGAAAAAAGTGTAGTCTTATTAAAGAGACTAGACTGGGGACTTGTTTTCCCCCTAACAAGCATGAGTTTCAAGGACATTTATAAGGAATGTTTTTCTCATTCTGAAAGTCCTTAAACTGTTTCTGGGCATAGAAAAAGTAACCTTGTAGATGCTTGTTATAAAGGCAACATAACATTGAAATGAAATCTACCCCCAAAATCGCTTCTCAAACAAAACCAAGATTGATCTCACTTATGCAAATAGATGCAAGAATCTTAAAGAAACTATTGGCAACTCCATTCTACAGGAGGAATTGTTGTTGTTCAATCTCTAAGTTGTGACCACATGAGATACAGCCTCCCAGACTCTCCTGGCATATCTTAGACTACTGATATTTTTCCTTACAATTTTTTTTTTTTTATTATTTATTTTAGTAAAATTTTTACAGAGCTTTGTTGTTCACAGACATGTATGTTCCCAGATCAGTCATATGCATATCCCTGGTCCCCTTCCCCCTCCCAGGCCCCCCCCCCCCATCCTGCAACTCCAGGCTGTTGCACCAAGCCCTTGTAGGAATTTCTATTCCCGCTGCGCAATGACAATAGCTATATTTTTCACATATGATAGTATAGGTTTCCACGTTACTCCGTCTATGACTCCCACCCACTGTTCATTTCCCACAATGTCCATATGTCTATTCTCTATGTCTGTTTTTCCATTACTTCACTGCATATGTTACCATTACCCATTTACTTGATTCCATATATATGTGTTAGTATACTGTACTTGTCTTTCTCTTTTTGACTTAATTCCCTTTTTATGATAGGTTCTAGATCCATCCACCGCATTAGAAATTCTTCTGCATTTCTTTCTACAGCTGAGTAGTATTCCATTGTATATATGTACTAGAGCTTCTTTATCCATTCATTCTTCGATGGACATCTAGGTTGCTTCCATGTCCTAGCTATTGTATAGAGAGCTGCAATGAACATTGGGGTACAGGTGTTTCTTTCAATTTTGATTTCATTAGGGTATAAGCCTAATAGTGGGACTGTTGGGTCATATGGTGCTTCTATATTTAGTTTTTTAAGGAATCTCCCTATTGTCTTCCATAGTGGTTGTATCAATTTACATTCCCATCAGCAATGCAAGAGTGTTTCCTTTTCTCCACACCCTCTCCAGCATTTATTGTCTGTTGATTTGTTGATGATGGCATTCTGACTGGTGTGAGGTGATATCTCATTGTAGTTTTGATTTGAATTTCTCTAATTATAAGCAAGGTTGAGCATTGTTTCATGTGCTTTTTGGCCACCCGTATGTCCTCTTTGGTGAGATGTCTCATTAGATCTTTTTCCTATTTTTTTGATTGGGTTGTTCATTTTTCCAGTGCTGAGTCATCTAAGTTGCTTGTAGATTTGGAGATTAATTCTTTGTCTGCTATTTCATTTGCTATGATTTTCTCCCATTCTGTGGGTTGTCTGTTTAGCTTTATTGTAATTTCTTTTGCTGTACAAAAGCTTTAAGTTTCATTGGGTCCCACATGCTAATATTTGTTTTTAGTTCCACTATTCTAGTAGGTGGGTCATGGAAGATCTTGCTTTGATTTATGTCCTTGAGTGTTTTACCTATATTCTCCTCTAAGCGTTTTATGGTTTCTGGTCTGACATTTAAGTCTTTAATCCATTTTGAGTTGATCTTTGTGTATGGTGTCAGGGAATGTTCCAACTTCATTTGTACAGTGTTTCCCTGTCTTTTCATTATTATGTTAATTTCTGTTTCTTTGTGTTTGTCTGTGTATTGAAAGTCTTTCCCCCCGCCCCCAGTTTCATAGCTGAATTCTCCCTCCATTTTGGTTTCCGTCCTTGTAGAAGGGTTAGGTGGTTTGTGTCTTTGGTGGTGTTAGGTCTTGTTTGCAGGTGGATAATCTCTAGCGTTGTGTGTTCTTTGATAGTGCAGGGTCTTGGGTCAGGGCTTCTCCTCTGAGGATCCTTGATTTGATGTCAGTTCCCTTTTTCCGATGGACATCTAGGTTGCTTCCATGTCCTAGCTATTGTATAGAGAGCTGCAATGAACATTGGGGTACAGGTGTTTCTTTCAATTTTGATTTCATTAGGGTATAAGCCTAATAGTGGGACTGTTGGGTCATATGGTGCTTCTATATTTAGTTTTTTAAGGAATCTCCCTATTGTCTTCCATAGTGGTTGTATCAATTTACATTCCCATCAGCAATGCAAGAGTGTTTCCTTTTCTCCACACCCTCTCCAGCATTTATTGTCTGTTGATTTGTTGATGATGGCATTCTGACTGGTGTGAGGTGATATCTCATTGTAGTTTTGATTTGAATTTCTCTAATTATAAGCAAGGTTGAGCATTGTTTCATGTGCTTTTTGGCCACCCGTATGTCCTCTTTGGTGAGATGTCTCATTAGATCTTTTTCCTATTTTTTTGATTGGGTTGTTCATTTTTCCAGTGCTGAGTCATCTAAGTTGCTTGTAGATTTGGAGATTAATTCTTTGTCTGCTATTTCATTTGCTATGATTTTCTCCCATTCTGTGGGTTGTCTGTTTAGCTTTATTGTAATTTCTTTTGCTGTACAAAAGCTTTAAGTTTCATTGGGTCCCACATGCTAATATTTGTTTTTAGTTCCACTATTCTAGTAGGTGGGTCATGGAAGATCTTGCTTTGATTTATGTCCTTGAGTGTTTTACCTATATTCTCCTCTAAGCGTTTTATGGTTTCTGGTCTGACATTTAAGTCTTTAATCCATTTTGAGTTGATCTTTGTGTATGGTGTCAGGGAATGTTCCAACTTCATTTGTACAGTGTTTCCCTGTCTTTTCATTATTATGTTAATTTCTGTTTCTTTGTGTTTGTCTGTGTATTGAAAGTCTTTCCCCCCGCCCCCAGTTTCATAGCTGAATTCTCCCTCCATTTTGGTTTCCGTCCTTGTAGAAGGGTTAGGTGGTTTGTGTCTTTGGTGGTGTTAGGTCTTGTTTGCAGGTGGATAATCTCTAGCGTTGTGTGTTCTTTGATAGTGCAGGGTCTTGGGTCAGGGCTTCTCCTCTGAGGATCCTTGATTTGATCTCTGGCCAGGGAGTTGTAGGCTCTATGTCTGGTTTGCGATGGTGTTCAGTGGTATTAGTTCAAATACTAGCATATGAGGAACAAGAAGTGCATACCTGGTAGATGACAGTCATAAAACCAAGCAAATGTTTTCTAACATAAGGCAAAATTATACATACATACATATCAATAACCACAATGAACAGTCTTACAGGGATAAAGTATAGGAAATTTTTATGGTAAATGGAATAATCAAAGTTGGTACCTGACTGTTAAGCTCTAAGTTAATTAAAATACTGCCTGGGAAAACAGATCCAGGGCAACGTCTCAGCTGGGGATATTATAATGAGAGCATTTTTTCACTAAGACCTGTGTGGGGGTGAGAAGGAGGAGAGTGTATGGGTAATTAGAAGGAATAGATTCGTGTTGCAAGGATTTTGTAAGGTTAGGTAACAAAGATTCGTGCATTGTAGAGTATAGTACACCTGAAAGGGAATAGCAGAGACAGGAAATATTTATATAGAGGATAGTAGTAGGTATAAAAAGATTTTACAGTTAGAGCATGCAGAGAGGAAGCAGTGGCAAAAAAAAAATGTTTTAAAAAAATTTAAAAAATTAAAAAGAAAAGACAAAGGAAGAAAAAACCCCACCAAAACAAGGGTAAATACTGTCCCTGGTTTTTATCTTCTAAGCTGTGTGTGGACCTTCCACCCTTTTGCTCTTGATGTTGTTGTCCCAGATTTCCCTAGTCTGTCCTGGTGGGTGTCAAGTGTGGAGACTGGACAGCTGCTTATGTCTTAGGTTTCAATGAGGGTCAGGGTTTTTTTTTGGAGTCAAGACCCTTGCAGAGCCAGTTGCTCTGGTTTCTGTTTTGTTTTCGGAAAAACAAAGGCTCTGCAGACCGCTCAGACACTGGCGTGGCGGGCGGTTCCCAGTCCAGTGGAGGAGGCTGTGCCTCCAGCTCTGTGTTGGAGGGTGCTCCCGGATTCCACTGCACACCCCCTGGTAGCCTTCAATCCCTGCTCTTCTCTGGGTTTCTTCTGTCGCAGTTCTCCACTGCCTGCAGGACTTGGCTTCTTTGCTGCAGTTCTGGGGCTGCGGGAGCTGTTCCAGCTGCTGGTGCGTGCTCACTGCTGGATTCGGGACTAAACCCCAAATGAAGACTCGAGCTTCCCCTTCCAACTCAAGCCAGGATTTTGGGCTGCAACTCGCCGGAGATTTCCGTGTTCCATTCCTCAGGCCCCGCCAGAGTTGTCTCAGCTCACCTGGCACCTGGGGACCCTGTACTCTCCCAGCGGAATTTTCATGCTGAGCACTGCCTTCCATCCTCCCAGCACTTTCCAGAGCTCTCTCCACCCGGTCCGGTGTGGGGGTTGGGATATGGGGCCCTCAGTATGGGAGCTCAGGGAAAGTTCTGGCTGCTAACTCTCCAAACCTCTTAGACCTGAGGAGTTCTTTTGTCGTCTAGAGGCTGGTTTGTTGGTGGTGTTTCATTTCTTGATTAGTTCTGGTGATTCTATTGGGGAGCTGGCGAAATCCTCCTCTCATTCCTCTGCCATCTTAGCTCACCACTTTTCCCTACAATCTTGATTCCATTTTATGATTGATCCAATCCAGCATTTCAAGTGACATACTCTGCATAGAAGTTAATAAGCAGGGTGACAATATACACCCTTTATGCACTCCTTTTCCCAGCTTTGAACCAGTTCATTGTTCTATGTCTGAGTCTAACTGTTGTTTCCTGACATGAATACAGGTTTCTCAAGAGACAGATTATGCGGTCTTGTGTTCCTATCTCTAAGAATTTTCCACAGTTTGTTGTGATTCACATTATCAAAGGCTTTAGCATAGTCCGTGAAGCAGAAGTAGATGTTTTTCTCGAATTCTCTTGCTTTTTCTATGATCCAGTGGATGCCAGCAGTTTGATCTCTTGTTCCTCTGCCATTTCTACATCTAGCTTGTACATCTGAAAGCTCTTGGGTCATGTACTGCTGAAGCCTAGCTTGAAGGATTTTGAGCATTTCCTTGTTAGCATGTGAAATGAGCACAATTGTGTGGTATTTTGAATATTTTTTGGCATTGTCGTTCTTTGAAATTGGAATGAGAACCGACATTTTCCAGTCATGCGGGTACTGCTGCCTTTTCTAAATTTACTGACACAATGTGTACAGCACTTTAATAGCCTCATATTTTAGTATTTGAAATAGCTCAACTAGAATTTCATCACCTCCACTAGATTTTTTTTAAAGCATTTATTTTTTCATTTATTTATTTATTTATGGGGGGGTGGGTTGGGGAGGGAGGGGAGCAGGCGGGCTACTTCTATTGGTCTTTCATTTGTCTATTTTCATCCATCTTTGTTCTTTGGCCCGTATGGGCCTCCCATCGCCGTGGCCTCTGTTGTCGCAGAGTGCCGGCTCTGGGCACATGCGCTCCAGACCTCCGGCTCGGTAATTGGACACATCAGTCCAGCCGCTCCGCGGCACGTGGGATCTTCCCAGGCCAGGGATCGAACCAACACCCCTTGCATTGCAAGGCGGTGTCCTTACCCACTGCACCACCAGGGAAACCCCCTCCACTAGATTTGTTTCCAAAATTATTTGGGGTTCTTTCCAGGAATTGAATAATTTTTAATCAAAGTAGAATTGATTACAACATCATATTAGTTTTAGGTGTACAACCTAGTGGCACAATTTTATATATTATACTCCTTTTAAGCTCATTGCAAAATAGCAAAATTATTTAGAAAAACCAATATATGGAAACTATCTAAACACCATTTATAGTGAATGGATAAAGTAGATGTAGTATTTTTAATACCATGGAATACTGTTCAGGCATAAAAGGAAAGAAATTCTGCCATTTGCAACCATATGAATGAGCCCTGAGGGTAATAATGTTAAGTATTAGGAAGCATCAATAAAGTTCAACACATTATTAAGTGAAGGAAGCATTGTATACTTTGATCCTGTCATGTTGTTCCTATTTGCATAGACATCAGAATTTCCAGGATACAAAAGAAATGGTGAGACCAAGAAATTAATTCAATCAGAGGATGGTAGGGTACATCCTCCTGAACTATATGGCTTTTATATTAGAAAGTTATTTTAAAATGTACTTGTGCCACTGACAAGGCTTGTTCTTTTCTTGAATTAAAAATCTAAGACTGGCCTTCCCTAGTGGTCTAGTGGTTAGGGACTAGACCCTTGCAGTGCAAGGGACGCTGGTTCGATCCCTGGCCTGGGAAGATGCCACATGCCGTGGAGCAGCTGGACCAATGTGTCCAACTACCAAGTCAGAGTTCTGGAGCACATGTGCCCAGAGTTGGTGCTCTGCAACGGAAGAGGTCACTGCAACAGGAGGCTCAAACAGGCCAAAGAACAAAGATAGATGAAAGAAAGACCAATAGAAGTAGCCAAAAAAAAATAAAAATAAAAAAAAAAATCTAAGACATCTTACTTTTGCTAACCATTGGTGGGAAAACACCTAAGTGATGCAACTTCAAAACAGAAACAAAGCTACTGTAAAACTATTATTCCAATTCTTTCTATAGTTTCTTCGTGGAAGTCCATTATTAGCAAATGATCTCTTCATCTAATATACATCTGAACTCTGTTTTACAAAATGGAAATACTTTGGGAAAATATAATGTACTAAACTATTTCAAAACATGATGCCATTAATAGCACAGTGTTAAAAATGAGCACTGGGAGTAGTTATTTGGGGTTCTTTCCAGGAATTGAATAATTTTTAATCAAAGTAGAATTGATTACAACATCATATTAGTTTTAGGTGTACAACCTAGTGGCACAATTTTATATATTATACTCCTTTTAAGCTCATTGCAAAATAGCAAAATTATTTAGAAAAACCAATATATGGAAACTATCTAAACACCATTTATAGTGAATGGATAAAGTAGATGTAGTATTTTTAATACCATGGAATACTGTTCAGGCATAAAAGGAAAGAAATTCTGCCATTTGCAACCATATGAATGAGCCCTGAGGGTAATAATGTTAAGTATTAGGAAGCATCAATAAAGTTCAACACATTATTAAGTGAAGGAAGCATTGTATACTTTGATCCTGTCATGTTGTTCCTATTTGCATAGACATCAGAATTTCCAGGATACAAAAGAAATGGTGAGACCAAGAAATTAATTCAATCAGAGGATGGTAGGGTACATCCTCCTGAACTATATGGCTTTTATATTAGAAAGTTATTTTAAAATGTACTTGTGCCACTGACAAGGCTTGTTCTTTTCTTGAATTAAAAATCTAAGACTGGCCTTCCCTAGTGGTCTAGTGGTTAGGGACTAGACCCTTGCAGTGCAAGGGACGCTGGTTCGATCCCTGGCCTGGGAAGATGCCACATGCCGTGGAGCAGCTGGACCAATGTGTCCAACTACCAAGTCAGAGTTCTGGAGCACATGTGCCCAGAGTTGGTGCTCTGCAACGGAAGAGGTCACTGCAACAGGAGGCTCAAACAGGCCAAAGAACAAAGATAGATGAAAGAAAGACCAATAGAAGTAGCCAAAAAAAAAAAAAAATTAAAAAAAAAATCTAAGACATCTTACTTTTGCTAACCATTGGTGGGAAAACACCTAAGTGATGCAACTTCAAAACAGAAACAAAGCTACTGTAAAACTATTATTCCAATTCTTTCTATAGTTTCTTCGTGGAAGTCCATTATTAGCAAATGATCTCTTCATCTAATATACATCTGAACTCTGTTTTACAAAATGGAAATACTTTGGGAAAATATAATGTACTAAACTATTTCAAAACATGATGCCATTAATAGCACAGTGTTAAAAATGAGCACTGGGAGTAGAGTTTAGTGGTTAAGAGCTGGGGCTTCATACTGAACAGAGAGATTGAAATCTTATTGGTAAAATTCAATTTTTGTCTCTTTAAGTCAAATGACGATATGAATTATGAAGCCACCTACTTCATGGAGCTGCTGATGTATTAATGAAACCATGTAAGTGCTTAGAATATTGCTTTGCATGCACTAAGCTTTCAGTAGATTTGCAACAAGTGCAAACTATTATTAGAAATGAAGCAATCAAAAGAAATGCATTGAGCACTTGCTCTATGAAAGAGCCATCATGAAGAATACACACACACACACACACACACGTGTGTGTGTGTGTAGTGTATATGAAAGTGGAAGTTACTCAGTCATATCCGACACTTTGCGGCCCCTTGGAGGAGCCATGGAATTCTCCAGG
>JAIOJX010000018.1:7114219-7125195 GCA_022376925.1 Tragulus kanchil
TAGCAGGTGTTAACTGTTTATAAATATTTTTCTCATCTTCAAAACCAGATGTGTGTTCTCTATCTTTTGAACTGAACATAAAATTATGTTTATAAATTAAGATATAGCAACACCAATCTTGATAACAGCACAAAATCCAAAGAAAACACAAATATTAATTTGAAAATATGCATGAACCCCAATGTTTACAGAAGCATTACTTGCAATGGGCAAGTTGTAGAAGCATCTTAAGTGTCCATCAACAGATGAATGGATAAAGAAGATGTGGTACATATATATGTGATAGAATATTACTCAGCCATAAAAAGAATGAAATAATGTCATTTGTACCAAAATGGATAAGCATAGAGATTATCGTATTAGATGAGGTAAGTCATACAAAAAAAGACAAGTACTGACATTACTTATATGTGCAATCTAAAATATAAAACAAACTAGTGAATACAACAACAACATCAAAAAACAGATGAGTGTACAAACTAGCAATTACCAGTGAGAAGGAGAAATGGGGGAGGACCAAGATAGGGATATGTGATCAAGAATACAAACTAGATAAATTAGATAAGCAACAAGAATATGTTGTACTCACAGGGAGATATAGACATTATGTCATAATAAGTTAAATGAATTATAGTGTATAAAATACTGAATTGCTGCATTGTACACCTGAAACTAATATAAAATTGTAAAGCAGCAATACTTCAATTGAAAAAGAATTACAAAATTCTTTAAAGTTAGAAAAAAAAATCACTAATATGCTGTAAAACCCATATAACTGAGTCTGCTGGATATTTTATCTTTTAAACTTGCTCATACTTAACTTTTAGAAATTCATTAATCACAGTTCAGTTTTTCCTGTTCAATATCTGATTCCCCAGAGGCTTGTGCTTGGGGGTTTCTGTTTTAGTAATCTGTGATTTCTTGTATTCGTTTTCTGTTCCCTAATTTTCAGCATAGCATCTTGTCCTGTGACCTCACTTCTCTGACAGTTCTAAAACGATTCGTTTATTTTTTTCAGTTTTTTACCTGTCGTTAGGATGAAATAGTAATTTCTGAGCTCCCAACAGGCTTTACTGGGAAGCAAAAGTACTCGTGTTCTGTATCTTTTGACCTTTATGATTATATTATGATTTCAATGCTACTTAGATTATTATTTTAAGTACAAGAGATTAAAGGCCAAGTAGATTTGTGACTCGTGTTTCCTGCTAAGTTCTTTTGACTTTATGATTTACTATGATTTAGCAATCTTGATAACAGCACAAAATCCAAAGAAAACACAAATATTAATTTGAAAATATGCATGAACCCCAATGTTTACAGAAGCATTACTTGCAATGGGCAAGTTGTAGAAGCATCTTAAGTGTCCATCAACAGATGAATGGATAAAGAAGATGTGGTACATATATATGTGATAGAATATTACTCAGCCATAAAAAGAATGAAATAATGTCATTTGTACCAAAATGGATAAGCATAGAGATTATCGTATTAGATGAGGTAAGTCATACAAAAAAAGACAAGTACTGACATTACTTATATGTGCAATCTAAAATATAAAACAAACTAGTGAATACAACAACAACATCAAAAAACAGATGAGTGTACAAACTAGCAATTACCAGTGAGAAGGAGAAATGGGGGAGGACCAAGATAGGGATATGTGATCAAGAATACAAACTAGATAAATTAGATAAGCAACAAGAATATGTTGTACTCACAGGGAGATATAGACATTATGTCATAATAAGTTAAATGAATTATAGTGTATAAAATACTGAATTGCTGCATTGTACACCTGAAACTAATATAAAATTGTAAAGCAGCAATACTTCAATTGAAAAAGAATTACAAAATTCTTTAAAGTTAGAAAAAAAAATCACTAATATGCTGTAAAACCCATATAACTGAGTCTGCTGGATATTTTATCTTTTAAACTTGCTCATACTTAACTTTTAGAAATTCATTAATCACAGTTCAGTTTTTCCTGTTCAATATCTGATTCCCCAGAGGCTTGTGCTTGGGGGTTTCTGTTTTAGTAATCTGTGATTTCTTGTATTCGTTTTTCTGTTCCCTAATTTTCAGCATAGCATCTTGTCCTGTGACCTCACTTCTCTGACAGTTCTAAAACGATTCGTTTATTTTTTTCAGTTTTTTACCTGTCGTTAGGATGAAATAGTAATTTCTGAGCTCCCAACAGGCTTTACTGGGAAGCAAAAGTACTCGTGTTCTGTATCTTTTGACCTTTATGATTATACTATGATTTCAATGCTACTTAGATTATTATTTTAAGTACAAGAGATTAAAGGCCAAGTAGATTTGTGACTGGTCCAAGATCACATAGTTACTATGAGCAGAGCTAGGGCTTGACACTAAGTCTTCCTAGCTCCAATGCTTGTATTTCAAACCTCTACCCTCTACTATGCTAATATTACTGGTCTGAAAGAGTGCTACAGAATTAATTACAATTTGCTTTTATTTTCACATCCTAATGCAAATCCTGTCTACATTTTCATCTCTTCTCAAAACTCTATTCAAAGCATAGTGCTTCCATGGTGCCTCTGATGGTAAAGAATTTGCCTACAATGCAGGTGACTTGGGTTCAATCCCTGGGTTGGGAAGATCCCTTGGAAAAGGGAATGGCTACCATCTCCTGTGTTCTTGCCTGGAGAATTTCATGGACAGAGGAACTTACTTCCTCCAATATCTTAATACTTGGTTGATGTGGTAAAGGGAATAATGTCCACCCCTCATCCATAGAAGTTGTGAATATGTTAGTTAGGTTTAATGGCAAAGAGGAAGTATGCCTGCAGTTGGAATTAAGGTTGACAATCAGCTAAACTTAAAATAGAGAGATTTTCTTAGATTATCACTGTAGGTCAACTACAATGACAAGGGTTTATTATAAAAGTGGAAGAGAAGTTCAGTGACAGGAAGACGTGCCAATGAAGAAAGGTATGGAGAGCTAAACCATCGCTGACTTTTAAGATGGATAAAGGAACCATGAACCAAGTGGCTTCTAGAAGCCAGTAAAGGCAAAGAAATCAATTCTCCACTGAATGCATCCCTTCTAACACTTTGATTCCAAACAGTTGAGACAAGTATCAAACTTTTAACCAAAGAACTGTAACATAATTAATTTGTATTGTAACCTGCAAAACTGTAAGATAATAAATTTGAATTGCTTAAACTGCTAAGTTTGTGGTGATTTATTAGAGCAGCAAGAGGAGCCCAATACACTTGATCCATATGAACTACCACCACAGTACTCATTATCTCAATCATACATCTATCAGATATTTAGTGGGATAGCCTTATATCACTATCTAGATTTTAAAGTGTATGATTTTCCCACATAATTATACTGTACATTCTCATAAACAGGGGATATGCGACATCTTTTAGTATTGACTGAATTAATTACACTCCTTTGTACCAAAAAGTGTTCAACAGTACTGATGGTGGTGAGTTCAAACACATAAGTGACTGCTTAGGATAAAATTAAAATAATTACTGACATTATACGGGTATTCAAATTTGCTTGCAAAGTCCATGTCCCAAAACTTCCACTGCCTTTAAACTGCATTATTACTCAGATGCATGCTTAAGCCGATTTCAAATCATAAAATGGCAGCATTTGGACAGAAACATTGTTCTACCCTCTGTTTTTCTATATGTGCAAACCTACTGAATTGAAACAGAATCATTCCATAGACAAAATAAAATGTCTTTTGTTTTTCCTAGAATTCTTCATTCAGTCCAATTGTAAACTTTTGTAATGAGTTCTTACACAGTAGCACCTATTTTCTTACAGTCATTCTGAAACCTGCAGAGCTCAATCTCTTTGAATTCGGACATAAAAATTCGAGTGTGTTAGGTACTAGAACAATTCTATTGTTGTTCCCAGTTTTGCTTTCTCTAGGAGATCCCTTGGTAGATGTAAAGAAAACTGATCAAATATTTGGCTTATAAATAATATTTGGAAACACCACATGACATAGCATCAGTTGGTTTGTATTTGTGATCAAAAGAAATGAAAGAGAATTTCAGACAAAATTCCCTTCATCAGGGTTCCAACATTTCTGTCTGAGTCTGCAGCTTACCAACTGTTTTATCTTTGTTATATTAGCATTGCTCTCTCACTGAAGGATTCACATATTAGATAACATGTTTTAATCAAAAATGGAGCCTGAAAGCCAGGACCACCAACAAAAGCAGTGGTCCACATCTGGATCCTAAATCTGAAACTGGTAGCTTTAAACTTACCACCCAATGAAAGATTATTACAGAGTGTATCTTAAAAGGATTGCCCAACAGAAATAGTGGGGCTTATTTCTGAGGAGAGTTGAATATGGTTGTTTCCAACTTTTTTAAAGTTAATGCTCTGTGGGTCTTATACTCCTATCGATTCTCATATAAGAAAAAGGCATTTTTAGTATACTACATGAAGTTCTTATAAAACATTGTGCTTCCTAATAATCTTTTTATGGTCTACATGCAAAGATAATGCTAGGATTCAGAAAATTATGTCCCTGTTTGACTTCATTTTCCATTATAAAATACATTTGGAATTATATCTTTTCATTCTATAAGTTTATTTTATTATTTTCAAGAAAACAGGGATAATTTATAGATGGAAAGTCCCTTTTCCAAATCATAAAATGGCAGCATTTGGACAGAAACATTGTTCTACCCTCTGTTTTTCTATATGTGCAAACCTACTGAATTGAAACAGAATCATTCCATAGACAAAATAAAATGTCTTTTGTTTTTCCTAGAATTCTTCATTCAGTCCAATTGTAAACTTTTGTAATGAGTTCTTACACAGTAGCACCTATTTTCTTACAGTCATTCTGAAACCTGCAGAGCTCAATCTCTTTGAATTCGGACATAAAAATTCGAGTGTGTTAGGTACTAGAACAATTCTATTGTTGTTCCCAGTTTTGCTTTCTCTAGGAGATCCCTTGGTAGATGTAAAGAAAACTGATCAAATATTTGGCTTATAAATAATATTTGGAAACACCACATGACATAGCATCAGTTGGTTTGTATTTGTGATCAAAAGAAATGAAAGAGAATTTCAGACAAAATTCCCTTCATCAGGGTTCCAACATTTCTGTCTGAGTCTGCAGCTTACCAACTGTTTTATCTTTGTTATATTAGCATTGCTCTCTCACTGAAGGATTCACATATTAGATAACATGTTTTAATCAAAAATGGAGCCTGAAAGCCAGGACCACCAACAAAAGCAGTGGTCCACATCTGGATCCTAAATCTGAAACTGGTAGCTTTAAACTTACCACCCAATGAAAGATTATTACAGAGTGTATCTTAAAAGGATTGCCCAACAGAAATAGTGGGGCTTATTTCTGAGGAGAGTTGAATATGGTTGTTTCCAACTTTTTTAAGTTAATGCTCTGTGGGTCTTATATTCCTATCGATTCTCATATAAGAAAAAGTCATTTTTAGTATACTACATGAAGTTCTTATAAAACATTGTGCTTTCTAATAATCTTTTTATGGTCTACATGCAAAGATAATGCTAGGATTCAGAAAATCATGTTCCTGTTTGACTTCATTTTCCATTATAAATAATGACATTTGGAATTATATCTTTTCATTCTATAAGTTTATTTTTATTATTTTCAAGAAAACAGGGATAATTTATAGATGGAAAGTAAAAACAAAGAAAAAAAGCACATGGGGTGCTGTCACTATGTAAGTGAATATGACATAGATGAGATAATCTGAAGTAAGTTAGTCAAGGTATGATATTTTGTTAGAGAAAGAAAAAGGGTTTAAGTTCAAAAAGAAGCTCTTTTTCAGGATTCTTCTCCCATACCGTAGGACATACTGCCAAAAAATAAAACAATTGCTAGTCAGAAAAGCGAATCAGCTGAGGTGTTTCAGGGCCAATGATCTAAATCATTTTTTGGCTTATCTTCAGCATCAACACAACGTTGAGTGAATTCAAATTTTATGTAATAGTTTCCAATTTGCTCTCACTTTGAACCTTTTCTACCTTCTCTGAAACCTTGGAACAATAGTTCCTTCTTACCTCACAGCAATAAAGTGAAAGAGACAATGCAATAAGGAAATGTTCTGTATAACAATGGGCCATTTAAAAAATGCCCACATAAATGTTAAGGATAAGATGAAAAGCTATTGTACTTGGCACTTCATTCCTTTCAGATCCTGGAACTCTTAGTGTACGTGTGTATGTTTGAACTAAGAAGGTGTGATGGAGGTCAAGGTGGAAAGTGAGACCAGAGGAGGTAAGATCTGGACATAATACAAGAGTAATGGTAAAACTTCACTAGTGTTTATAAAAACATTTTCTTAGTAAAATATGCCCTTTCGGGAAGCATTAACAGATGGAGTAAAGTAAAACAATCTGCCATACCTGAGAATCCTGTGCAGTGCCAGCTGGACCCATTTAGAGGCTTTGAAGAAATGCCAGTCATTATTAAGGGAAGTCCTCTGAGACTAGGAAGCAGAAGATTGGTTTGCAAATACCTCCCCTGCAGGGGCTCCATAATGTACTGCAATCTGAACCTGTGACCTTCATTCATTAACTCTGGTGTTAGTGGATCATTTTGTGTAATACAGCTGCAACTAATAATGATGATCCATTGATTGTATTTCATGAACCTACTCAATTCATTTGGAAATACAAGGGGTGGATGTTTGCTTAAGGCATTTTATAATACTTCTCTCCTGAGAATTAATGTGTTAGTATTTCTAATGCACACTGAAGATGAAAATTGCTGTATAAATAATAGCCATTATCCTGCGATACATAGAGCAGGAGCTACTCCATTAGGAAAGGAAGAAAAAACAAGGACAGCAATACCTAACCATGACAAAATGTCAGATTCAGACTTCTACACCAGTCATGACCTCTGCTCTACCATCCATTGAGCTAAAGCAGTTGCCTAAAATATGCTGCAATTCTATAAACTATATCTGAAGTGAAGAAAAACTTCATGCTTTAACAGAAAACCACGCTTTAACCCTACTATGCTTGCAGGGCTGTACATAGTTTGCCATTACAGGCTGATCCTGGCTCCCAGCTAGAAGATTGGCATAGTAAGGATTTCCTCAGTTGTGGCTGCTAGCCAAGTGCTGTGGTTAGTGGGAAAGGTCCTTGCCGTGGTCACTGTCTCCCCCAGGTCTCTGGAATGACCACGGTTGCCAGAATTACAAATGATAAAATTAAACTCAAATTTAAGTGGCAGTTCACTTGTAATTAAATTGCAAATCAAATAAAAACCTAGATGGGAATACGTGTCATCTGAAATGGCAAACTGACCTGTCTCTAATTCCATAAGCGAGCCCAAAGAAGGCTCACAGAAGCAGCTTTATGTTTAAAAAGCTTCTTAATGCTAAGTAACACTTAAGACCTGAGCTTCAAATCTCAGGGAGTCTCTACGCTGGAACACATTTCTACAGCAGTTGTCCTCGATTTTTGGATTTCATACAACTTTAGAATTTTAGCATATATTTATTATCTGTAC
Source organism: Tragulus kanchil (assembly GCA_022376925.1). Lineage (NCBI taxonomy): Eukaryota > Metazoa > Chordata > Mammalia > Artiodactyla > Tragulidae > Tragulus > Tragulus kanchil. The sequence continues at coordinate 7,121,734 of JAIOJX010000018.1, forward strand.
TATAATCATTTAAAAAATAAAGTACATTTAAAAATACAAGAAATGAAAGGGCACATGGCAAACTCAGAACAATACGTATGTATTTTATGAATATTAGGCAAGCTGCTTAACTTGCCAATTCCTTTGGGTTCTTCATCTCTAAGGGGAGACATATCAGTTTTTTAAGAGGGATAGAGAAGTTAATGTATAAAGTTCTTAAAATAGGACATAGCACCCTATGTGCAAGACATACAAATTCAGTTCTCTTTGTGTGTGTATAAGTCCCTCCTTATATTTTAAAAATTACTATTACAATAGACTTGTGATAACCTTATCTCAGACCAGCACTGGTCGTCAGACTTACATTTGGAAACGTTGGCCTAGAAGTCCCACAGTGGCCTATGACATGATACAGGATAGTTCTACTAGGGAACCAGTTTGTAACAATTAGAAATCCCTACAGGGGCTTCCCTGGTGGTCCAGTGGGTAAGGGCATTGCCTTGCAGCACAAGGGGTGCCAGTTAGATCCCCTGGCCTGGGAAGATCCAACGTGCCGCGGAGCGGCTGGACCGGTGTGTCCAATTACCAAGGCGGAGCTCTGGAGCTCATGTGCCCAGAGCCGGTGCCCTGCGACAACAGAGGCCACTGCGATGAGAGAACCACATGGGCCAGAGAACAAAGATGGATGAAAATAGAGAAATGAAAGACCAATAGAAGTGGCCTGCCCGCCCCCCTTCCTCTCCCTTCCCCCCAAAAAGAAGTCCCCACAGGAGAAGAAACATTTTATCCTAGAGAGTATTAAGAAGGTTTTTTTTTTTAATGCTTTATTCTCTTTTTTAACACTAAAACATTTTGTATTAGCATATTGTTCAGGTAAAGAAAGGTTTTCTATATATAAAAAGTCTCCAGTGTCATATCTCATATTTTATTTATTACTTGGATAGAGATAGAGATGATGCTCCCTAATAGTAATTGTTTGCTGCCAGGACTCATCCTTGTTTCCTCTTTCTATTGCCTCTAATGTTGAATCTGTTAGCAAATTAAGTGGAATCGAATTCCAAAACATAATTCTAAAACTCCTTTAATTCACACACTGCTAACCACCCTGGAATTTTATCATTCCATCCCTACCTGGCCTTTCTGCTTCCACTCTTTCTGTGTCTATAATTCATTTACACAGCACTCAGAGCAGTCTTCAAACACAAATGTAAACCTTCTAATGGTTTCCTTTTTGACTTGTAATAACATCCAAGATCTTACCATGACGTAAAATTCCCAAATTGATCTAGCCTTTGTCTATCTCTCTGACACATTTTGTCTTTCTCTCCCTCACTTTTGCAATGTGCCAGCTACGATGACCTTCATTATGTCCCTTGACTGCTATAATCTTGCTCTTTCCTCAGGGTCTTTAACTTGCTGTTTTCTTTGCCTGGAACACTATTCTATCAGTTTTTCATGTGACTGCTCCCATCCTCTCACGCAGTTTTTATCACAAACAATGTCTCTTTAAAGATGTTCCCCCTTACTCATTCCATTTTACTGCTTCAGTTCTATTATCATAGTATTTCTCACTGTCTGGGATGATTTCATTTATTCATTTGTATATGTGTATATGTTTCTTGTCTTGCTTTCACACCTCAGAATGTTTTATGAAGGGTCTTTGTCTGCTTTGTTCAGTGGTTTATACCTGCTATCTCTTAGAATAGTGTTTGAAAATGACTAGATATACCCCTCCCTGCGACAACAGAGGCCACTGCGATGAGAGAACCACATGGGCCAGAGAACAAAGATGGATGAAAATAGAGAAATGAAAGACCAATTGAAGTGGTCCACCCGCCCCCCTTCCTCACCCCCCTCCCCGCCAAAAAAAAGAAATCCCCACAGGAGAAGAAACATTTTATCCTAGAGAGTATTAAGAAGGTTTTTTTTTTTAATGCTTTATTCTCTTTTTTAACACTAAAACATTTTGTATTAGCATATTGTTCAGGTAAAGAAAGGTTTTCTATATATAAAAAGTCTCCAGTGTCATATCTCATATTTTATTTATTACTTGGATAGAGATAGAGATGATGCTCCCTAATAGTAATTGTTTGCTGCCAGGACTCATCCTTGTTTCCTCTTTCTATTGCCTCTAATGTTGAATCTGTTAGCAAATTAAGTGGAATCGAATTCCAAAACATAATTCTAAAACTCCTTTAATTCACACACTGCTAACCACCCTGGAATTTTATCATTCCATCCCTACCTGGCCTTTCTGCTTCCACTCTTTCTGTGTCTATAATTCATTTACACAGCACTCAGAGCAGTCTTCAAACACAAATGTAAACCTTCTAATGGTTTCCTTTTTGACTTGTAATAACATCCAAGATCTTACCATGACGTAAAATTCCCAAATTGATCTAGCCTTTGTCTATCTCTCTGACACATTTTGTCTTTCTCTCCCTCACTTTTGCAATGTGCCAGCTACGATGACCTTCATTATGTCCCTTGACTGCTATAATCTTGCTCTTTCCTCAGGGTCTTTAACTTGCTGTTTTCTTTGCCTGGAACACTATTCTATCAGTTTTTCATGTGACTGCTCCCATCCTCTCACGCAGTTTTTATCACAAACAATGTCTCTTTAAAGATGTTCCCCCTTACTCATTCCATTTTACTGCTTCAGTTCTATTATCATAGTATTTCTCACTGTCTGGGATGATTTCATTTATTCATTTGTATATGTGTATATGTTTCTTGTCTTGCTTTCACACCTCAGAATGTTTTATGAAGGGTCTTTGTCTGCTTTGTTCAGTGGTTTATACCTGCCATCTCTTAGAATAGTGTTTGAAAATGACTAGTAATTCAATAAATACTTATTGAAAGCATTGATAAAAGACTTCCAGATATTATGTTAAATTTTTCTAAACAATATTACCTGTTATCCATATAATAACACTACAAAATCAATTCATTATTGCCCTTATCTTACTGATAAAGAAGCTGAGCTTAATTAAACAGATTTTCAAGGACAAAGGAGATAATAAATATCAATGCCAGAGCTCAGATGCAGAATATAAGTCTGTTTGACTTGAGAGACCATTATTTTTTCCCTCCTGAATGACAAATGTTCATGGTTTTATTTATTTATTTATAGTAAGTCCTTGTTAGCCATCTATTTTTTTATATCTAGCACAACTGTACATGTCAATTCCAAGTCCCCAGTCTACCCCCCACACCATTCTTCCACACCCGGTAATGATAAATTCTATAAGCCTATGTGTCTGGTTTTGTTTTGTAGATAAGTTCATTTGTATCATTTTTTTAAGATTATACATTTAAGCAATATTGTATGATATTTGTCTTTCTCTTTGTCAGAGCCTATTCTCTTAATCTCATACCATACTTTTCCTTATGTAATTTAGGAAATCCTTATGCAGGTTTCAGATTTTTAAAAATACAAAAAAATAAGTAAATATATTTAATGCACTACTACAGGTTGAAATT
>JAIOJX010000018.1:7125695-7157677 GCA_022376925.1 Tragulus kanchil
CCCCTTTGTGTCTGACACTTATTCGTACTGTAGCTTGCAGTCTGACCCTAGTCCTCACTAGTGTCTACAGTCTGACTCTCGTCCTCACTGTAGCCTATAGTCTGACACTCAACCTCACTAGAGCCTAGATTCTGACTCTGGTTCTTACTGTAGCCTACAGTATGACTCTGGTTCTTACTGTAGCCTACAGTCTGATTTTGTTCCTCATTGTGACCTACAGTCTGAACCTGGTCCTCACTAGATCCTAGAGTATGACTCTTATTCTTACTGTAGCCTACAGTCTGACACTGGTCCTCACTAGAGCCTACATTCTGAGTCTCATCCTCATGAGATCCTACAGTCTGACTCTGGTTCTTACGAGAGACTTCAGTCTGACACTTATCCTCACTAGAGCCTACAGTCTGACTCTGGTTGTTACTGTAGCCTACAGTCTGACGGTGGACCTCATTTTAGACTACAGTCTGACACTGGTCCTCACTTGAGCCTACAGTCGGAATCTGGTTCTTACTGTAGCCTACAGTCTGACTTTTGTCTTCCCTAGAACTTACAGTATGACTCTGGTCCTTACTATAACATACAGTCTGACACTCCTCCTCACTAGAGCCTAAAGTCTGACACTGGTTCTTACCTTAGCCTACAGTCTGACATTTGTCCCCATTATAGCCTACAGTCTGACATTGGTCCTCACTAGAGCCTACAATCAGACTGTTTCATAACTTAGCTTACAGTCTGAACCTAGTCCTCACTAGTGTCTACAGTCTGACTCTGGTCCAGAGTGTTGCCTAAAGTCTGAATCCGGTCCTCAATGTAGCCTACAGTCTGACACTGGTCCTCACTAGGGCCTACAGTCTGACTCTCGTCCTCACTCTAGCCTACAGTCAGACACTGGTCCTCACTAGAACCTAGAGTCTGACTCTGGATCTGCCTGTATCCTACAGTGTGATTTTGGTCCTCATTGTTGCCTATAGCCTGACCCTGGTCCTCACTAGAGCTTACAGTTGGACTCTGGTTCTTATTGTAGCATACAGTCTGACTTTGGTCCTCACTAGAATTTACAGTCTGACTCTGGTCCTCACTGTAGCCTACAGTCTGACACTGGTCCTCCCTAGAGCCTACAGTCTGACTCTCGTCCTCACTGTAGCTTACAGTCTGACACTGGTCCTCACTAGAGCCTAGAGTCTGAATCTCTTTCTTATTGTAGCCTACAGTCTGACTTTGGTCCTCACTAGAATTTACAGTCTGACTCTGGTCCTCACTGTAGCCTACATTCTGACACTGGTCCTCACTAGAATTTACAGTCTGACACTGGTTCTTCCTGTAGCCTACAGTTTGAATTTGGTCCTCACTAGATTTACAGTCTGACCTGGTCTCACTGAGCCTACAGTCTGACTCTCGTCCCCACTGTAGCCTACAGTCTGACCCTGGTCCTCACTAGACCTACAGTCGGACTCTAGTTCTTACTGTAGGCTACAGTCTGACCTGGTCCTCACTAGAGTCCTACAGTCTGACTTGGTTCTGACTGTAGCCTACAGTGTGACTTTGGTCCTCACTAGAGCCTACAGTCTGACTCTGGTTCTCACTGAGCCTACAGTCTGACATCTGGTCCTCACTAGCCTACAGTCTGACCTGGTCCTCACTAGAGCCTACAGTCTGACTCTGGTTCTACGTAGCTACAGTCTGAACCTGTCCTCACTAGAGCCTACAGTCTGACACTGGTCGTCACTGTAGCCTACAGTCTGATTCTGGTCCTCACTGTATCCTACAGTCTGACTCTGGTCCACAGTGTAGCCTACAGTCTGATCTGTTCTACTGTAGAGTACAATCTGACTCTGTCCTCACTAGTGCCTAGAGCCTGACTCTGGTTCTTACTGCATCCTATAGTCTGATTTTGGTCCTCATTGTAGCCTACAGTCTGACCCTGGTCCTCACTAGAGCCTAAAGTCTGACTCTGGTCCTCACTGTAGCCTACAATCTGACACTGGTCCTCACTGGAGCCTACAGTGTGACTCTGGTTCTTACTGTAGCCTAGAGTCTGACACTGGTCCTCACTAGAGCCTACAGTGTGACTCTGGTTCTTACTGTAGCCTACAGTCTGACTCTGATCCTCACTGTATCCTACAGTCTGACACTGGTCCTCCCTAGAGCATACAGTCTGACTCAGGTTCTTACTCTAGCCTACAGTCTGACACTGGTCCTCACTAGAGCCTAGAGTCTGACTCTGGTTCTTAACTTAGCCTACAGTCTGATTTTGGTCCTCATTGTAGCCTACACTCTGACAGTGGTCCTCAATAGATCCTGCAGTCTGACTCTGGTTCTTACTGTAGCCTACAGTCAGACACTGGTCCTCACTAGAGCCTAGTGTCTGACTCTTGTTCTTTCTGTAGCCTACATTCTGACATTGGTCCTCACTAGAATTTACAGACTGACACTGATCCTCACTAGAGTCTACAGTCTGACTCTCATCCTCACTGTTTCCTACAGTCAGACACTGGTCCTGACTAGAGCCTAGAGTCTGACTCTGGTTTTTACTGAAGCCTACAGTCTGACCCTGGTCCTCACAAGAGCCTAGAGTCTGACTCTGGTTCTTACTGTAGCCTACAGTCTGACTTTGGTCCTCACTAGAATTTACAGTCTGACACTGGTCCTCCCAGTACCCTACAGTCTGACACTGGTTCTCACTGAGCCTACAGTCTGTCTGCTTTCACTAGCCTACAGTCTGACCTGGTCCTCACTAGTCTAAGTCTGACCTTGGTCTCATGTAGCCTACAGTCTACACTGGTCCTCACTAGTGCCTACAGTGACTCTGGTTCACTTAGCCTACAGTCTGACTGGTCTTGCCCGTCTGACTGGTCCTCACTAGACCTACGTCTGACCTGGTTCTACTGTAGCTCAGTCTGACCTGGTCCTCACTAGTTTACAGTCTGACTCGTCCTCACTGTAGCCTACAGTCTGACCTGTCCTCACTAGAGCCTAGATTCTGACCTGGTCTACTGAGCCTACAGTCTGACTCTGGTCTACTTAGCTACAGTCTGACTGTCCTCATGCTAATGACCTGGTCTACTGACCTAAGTTGACCTGTCTACTGAGCCTACAGTCTGACCTGGTCTACTGAGCCTACATCTGGGTCTCACTAGTTAAGTCTGACTCTGGCTCACTGAGCTCAGTCTGACCTGGTCCTCACTAGACTACAGTCTGACTCTGGTTTACTGTAGCCTACAGTCTGATGGTCCTCATGCTACAGTCTGACCTGGTCCTCACTGAGCCTAAGTCTGACCTGGTCTCACTAGTGCCTACAGTCTGACTCTGGTCTCACTAAGCCTACAGTCTGATTGGGTTTTCATGTGCCTACAGTCTGGCCCTAGCCTACAGTCTGACCTTTCTCTGAGCCCCAGTCTGACCTTCCTCACTAGTGCTACAGTCTGACTCTGGTCCTCACTGTAGCCTACAGTCTGACTCTGGTCCTCACTAGAGCCTACAGTCTGACTCTGGTTCTTACTGAGCCTACAGTCTGACTCTGGTTCTACTGTAGCCTACAGTCTGACTCTGGTTTCCCCACTGACCTACAGTCTGACTCTGGTCCTTTCTGTACCTACAGTCTGACCTGGTTTCCCCACTGAGCCTACAGTCTGACCTGGTTCTTACTTTCCTACGCGTCTACATCTGACACTGGTCCTCACTAGAGCCTACAATCGACTCTGGTCCTCACTTAGCCTTTCAGTCTGAACTGGGCCTCACTAGGCTACAGTCTGACTCTGGTCCTCACATGATGGGTTTAGCCTAAGTCTGAACTGGTCCTCACTGAGCCTACAGTCGGGCCTGGTTCTTATGAGCCTACAGTCTGACTTGGTCCTCACTAGCCTACAGTCTGACCTGGTTTTTACTGAACCTAAGTCTGATTTGGTCCACTAATTTTGGGCCTCATTTTTAGTACAGTCTGACCCTGGTCCTCACTAGAGCCTACAGTTGACTCTGGTTCCCCACTGTAGCCTACAGTCTGACTTTTGGGCCTCACTAGAATTTTCAGTCTGATCTGGTTCCCCACTGTAGCCTACAGTCTGATTTGGTCCTCACTAGAATTTAAAGTCTGACACTGGTCATCACTTTTGCCTCCAGTCCGACACTGGTCCTCACTGAGCCTACAGTCTGCACTCGGTTACTGCCTAAGTCTGACCTGGTCCTCACTGAGCTACAGTCTGACCTGGTCCTCACTAGAGCCTACAGTCTGATCTGGTTCTCTGTAGCCTACAGTCTGACCTGGTTCTACTAGTGTCTATCTGGGCTCCTGTCCTACCTCTTGACACTGGTCCTCACTAACCTAGTCGACTCTGGTTCTTACTGTAGCCTACAGTCTGACCTGGTCCTCACTAGTGCTACAGTCTGACTCTGGTCCCCACTGTAGCCTAAGTCTGACACTTTCCTCACTGGAGCCTAGTCTGACTCTGGTTCTTACTGTAGCCTACAGTCTGACTTGGTCTACTGTAGCCTACAGTCTGACTGGCCTCACTGACCTACAGTCTGACCTGGTCCTCACTGAGCCTAAGTATGACTCTGGCTACTGTAGCCTACAGCTGTGGGCTCATAGCTACAGTCTGACCTGTCCTCACTAGATCTAAGTCTGACTCTGGTTCTTTGTAGCCTACAGTCTGAAATCTTCCTCACTAGAGCCTACATTGATCTGTTCTATGTACCTACAGTCTGATGGTCTCATTTGGCACAGTCTGACACTGGTCCTCACTAGACCTACAGTCTGACTCTGGTTTTACTGTAGTCAGTCTGACTGGCCTCATGCTACAGTTGACCTGGTCCTCACTGAGCCTACAGTCTGACCTGGTCCCCACTGAGTAATCTGACCTGGTTTTTCGTAGCCCACAGTCTGACTCTGGTTCTTACTTAAACCTACAGTCTGACTTCCTCCTGGCCTACAGTCTGACCCGGTTCCCCACTGAGCCTACAGTCTGACTTGTTCCTCTTAGCCTACAGTCTGACCTGGTCCTCACTAGAGCCTACATCTGACTTGGTCCAATTAGCCTAAGTCTGAATGGTCCCCTATGTACTACAGTCTGACTTGGTCCTCACTTTGCCTACAGTCTGACTCTGTCCTATATAGCCTACAGTCTGAAATTTGTCCTCACTAGAGCCTACAGTCTGACTCTGTTTCTGACTGTAGCCTACAGTCTGACGGTGGACCTCATTGTAGACTACAGTCTGACACTGGTCCTCACTTGAGCCTACAGTCGGAATTTGGTTCTTACTGTAGATTACAGCCTGACTTTTGTCGTCCCTAGAACATACAGTATGACTCTGGTCCTTACTATAACATACAGTCTGACACTCCTCCTCACTAGAGCCTACAGTCTGACACTGGTTCTTACCTTAGCCTACAGTCTGACATTTGTCCCCATTATAGCCTACAGTCTGACACTGGTCCTCACTAGAGCCTACAATCAGACTATGTTTCATAACTTAGCTTACAGTCTGAACCTAGTCCTCACTAGTGTCTACAGTCTGACTCTAGTCCAGAGTGTTGCCTAAAGTCTGAATCCGGTCCTCAATGTAGCCTACAGTCTGACACTGGTTCTTACCTTAGCCTACAGTCTGACATTTGTCCCCATTATAGCCTACAGTCTGACACTGGTCCTCACTAGAGTCAGACTGGTTCTACGTAGTTACAGTCTGACCTGGTCCTCACTACAACCTACAGTCTGACTCTGGTTCTCACTAGAGCCTAGAGTCTGACTCTGGTTCTCACTGTAGCCTACAGTCTGACACTGGTCCTCACTAGAGCCTACACTGTGACTCTGGTTCTTACTGTAGCCTACAGTCTGACTCTGGTCCTCACTAGAACCTAGAGTCTGACTCTGGTTCTGACTGTATCCTACTGTGTGATTTTTGTCCTCATTGTAGCCTACAGTCTGACCCTGGTCCTCACAGAGCCTACAGTCTGACTGGGGTTCTTACTATAGCCTACAGTCAGACACTGGTCCTCACTAGAGCCTACAGTCTGACTCTGGTTCTTACTGTAGCCTACAGTCTGACTTTGGTCCTCACTAGATTTTACAGTCTGACACTGGTCCTCACTAGAGTCTACAGTCTGACTCTGGTGCTCACTGCAGCCTACAGCCTGACCCTGGTCCTCACTATAGTGTACAGTCTGACTCTGCTTTTGACTGTAGCCTACAGTCTGACTTTGGTCCTCACTAGAGCCTAGAGTGTGACTCTGGTTCTTACAGTAGCGTACAGTCTGATTTTGGTCCTCATTGTAGCCTACAGTCTGACCCTGGTCCTCACTGTAGCGTACAGTCTGACCTGGTTCCTCACAGATCCCACAGTCTGACTGGAGTTCTTACTATAGCCTGCAGTCTGACAGTGGTCCTCAGAGCCTACATCTGACTCTCATCCCACTGATCCTACAGTCTGACTCTGATCCTTACTGTAGCCTACAGTCTGACACTTGTCCTCACTAGAGCCTACAGTGTGTCTCTGGTTCTTACTGTAGCCTACAGTCTGATTTGGTCCACCTCACTAGAATTTACTGTCTGACTCTGGTCCTCACTGTAGCCTACAGTCTGACCTGTTCCTCACAGATCCTACAGTCTGACTGGGGTTCCTACTATAGCCTTCAGTCTGACAGTGGTCCTCCCAGAGCCTACATTCTGAGTCTCATCCACTAGATCCTACAGTCTGACTCTGGTTCTTACGAGCCTTCAGTCTGACACTTTTCCTCACTAGAGACTACAGTCTGACTCTGGTTACTGTAGCCTACAGTCTGACTGGCCTCATTGTACTAGTCTGACACTGGTCCTCACTTGAGCCTACAGTCTGACTCTTGTCCTCACTGTAGCCTACAGTCTGACTCTTGTCCTCACTAGAGCCTACAGTGTGACTCTGGTTCTTCCTGTATCCTACAGTCTGATTTTGGTCCTCATTGTAGCCTACAGTCTGACCCTGGTCCTCACAGATCCTACAGTCTGACTGGGGTTCTTACTATAGCCTACAGTCAGACACTGGTCCTCACTAGAGCCTACAGTCTGACTCTGGTTCTTACTGTAGCCTACAGTCTGACTTTGGTCCTCACTAGAATTTACAGTCTGACTCTGTTCCTCACTGTAGCCTACAGTCTGACACTGGTCCTCACAGATCCTACAGTCTGGCAGGGTTCTTCATATAGCCTACAGTATGACACTGGTCCTCACCAAAGCCTACATTCTGAGTCTCATCCACACGGGATCCTACAGTCTGACTCTGGTTCTTCACTAGAACTTACAGTCTGACTCTGGTCCTCACTGGAGCCAACAGTCTGACTCGCATCCTCACTGTAGCCTACAGTCTGACGGTGGACCTCATTGTAGACCACAGTCTGACACTGGTCCTCACTTGAGCCTACAGTCTGACTCTGGTCCTCACTGTAGCCTACAGTCTGACACTGGTCCTCACTAGAGCCTACAGTCTGACACTGGTTCTTACCTTAGCCTACAGTCTGACATTTGTCCTCATTATAGCCTACAGTCTGACACTGGTCCTCACTAGAGCCTACAGTCTGACTCTGGTCCTCACTGTAGCCTACAGTCTGACACTGGTCCTCACTAGAGCCTAGAGTCTGACTCTGGTTCTTACTGTAGCCTACAGTCTGACTTTGGTCCTCACTAGAATTTACAGTCTGACACTGGTCCTCACTAGAGCCTACAGTCTGACTCTGGTCCTCACTGTAGCCTACAGTCTGACACTGGTCCTCACTAGAGCCTACATTGTGACTCTGGTTCTTACGTGAGTACAGTCTCACTTTGGTCCACAATAGAGCCTACAGTCTGAATCTGGTCGTTACTGTAGCCTACAGTCTGACACTGGTCCTCACTAGAATTTACAGTCTGACACTGGTCCTCACTAGAGCGTACTGTCTGTCATCCTCACTGTAGCCTACAGTCTGACACTGGTCCTCACTAGAGTCTAGAGTCTGACTCTGGTTCTTACTCTAGCCTACAGTCTGACATTGGTCCTCACTAGAATTTACAGTCTGACTCTGGTCCTCACTGTAGCCTACAGTCTGACACTGGTCCTCACTAGAGCCTACAGTCTGACTCTCGTCCTGACTATAGCTTACAGTCTGACACTGGTCCTCACTAGAGCCTACAGTGTGACTCTCGTCCTGACTATAGCTTACAGTCTGACACTGGTCCTCACTCGAGCTTAAAGAATGACTCTTGTTCTTACTGTACCCTACAGTCTGACACTGGTCCTCACTAGAGCCTAGAGTCGGTGTCTGCTTTGTAACTAAGCTTACAGTCTGACCATAGTCCTCACTAGTGTCTATAGTCTGACTCTGGTTCTCAGTGTAGCCTACAGTCTGACACTGGTCCTACCTAGTGCCTACAGTGAGACTCTGGTTCTTACTATAGCCTACAGTCTGATTTTGGTACTCATTGTGGCCAAAAGTCTGAAATTGGACCTCACTAGAACCTACTGTCTGACACTTATTCGTACTGTAGCTTGCAGTCTGACCCTAGTCCTCACTAGTGTCTACAGTCTGACTCTCGTTCACACTGTAGCCTATAGTCTGACACTCGTCCTCACTAGAGCCTAGATTCTGACTCTGGTTCTTACTGTAGCCTACAGTATGACTCTGGTTCTTACTGTAGCCTACAGTCTGATTTTGTTCCTCATTGTGACCTACAGTCTGAACCTGGTCCTCACTAGATCCTAGAGTATGACTCTGGTTCTTACTGTAGCCTACAGTCTGACTCTGGTCCTCATAGAGCCTACTGTGAGTCTATCTGGTCCTCACTGAGATCCTACAGTCTGACTCTGGTCTCATAGACTCAGTCTGACACTTATCCTCACTACAGACTACATTCTGACTCTGGTTGTTACTGTAGCCTACAGTCTGAGGGTGGACCTCATTGTAGACCACAGTCTGACACTGGTCCTCACTTGAGCCTACAGTCTGACATCTGGTTCATATGTAGCCTACAGTCTGACTTTTGGTCTTCACTAGAACTTACAGTCTGACTCTGGTCCTCACTATAGTCTACAGTCTGACACTGCTCCTCACTAGTGCCTACAGTCTGACACTGGTTCGTACCTTAGCCTACAGTCTGACATGGTCCTCATATAGCCTACAGTCTGACACTGGTCCTCACTAGAGCCTACAAGTCAGACTATGTTCTCACTGTAGCCTACAGTCTGATTTTGGTCCTCACTGTAGCCTACAGTCTGACTCTGGTCCACAGTGTAGCCTACAGTCTGAATCTCGTCCTCATTGTACCCTACACTCTGACACTGGTCCTCAATAGAGCCTACAGTGTGACTCTGGTTCTTACTGTAGACTACAGTCTGACACTGGTCCTCACTGGAGCCTACAGTGTGACTCTGATTCTGGCTCTGACCTTAGCCTACAGTCTGACATTTGTCCTCATTATAGCCTACAGTCTGACACTGGTCCTCACTAGAGCCTACAATCAGACTATGCTTCGTAACGTAGCTTACAGTCTGAGCCTAGTCCTCAGTAGTGCCTACACTCAGTCTCTGGTCCACAGTGTAGCCTACGGTCTGAATCCGGTCCTCAATGTAGCCTACATTCTGACACTGGTCCTCACTAGAGCCTACATTCTGACTCTCGTCCTCACTCTAGCCTACAGTCAGACACTAGTCCTCACTAGAACCTAGAGTCTGATTCTGGCTCTGACTGTATACTACAGTGTGATTTTGGTCCTCATTGTATAGTACAGTTTGACCCTGGTCCTCGCTAGAGCTTACAGTTGGACTCTGGTTCTTACTGTAGCCTACAGTCTGACTTTGGTTGTAACTTGAATTTACAGTCTGATGCTGGTCCTCACTGTAGCCTACAGTCTGACTTTGGTCCTCATTAGAATTTAAAGTCTGACTCTGGTCCTCACTGTAGCCTACAGTCTGACACTGGTCCTCACTAGAGCCTACGGTCTCACTCTCTTCCTCACTGTAGCTTACAGTCTGACACTGGTCCTCACTAGATCCTACAGTCTGAATCTGGTCCTCAATGTAGCGTAGAGTCGGACGCTGGTCCTCACTAGATTCTACAGTGTGAATCTGGTCCTCACTGTAGCCTACAGTCTTACCCTGGTCCTCACTATATCCTACAGTGTGACTGTGGTTCTTACTGTAGCCTACAGTCTGACTTTGGTCCTCACTAGAATTTACAGTCTGACACTGGTCCTCACTAGAGCCTACATTCTGACTCTGGTCCGCACTGTAGCCTACAGTCTGACCCTGGTCCTCACTAGAACTTACAGTCTGACTCTCATCCTCACTGTATCCTACAGTCTGACCCTTGTCGTCACTAGAGCCTACAGTGCGACTCTGGTTCTGACTGTATCCTACAGTCTGATTTTGGTCCTCATTGTAGCCTACAGTCTGACCCTGGTCCTCACAAGAGCCTTGAGTCTGAATCTGGTTCTTACTTTAGCCTACAGTCTGACACTGGTCCTCACTAGAGCCTAGAGTCTGACAATGGTTCATAACGTAGCTTACAGTCTGAACCTCGTCCTCACTAATCTCTACAGTCTGACTCTGGTTCTCACTGTAGCCTACAGTCTGAATCTGGTTCTCACTGTATCCTACAGTCTGATACTGGTCCTCACTAGAGCCTACAGTGTGACTCTGTTTCTTACTGTAGAGTACAATTTGACTCTGTCCTCACTAGAGCCTAGAGTCTGACTCTGGTTCTTACTGCATCCTACAGTCTGATTTTGGTCCTCATTGTAGCCTACAGTCTGACCATGGTACTCACAGATCCTACAGTCTGACTGGGTTTCTTACTATAACCTACAGTCAGACACTGGTCCTCACTAGAGCCTAGTGTCTGACTCTGGTTCTTTCTGTAGCCTACATTCTGACTTTGGTCCTCACTAGAATTTACAGTCTGACACTGATCCTCACTAGAGTCTACAGTCTGACTCTCATCCTCACTGTATCCTACAGTCTGACCCTTGTCGTCACTAGAGCCTACAGTGCGACTCTGGTTCTGACTGTATCCTACATTCTGACTTTCGTCCTCACTAGAGTCTACAGTGTGACTCTGGTTCTTACTGTATCCTACAGTCTGATTTTGGTCCTCACTGTAGCCTACAGTCTGACCTGTTCCTCACAGATCCTACAGTCTGACTGGGGTTCCTACTATAGCCTTCAGTCTGACACTGGTCCTCACTAGAGCCTAGTGTCTGACTCTGGTTCTTTCTGTAGCCTACATTTTGACTTTGGTCCTCACTAGAATTTACAGTCTGACACTGATCCTCACTAGAGTCTACAGTCTGACTCTCATCCTCACTGTATCCTACAGTCTGACCCTTGTCATCACTAGAGCCTACAGTGCGACTCTGGTTCTTACTGTAGTCTACAGTATGACTCTGGTCCTCACTAGAGCCTACAGTGCGACTCTGGTTCTGACTGTATCCTACATTCTGATCTGGGTCCTCATTGTAGCCTACAGTCTGACCCTGGTCCTCACAGATCCTACAGTCTGACTGGAGTTCTTACTATAGCCTACAGTCTGACACTGGTCCTCACTAGAGCCTAGAGTCTGACTCTGGTATTTACTGAAGCCTACAGTCTGACAATGGTCCTCACAAGAATTTACAGTCTGACTCTGTTCCTCATTGTAGCCTACAGTGTGACACTGGTTCTTACCTTAGCCTACAGTCTAACATTTGTCCTCATTATAGCCTACAATCTGACACTGGTCCTCCCTAGAGCCTACAATCAGACAATGGTTCGTGACTTAGCTTACAGTCTGAACCTAGTCCTCACTAGTGTCTACAGTCTGACTCTGGTCCACAGTGTTGCCTACAGTGAGACACTTGTCCTCACTAGAGCCTAGAGTCTGACTGGTTCTTATTGTAGCCTACAGTCTGACTTTGGTCCTCACTAGAATTTACAGTCTGACTCTGGTCCTCACTATAGCCTACAGTCTGACACTGGTCCCCACTACAGCCTACAGTGTGACTCTGGTTCTTACTGTAGCCTACAGTCTGACACTGGTCCTCACTAGAATTTACAGTCTGACACTGGTCCTCACTGTAGCCTACAGTCTGACACTGGTCCTCACTAGAGCCTACAGTGTGACTCTGGTTCTTACTGTAGCCTACAGTCTGACTTTGGTCCTCACTAGAATTTACAGTCTGACACTGGTCCTCACTAGAGCCTACAGTCTGACTCTCGTCCTCACTCTAGCCTACAGTCAGACACTGGTCCTCACTAGAACCTAGAGTCTGATTCTGGCTCTGACTGTATACTACAGTGTGATTTTGGTCCTCATTGTATAGTACAGTCTGACACTGGTTCTCTCCAGAGCCTACAGTGTGACTCTGGTTCTTACTGTAGGCTACAGTCTGACTTTGGTCCTCACTGCAATTTACAGTCTGATGCTGGTCCTCACTGTAGCCTACATCGGACACTGGTCCTCACTAGAGCCTACAGTATGAATCTGTTCTTACTGTAGCCTAGAGTCTGACACAGGTCCTCACTAGCGCCTAGACTCTGATTCTGGCTCTGACTGTATAGTACAGTGTGATTTTGGTCCTCATTGTATAGTACAGTTTGACCCTGGTCCTCGCTAGAGCTTACAGTTGGACTCTGGTTCTTACTGTAGCCTACAGTCTGACTTTGGTTGTAACTTGAATTTACAGTCTGATGCTGGTCCTCACTGTAGCCTACAGTCTGACACTGGTCCTCACTAGAGCCTACAGTCTGACTCTCGTCCTCACTGTAGCCTACAGTCTGACACTTGTCCTCACTAGAGCCTAGAGTCTGACTCTGGTTCTTATTGTAGCCTACAGTCTGACATTGGTTTTCACTAGAATTTACAGTCTGACTCTGGTCCTCACTATAGCCTACAGTCTGACACTGGTCCTCACTATATCCTACAGTGTGAATCTGGTTCTTCCTGTAGCCTACAGTCTGACTTTGGTCCTCACTAGAATTTACAGTCTGACACTGGTCCTCACTAGAGCCTACAGTCTGACTCTGGTTCTCACTGTAGCCTACAGTCTGTCTCTGGTCCTCACTAGAAGTTACAGTTGACTCTGGTCCTCATTGTAGCCTAAAGTGTGATTCTGGTCCTCACTAGAGTCTAGAGTCTGACTCTGGTTCTGACTGTATCCTACAGTCTGATTTTGGTCCTCATTGTATCCTACAGTCTGACCCTGGTCCTCACAGGAGCCTTGAGTCAGAATCTGGTTCTTACTTTAGCCTACAGTCTGACACTGGTCCTCACTAGAGCCTAGAGTCTGACAATGGTTCATAACGTAGCTTACAGTCTGAACCTCGTTCTCACTAATCTCTACAGTCTGACTCTGGTTCTCACTGTAGCCTACAGTCTGAATCTGGTTCTCACTGTATCCTACAGTCTGATACTGGTCCTCAATAGAGCCTACAGTGTGACTCTGGTTCTTACTGTAGAGTACAATTTGACTCTGTCCTCACTAGAGCCTAGAGTCTGACTCTGGTTCTTACTGCATCTTACAGTCTGATTTTGGTCCTCATTGTAGCCTACAGTCTGACGCTGGCCCTCACAATCCTACAGTCTGACTGGGGTTCTTACTATAGCCTACTGTCAGAAACTGGTCCTCACTAGAGCCGGGAGTCGGACTCTTGTTCTTTCTGTAGCCTACATTCTGACTTTGGTCCTCACTAGAATTTACAGACTGACACTGATCCTCACTAGAGTCTACAGTATGACTCTCATCCTCACTGTATCCTACAGTCTGACCCTTGTTGTCACTAGAGCCTACAGTGCGACTCTGGTTCTGACTGTATCCTACATTCTGACACTGGTCCTCACTAGAGCCTAGAGTCTCACTCTGGTTCTTACTGCATCCTACAGTCCGATTTTGGTCCTCATTGTAGCCTACAGTCTGACCCTGGTCCTCACAGATCCTACAGTCTGACTGGGGTTCTTAGTATAGCCTACTGTCAGACACTGGTCCTCACTAGAGCCTAGTGTCTGACTCTGGTGTTACTGTAGCCTACAGTCTGACTTTGTTCCTCACTAGATTTTACAGTCTGACACTGATCCTCACTAGAGGCTACAGTCTGACTCTCATCCTCACTGTTTCCTACAGTCAGACACTGGTCCTCACTAGAGCCTAGAGACTGACTCTGGTTCTTACTGAAGCCTACAGTCTGACACTCGTTCTCGCTAGAGCCTAGAGTCTGACTCTGGTTCTTACTGTAGACTACAGTCTGCCTCTTTTCCTCATTAGAGCCTAAGTCTAACTCTGGTCCTCACTCAAGCCTACAGTCTGACTCTGGTCCTCACTAGAACCTAGAGTCTTACTCTGGTTCTGACTGTATCCTACAGTGTGATTTTGGTCCTCATTTTAGCCTACAGTCTGACCCTTGTCCTCACTAGAGCTTACAGTCGGACTCAGGTTCTTACTGTAGCTTACAGTCTGACTTTGGTCCTTACTGTAGCCTTCAGTCTGACACTGGTCCTCACAGTCTGACTCTGGTCCTCACTGTAGCCTTCAGTCTGACACTGGTCCTCACTAGAGACTACAGTCTGACAATGGTTCGTAACGTAGCTTACTGTATGAACCTAGTCCTCACTAGACTCTACAGTCTGTCTCTGGTTCTCAGTGTATCCTACAGTCTGAATCTGGTCCTCACTGTAGCCTACAGTCTGACACTAGTCCTCACTAGAGCCTACAGTCTGACTCTCGTCATCACTGTAGCCTAGAGTCTGACACTGGTCCTCACTAGAGACTAGAGTCTGACTCTGGTCCTCAATGTAGCCTACAGTCTGACACTGGTCCTCACTAGAGCCTACAGTCTGACCCCTTTGAGCCTCAATGGTGGCCTACAGTCTGACATTTGGTCCTCACTAGAATTTACAGTCAGATCTGGTCCTCACTTGTAGTCTATAGTCTGACACTGGTCCTCACTTGAGCCTAGTCGGAATCTGGTTCTTACTGTAGCCTACAGTCTGAATTTGTCCTCACTAGACTTTCAGTATGACACTGGTCCTCACTGAGCCTACATCTGACTATGGTCCTCACTAGAGCTACAGTCTGACACTGGTCCTCACTAGGCCTACAGTCTGACTCTGGTCCTCATTTAGCCTACAGTCTGACACTGTCCTCACTAGAGCCTACAGTCTGACTTGGTTCGTAACTTAGGTCTCATTTGAACTACAGTCTGACCTGGTCCTCACTAGTCTGACTCTGGTCCTCACTGTAGCCTACAGTCTGACCTGTTCTCACTTGAACCTACAGTCTGATGTTGGTCCTCATTGTAGATACAGTCTGACACGGTCCTCACTTAGCCTAGAGTCTGACTCTGGTCCTCACTGTAGCCTACAGTCTGACACTGGTCCTCACTAGATCCTACAGTCTGACTTTTTGTCCTCATTGATGCCTACAGTCTGACACTGGTCCTCACTAGAATTTACAGTCAGATGTTGGTCCTCATTTTAAACTACAGTCTGACACTGGTCCTCACTTGAGCCTACAGTCGGAATCTGGTTCTTACTGTAGCCTACAGTCTGAATTTTTTCCTCACTAGTACTTACAGTATGACTCTGGTCCTCACTGTAGCCTACATTCTGTCGCTGGTCCTCACTAGAGCCTGCAGTCTGACACTGGTTCTTATCGTAGCCTACAGTCTGACATTTGTCCTCATTATAGGCTACAGTCTGACACTGGTCCTCACTAGAGCCTACAATCAGACTATGGTTCGTAACTTAGGTTACAGTCTGAACCTAGTCCTCACTAGTGTCTACAGTCTGACTCTGGTCCACAGTGTAGCCTACAGTCTGACACTAGTTCTCACTTGAGCCTCCAGTCTGACGTTGAACCTCATTGTAGAATACAGTCTGACAACGGTCCTCACTTTAGCCTAGAGTCTGACTCTGGTCCTCAATCTAGCCTACAGTCTGACTCTGGTCCTCACTAGAACCTAGAGTCTGATTCTGGCTCTGACTGTATACTACAGTGTGATTTTGGTCCTCATTGTATAGTACAGTTTGACCCTGGTCCTCGCTAGAGCTTACAGGTGGACTCTGGTTCTTACTGTAGCCTACAGTCTGACTTTGGTTGTAACTTGAATTTACAGTCTGATGCTGGTCCTCACTGTAGCCTACAGTCTGACTTTGGTCCTCACTAGAATTTACAGTCTGACTCTGGTCCTCACTGTAGCCTACAGTCTGACACTGGTCCTCACTAGAGCCTACAGTCTGACTCTCGTCCTCACTGTAGCTTACAGTCTGACACTGGTCCTCACTAGATCCTACAGTCTGAATCTGGTCCTCAATGTAGCGTACAGTCTGACACTGGTCCTCACTTGAGCCTACAGTTGGAGTCTGGTTCTTGCTGTATCCTACAGTCTGACTTTGGTCCTCACTCGAGCTTAAAGAATGACTCTTTTTCTTACTGTACCCTACAGTCTTACTTTGGTCCTCACTAGAATTTACAGTCTGACTCTGGTCCTCACTGTAGCCTAGAGTCTGACACTGGTCCTCACTAGAGCATACATTCTGACTCTCGTCCACACTGTAGCTTACAGTCTGACACGGGTCCTCTCTAGAGCCTAGAGTCTGACTCTGGTTCTTTCTGTAGCCTACAGTCTGACATTGGTCCTCACTAGAATTTACAGTTTGACTCTGGTCCTCACTAGAGCCTACAGTCTGACACTGGTCCTCACTAGAGCCTACAGTGTGACTCTGGTTCTTACTGTAGACTACAGTCTGACTCTGGTCCTCACTAGAACCTAGAGTCTGACTCTGGTTCTGACTGTATCCTACAGTGTGATTTTGGTCCTCATTGTAGCCTACAGTCTGACCCTGGTCCTCACTAGAGCTTACAGTCGGACTCTGGTTCTTACTGTAGCCTACAGTCTGACTTTGGTCCTCACTAGAATTTACAGTCTGATGCTGGTTCTCACTGTTGCCTACAGTCTGACCCTGGGCCTCACTAGAGCTTACAGTCACACTCTGGTTCTTACTGTAGCCTACAGTCTGACAGTGGTCCTCACTTGAGCCTACAGTTGGAATCTGGTTCTTGCTGTAGCCTACAGTCTGACTTTGTTCCTCACTAGAATTTACAGTCTGACTCTGTTCCTCATTGTTGCCTACAGTGTGACACTGGTCTTCACTAGAGCCTACAGTCTGACTCTGGATCTTACTGTAGACTACAGTCTGACTCTGGTCCTCACTAGAACCTAGAGTCTGACTCTGGTTCTGACTGTATCCTACAGTGTGATTTTGGTCCTCATTGTAGCCTACAGTCTGACCCTGGTCCTCACTAGAGCTTACAGTCGGACTCTGGTTCTTACTGTAGCCTACAGTCTGACTTTGGTCCTCACTAGAATTTACAGTCTGATGCTGGTTCTCACTGTTGCCTACAGTCTGACCCTAGGCCTCACTAGAGCTTACAGTCACACTCTGGTTCTTACTGTAGCCTACAGTCTGACACTGGTCCTCACTTGAGCCTACAGTTGGAATCTGGTTCTTGCTGTAGCCTACAGTCTGACTTTGTTCCTCACTAGAATGTACAGTCTGACTCTGTTCCTCATTGTAGCCTACAGTGTGACACTGGTTCTTACCTTAGCCTACAGTCTAACATTTGTCCTCATTATAGCCTACAATCTGACACTGGTCCTCCCTAGAGCCTACAATCAGACAATGGTTCGTGACTTAGCTTACAGTCTGAACCTAGTCCTCACTAGTGTCTAAAGTCTGACTCTGGTCCAGAGTGTTGCCTACAGTCTGAATCTGGTCCTCACAAGAGCCTAGAGTCTGACTCTGGTTCTTATTCTAGCCTACTGTCTGACTTTGGTCCTCACTAGAATTTACAGTCTGACTCTGGTCCTCACTGTAGCCTACAGTCTGATACTTGTCCTCACTATATCCTACAGTGTGAATCTGGTTCTTACTGTAGCCTACAGTCTGACTATGGTCCTCACTAGAATTTACAGTCTGACACTGGTCCTCACTGTAGCCTACAGTCTGATACTTGTCCTCACTATATCCTACAGTGTGACTCTGGTTCTTACTGTAGCCTACAGTCTGACTTTGGTCCTCACTAGAATTTACAGTCTGACACTGGTCCTCACTAGAGCCTACAGTCTGACTCTCGTCCTCACTCTAGCCTACAGTCAGACACTGGTCCTCACTAGAACCTAGAGTCTGATTCTGGCTCTGACTGTATACTACAGTGTGATTTTGGTCCTCATTGTATAGTACAGTTTGACCCTGGTCCTCGCTAGAGCTTACAGTTGGACTCTGGTTCTTACTGTAGCCTACAGTCTGACTTTGGTTGTAACTTGAATTTACAGTCTGATGCTGGTCCTCACTGTAGCCTACAGTCTGACACTGGTCCTCACTAGAGCCTACAGTCTCACTCTCTTCCTCACTGTAGCTTACAGTCTGACACTGGTCCTCACTAGAGCCTAGAGTCTGACTCTGGTTCTTATTGTAGCCTACTGTCTGACTTTGGTCCTCACTAGAATTTACAGTCTGACTCTGGTCCTCACTGTAGCCTACAGTCTGATACTTGTCCTCACTATATCCTACAGTGTGAATCTGGTTCTTACTGTAGCCTACAGTCTGACTTTGGTCCTCACTAGAATTTACAGTCTGACACTGGTCCTCACTAGAGCCTACAGTCTGACTCTGGTCCTCACTGTAGCCTACAGTCTGACCCTGGTCCTCACTAGATCCTAGAGTCTGACTCTGGCTCTGACTGTATACTACAGTGTGATTTTGGTCCTCATTGTATAGTACAGTTTGACCCTGGTCCTCGCTAGAGCTTACAGTTGGACTCTGGTTCTTACTGTAGCCTACAGTCTGACTTTGGTTGTAACTTGAATTTACAGTCTGATGCTGGTCCTCACTGTAGCCTACAGTCTGACACTGGTCCTCACTAGAGCCTACAGTCTGACTCTCGTCCTCACTGTAGCTTACAGTCTGACACTGGTCCTCACTAGAGCCTAGAGTCTGAATCTCTTTCTTATTGTAGCCTACAGTCTGACTTTGGTCCTCACTAGAATTTACAGTCTGACTCTGGTCCTCACTGTAGCCTACAGTCTGATACTTGTCCTCACTATATCCTACAGTGTGAATCTGGTTCTTACTGTAGCCTACAGTCTGACTTTGGTCCTCACTAGAATTTACAGTCTGACACTGGTCCTCACTAGAGCCTACAGTCTGACTCTGGTCCGCACTGTAGCCTACAGTCTGACCCTGGTCCTCACTAGAACTTACAGTATGACTCTGGTCCTCATTGTATCCTACAGTCTGACTCTGGTCCTCACTAGAGTCTAGAGTCTGACTCTGGTTCTGACTGTATCCTACAGTCTGATTTTGGTCCTCATTGTATCCTACAGTCTGACCCTGGTCCTCACAAGAGCCTTGAGTCAGAATCTGGTTCTTACTTTAGCCTACAGTCTGACACTGGTCCTCACTAGAGCCTAGAGTCTGACAATGGTTCATAACGTAGCTTACAGTCTGAACCTCGTCCTCACTAATCTCTACAGTCTGACTCTGGTTCTCACTGTAGCCTACAGTCTGAATCTGGTTCTCACTGTATCCTACAGTCTGATACTGGTCCTCACTAGAGCCTACAGTGTGACTCTGTTTCTTACTGTAGAGTACAATTTGACTCTGTCCTCACTAGAGCCTAGAGTCTGACTCTGGTTCTTACTGCATCCTACAGTCCGATTTTGGTCCTCATTGTAGCCTACAGTCTGACCCTGGTCCTCACAGATCCTACAGTCTGACTGGGGTTCTTAGTATAGCCTACTGTCAGACACTGGTCCTCACTAGAGCCTAGTGTCTGACTCTGGTTGTTACTGTAGCCTACATTCTGACTTTGTTCCTCACTAGAATCTACAGTCTGACACTGATCCTCACTAGAGTCTACAGTCTGACTCTCATCCTCACTGTTTCCTACAGTCAGACACTGGTCCTCACTAGAGCCTAGAGTCTGACTCTGGTTCTTACTGAAGCCTACAGTCTGACACTCGTTCTCGCTAGAGCCTAGAGTCTGACTCTGGTTCTTACTGTAGACTACAGTCTGACTCTTTTCCTCACTAGAGCCTAAAGTCTGACTCTGGTCCTCAATCTAGCCTACAGTCTGACTCTGGTCCTCACTAGAACCTAGAGTCTTAATCTGGTTCTGACTGTATCCTACAGTGTGATTTTGGTCCTCATTTTAGCCTACAGTCTGACCCTTGTCCTCACAGATCCTACAGTCTGACTGGGGTTCTTAGTATAGCCTACTGTCAGACACTGGTCCTCACTAGAGCCTAGTGTCTGACTCTGGTTGTTACTGTAGCCTACATTCTGACTTTGTTCCTCACTAGAATCTACAGTCTGACACTGATCCTCACTAGAGTCTACAGTCTGACTCTCATCCTCACTGTTTCCTACAGTCAGACACTGGTCCTCACTAGAGCCTAGAGTCTGACTCTGGTTCTTACTGAAGCCTACAGTCTGACACTCGTTCTCGCTAGAGCCTAGAGTCTGACTCTGGTTCTTACTGTAGACTACAGTCTGACTCTTTTCCTCACTAGAGCCTCAAGTCTGACTCTGGTCCTCACTCTAGCCTACAGTCTGACTCTTGTCCTCACTAGAACCTAGAGTCTTACTCTGGTTCTGACTGTATCCTACAGTGTGATTTTGGTCCTCATTTTAGCCTACAGTCTGACCCTTGTCCTCACTAGAGCTTAGAGTCGGACTGTGGTTCTTACTGTAGCCTACAGTCTGACTTTGGTCCTCACTGTAGCCTTCAGTCTGACACTGGTCCTCACCTGAGCCTACAGTCTGAATCTGGTCCTCACTGTAGCCTTCAGTCTGACACTGGTCCTCACTAGAGACTACAGTCTGACAATGCTTCGTAACGTAGCTTACTGTGTGAAACTAGTCCACACTAGACTCTACAGTCTGTCTCTGGTTCTCAGTGTATCCTACAGTCTGAATCTGGTCCTCACGGTAGCCTACAGTCTGACACTAGTCCTCACTAGAGCCTACAGTCTGACTCTCGTCATCACTGTAGCCTAGAATCTGACACTGGTACTCACTAGAGACTAGAGTCTGACTCTGGTCCTCAATGTAGCCTACAGTCTGACACTGGTCCTCACTAGAGCCTACAGTCTGACTGTGGTCCTCACTGTAGCCTACAGTCTGACACTGGTCCTCACTAGAATTTACAGTCTGATGTTGGTCCTCATTGTAGACTACAGTCTGACACTGGTCCTCACTTGAGCCTACAGTCGGAATCTGGTTCTTACTGTAGCCTACAGTCTGAATTTTTTCCTCACTAGTACTTACAGTATGACTCTGGTCCTCACTGTAGCCTACATTCTGTCACTGGTCCTCACTAGAGCCTGCAGTCTGACACTGGTTCTTATCGTAGCCTACAGTCTGACATTTGTCCTCATTATAGGCTACAGTCTGACACTGGTCCTCACTAGAGCCTACAATCAGACTATGGTTCGTAACTTAGGTTACAGTCTGAACCTAGTCCTCACTAGTGTCTACAGTCTGACTCTGGTCCACAGTGTAGCCTACAGTCTGACACTGGTTCTCACTTGAGCCTCCAGTCTGACGTTGAACCTCATTGTAGAATACAGTCTGACAACGGTCCTCACTTTAGCCTAGAGTCTGACTCTGGTCCTCAATGTAGCCTACAGTCTGACACTGGTCTTCACTAGAGCTTAGAGTCTGACATTTGTCCTCAATGTGGCCTACAGTCTGACAATGGTCCTCACTAGAATTTACAGTCAGATGCTGGTCCTCATTGTAGACTACAGTCTGACACTGGTCCTCATTTGAGCCAAGAGTCGGAATCTGGTTTTTACTGTAGCCTACAGTCTGAATTTTTTCCTCACTAGAACTTACAGTATGACTCTGGTCCTCACTGTAGCCTACATTCTGTCGCTGGTCCTCACTAGAGCCTGCAGTCTGACACTGGTTCTTATCGTAGCCTACAGTCTGACATTTGTCCTCATTATAGGCTACAGTCTGACACTGTTTCCTCACTAGAGCCTACAATCAGACTATGGTTCGTAACTTAGGTTACAGTCTGAACCTAGTCCTCACTAGTCGCTACAGTCTGACTCCGGTCCACAGTGTAGCCTACAGTCTGACACTAGTTCTCACTTGAGCCTCCAGTCTGACGTTGAACCTCATTGTAGAATACAGTCTGACAACGGTCCTCACTTTAGCCTAGAGTCTGACTCTGGTCCTCAATCTAGCCTACAGTCTGACTCTGGTCCTCACTAGAACCTAGAGTCTGATTCTGGCTCTGACTGTATACTACAGTGTGATTTTGGTCCTCATTGTATAGTACAGTTTGACCCTGGTCCTCGCTAGAGCTTACAGGTGGACTCTGGTTCTTACTGTAGCCTACAGTCTGACTTTGGTTCTCACTAGAATTTACTGACTTTGGTTGTAACTTGAATTTACAGTCTGATGCTGGTCCTCACTGTAGCCTACATTCTGACTTTGGTTCTCACTAGAATTTACAGTCTGACTCTGGTCCTCACTGTAGCCTACAGTCTGACACTGGTCCTCACTAGAGCCTACAGTCTCACTCTCTTCCTCACTGTAGCTTACAGTCTGACACTGGTCCTCACTAAATCCTACAGTCTGAATCTGGTCCTCAATGTAGCGTACAGTCTGACACTGGTCCTCACTTGAGCCTACAGTTGGAATCTGGTTCTTGCTGTACCCTACAGTCTGAATTTGGTCCTCACTAGAGTTTACACTCTCACTCTGGTACTCACTGTATCCTACAGTCTGACACTGGTCCTCACTCGAGCTTAAAGAATGACTCTTGTTCTTACTGTACCCTACAGTCTGACTTTGGTCCTCACTAGAGTTTACACTCTCACTCTGGTCCTCACTGTAGCCTAAAGTCTGACAGTGGTCCTCACTAGAGCCTACAGTTTGTCTCTCGTCCTCACTGTAGGTTACAGTCTGATACTGGTCCTGTATAGAGCCTAGAGTCTGACTCTGGTCCTTTCTGTAGCCTACAGTCTGACTTTGTTCCTAACTAGAATTTACAATCTGACTCTGGTCCTCACTGTAGCCTACAGTCTGACACTTGTCCTCACTAGATCCTACAGTGTGACTTTGGTTCTTACTGTAGACTACAGTCTGACTGTGGTCCTCACTAGAACCTAGAGTCTGATTTTGGTTCTGACTGTATCCTGCAGTGTGAGTTTATTCCTCATTGCAGCCTACAGTCTGACCCTGGTCCTCACTAGAGCTTACAGTCTTGCTCTGGTTCTTACTATAGCCTACAGTCTGACAGTGGTCCTCACTAGAGCCTACAGTCTGACTCTCGTCCTCACTGTAGGTTACAGTCTGATACTGGTCCTGTATAGAGCCTAGAGTCTGACTCTGGTCCTTTCTGTAGCCTACAGTCTGACTTTGTTCCTAACTAGAATTTACAATCTGACTCTGGTCCTCACTGTAGCCTACAGTCTGACACTGGTCCTCACTAGAGCCTACAGTGTGACTTTGGTTCTTACTGTAGACTACAGTCTGACTTGGTCCTCACTAGAACCTAGAGTGTGACTCTGGTTATGACTGTATCCTACAGAGTGACTTTGGTCCACATTGTAGCCTACAGTCTGACCCTGGTCCTCACTAGAGCTTACAGTCGGACTCTGGTTCTTACAGTAGCCTACAGTCTGACGTTGGTCCTCACTAGAATTTACAGTCTGATGCTGGTTCTTACTGTAGCCTACAGTCTGACACTGGTCCTCACTTGAGCCTACAGTTGGAATCTGGTTCTTGCTGTAGCCTACAGTCTGACTTTGGTCCTCGCAAGAATTTACAGTCTGACTCTGGTCCTCACTGTAGCCTACAGTCTGACTCTGGTCCTCACTAGAGCCTACAGTGCGACTTTCGTTCTTCTGTAGCCTACAGTCTGACTTTGGTCCTCACAAGAATTTACAGTTTGACTTTGGTTCTTATTGTAGCCTGCAGTCTGACACTGGTCCTCACTAGTGCCTACAGTCTGACTCTGGTCCTCACTGTAGCCTACAGTCTGACACTGGTCCTCACTAGAGCCTACATTCTGAGTCTCATCCTCACGAGATCCTACAGTCTGACTCTGGTTCTTACGAGAGCCTTCAGTCTGACACTTATCCTCACTAGAGCCTACAGTCTGACTCTGGTTGTTACTGTAGCCTACAGTCTGACGGTGGACCTCATTGTAGACTACAGTCTGACACTGGTCCTCACTTGAGCCTACAGTCGGAATCTGGTTCTTACTGTAGACTACAGTCTGACGTTTGTCTTCTCTAGAACTTACAGTATGATTCTGGTCCTTACTATAAAATACAGTCTGACTCTCGTGCTCACTAGAGCCTACAGTCTGACACTGGTTATGACTGTAGCCTACAGTCTGACACTGGTCCTCACTAGAGCCTACATTCTGAGTCTCATCCTCACGAGATCCTACAGTCTGACTCTGGTTCTTACGAGAGCCTTCAGTCTGACACTTATCCTCACTAGAGCCTACAGTCTGACTCTGGTTGTTACTGTAGCCTACAGTCTGACGGTGGACCTCATTGTAGACTACAGTCTGACACTGGTCCTCACTTGAGCCTACAGTCGGAATCTGGTTCTTACTGTAGACTACAGTCTGACGTTTGTCTTCTCTAGAACTTACAGTATGATTCTGGTCCTTACTATAAAATACAGTCTGACACTCCTCCTCACTAGAGCCTACAGTCTGACACTGGTTCTTACCTTAGCCTACAGTCTGACATGTGTCCCCATTATAGCTTACAGTCTGACACTGGTCCTCACTAGAGCCTACAATCAGACTATGGTTCATAATTTAGCTTACAGTCTGAACCTAGTCCTCACTAGTGTCTACAGTCTGACTCTGGTCCAGAGTGTTGCCTAAAGTCTGAATCCGGTCCTCAATGTAGCCTATAGTCGGACACTGGTTCTCACTAGAGACTACAGTGTGAATCTGGTCCTCACTGTAGCCTACAATCTGACACGTCCTCACAAGAGCCTAGAGTGTGACTCTTGTTCTTATTGTAGCCTACAGTCTGACTTTGGTCCTCACTAGAATTTAAAGTCTGACACTGGTCCACCCTGTAGCCTACAGTCTGACACTGGTCCTCACTAGAGCCTACAGTCGGTTTCGGCTTTGTAACTAAGCTTACAATCTGACCCTAGTCCTCACTAGTGTCTACAGTCTGACTCTGGTTCTCAGTGTAGCCTACAGTCTGAATCTGGTCCTCACTGTAGCCTACAGTCTGACACTGGTCCTCACTAGAGCTTAGAGTGTGACTCTGGTTTTTACTGTAGCCTACAGTCTGACTTTGGTACTCACTAGAATTTACAGTCTGACTCTGGTCCTCACTGGAGCCTACAGTCTGACACTGGTTCTTACCTTAGACTTCAATCTGATATTTGTCCTCATAATAGCCTACAGTCTGACACTGGTCCTCACTAGATCCTACAGTGTGACTCTGGTTCTTACTGTAGACTACAGTCTGACTCTGTTCCTCACTGGAACCTAGAGTCTGACTCTGGTTCTGACTGTATCCTACAGGCTGACTTTGGTCCTCATTGTAGCATACAGTCTGATACTGGTCCTCACTGTAGCTTACAGTCTGACCCTGGTACTCACTAGAGCTTACAGTCACAATCTGGTTTTTACTGTAGCCTACATTATGACACTGGTCCTCATTGTAGACTACAGTCTGACACTGGTCCTCAATAGAGCCTACAGTCTGACTCTCGTCCTCACTGAAGCCTCCAGTCTGACACTGGTCCTCACTAGAGCCTAGAGTCTGTCTCTGTTTCTTACTGTAGCCTACAGTTTGATGCTGGTCCTCACTAGAATTTACAGTCTTACACTCGTCCTCACTGTAGCCTACAGTCTGACACTGGTCCTCACTAGAGCCTACAGTGTGACTCTGGTTCTTACTGTAGCCTACAGTCTGACTTTGGTCCTCATTGTTGCCTACAGTCTGACTCTCGTCCTCGCTGTAGCTTACAGTCTGACCCTGGTCCTCACTAGAGCTTACAGTTGGAATCTTGTTCTTACTGTAGCCTACAGTCTGACGGTGGACCTCATTGTAGACTACAGTCTGACACTGGTCCTCAATAGAGCCTACAGTCTGACTCTCGTCCTCACTGAAGCCTCCAGTCTGACACTGGTCCTCACTAGAGCCTAGAGTCTGTCTCTGTTTCTTACTGTAGCCTACAGTTTGATGCTGGTCCTCACTAGAATTTACAGTCTTACACTCGTCCTCACTGTAGCCTACAATCTGACACTGGTCCTCACTAGAGCCTACAGTGTGACTCTGGTTCTTACTGTAGCCTACAGTCTGACTTTGGTCCTCACTAGAGCCTACAGTGTGACTCTGGTTCTTACTGTAGCCTACAGTCTGACACTGGTCCTCACTAGAGGCTTCAGTGTGACAATGATTCGTAACTTAGCTTACAGTCTGAACCTAGTCCTCACTAATGTCTACAGTCTGACTCTGCTGTAGGCTACAGTGAAATCCAATTTAATATTGTATTCTTCTGCAAGAACCAGAGTCAGACTGTAGGCTATAATGAGGACCAGTGTCAGACTGTAGGCTCTTGTAAAAACCAGAGTCAAACTGTAGGATCTCGTGAGGACCAAGGTCAAACTGTAGGATGCAATGAGGACCAAAGTTAGACTGTCGGCTATAGTAAGAACCAGAGACCGACGGTAGGCTCTGGGGAGGACCAGTGTCAGGCTGTAGGATACAGTGAGGTCCAGATTGAGAGTGTAAGGTCTAGTGATGTCCAGTGTCATAGTGTAGGCTACAATGAGGACCAATGTCAGACTGTAAATTACAGTAAGAACCAGAGTCATAATTTAGGCACTAATGAGGACCAGTGTCAGACTGTACGCTACAATGAGGGCCAACATCAGGTTGTATGCTACAGTAAGATCCAGAGTCAGAATTTAGGATCTAGTTAGGGCCAGGGTCAGACTTTACACTAAAATGAGAACCAAAATCAGACTGTAGGCTACCGTAAGAACCAGAGTCAGACTGCAGGCTCAAGTGAGGACCAGTGTCAGACTGTAGGCTACAATGAGGACCAACCTCTTACTGTAGGCTACAGTAAGAACCAGAGTCAGACTGTCGGCTCTAGTGAGGACAAGTGGCAGACTGTAGTCTACAATGAAGTCCAACATCAGACTGTAGGCTACAGTAAGAACCAGAGTCAGACTCTAGGCTCTCGTGAGGACCATCGTCAGAGTGTAAGCTCTAGTGAGGATCAGTGTGAGAGTTTAGTCTACAGTAAGGGCCAGAGTCAGACTTTGGGATCTAGTTAGGGCCAGGGTCAGACTGTACACTAAAATGAGAACCAAAATCAGACTCTAGTCTACAGTAAGAACCTTAGTCAGACTGTAGACTCTAGCGAGGACCAGTGTCAGACTGTAGGCTACAATGAGGACCAACCTCTTACTGTAGGCTACAGTAAGAACCAGAGTCAGACTGTCGGCTCTAGTGAGGACAAGTGGCAGACTGTAGTCTACAATGAAGTCCAACATCAGACTGTAGGCTACAGTAAGAACCAGAGTCAGACTCTAGGCTCTCGTGAGGACCATCGTCAGAGTGTAAGCTCTAGTGAGGATCAGTGTGAGAGTTTAGTCTACAGTAAGGGCCAGAGTCAGACTTTGGGATCTAGTTAGGGCCAGGGTCAGACTGTACACTAAAATGAGAACCAAAATCAGACTCTAGTCTACAGTAAGAACCTTAGTCAGACTGTAGGTTCTAGTGAGGACCAGTTTCAGACTCTATGCAACAATAATAACCAGATTCAGATTGTAGAATCTACTGAGGACCTGGTCAGACTGAAGGCTACAATGAGGACCAATGCCAAACTGTAATCTACAGTGACTAGCAGGGTCAAACTGTAGGCTACAATGAGGACCAACGCCTGACTGTAGGCTACAGTGAGGACCACGGTAGACTCTAGGCTACAATGAGGACCAACCTAAGACTGTAGGCTACAGTAAGAAACAGAGTATGACTGTAGGCTCTATTGAGGATGAGATTCAGAATGTTGGCTCTAGTGAGGACCAGTGTCAGACTGTAGGCTACAGTACGAACCAAAGTACGCCTGTAGGCTACAGTACGAACCAGAGTCAGAATTTAGGCTCTAGTGAGGACCAGAGTCAGACTGTAGGCTATAGTAAAAACCACAGTCAGACTGTAGGCTCTAGTGAGGACCAGTTTCAGACTGTAGTCTACAGTAAGAACCAGAGTCAGACTCTAGGATCTAGTGAGGACCAGGTTCAGGCAGTAGGCCACAATGAGGACCAAATTCAGACTGTAGGCTACAGTAAGAACCAGAGTCATACTGTAGGGTCTAGTGAGGACCAGCGTCAGACTGTAGGCTACAGTGTAGAGGAGAGTCATACTGTAAGTTCTATTGAGGACCAAAGTCAGACTACAGGCTACAGTAAGAACCAGAGTCATTCTGTAGGCTGTAGTGAGGACCAGGGTCCGACTGTAGGCTACAATGAGGACCAATGTCAGACTGTAGGGTGAGGTAAGAACCAGAGTCAGACTGCAGCTCTAGTGAGGATCAGTGTCTGACTGTAAGCTACATTCAGGTCAAGAGACAGACTTGAAGGTCTATTGAGGTCCAGTGTCATACTTTAGCCTACAGTGAGGACCAATGTCAGTCAGTAGGATACAGCAAGAAACAGAGTCATACTGTAGGCTCTAGTGAGAACTAGTGTCTAACTGTAGACTACAATGAGGACCAAGGTCAGACTGTAGCCTAAGGTAACCAGAGTCAGACTGTAGGGTCTAGTGAGGACCAGCGTCAGACTGTAGGCTACAGTGTAGAGGAGAGTCATACTGTAAGTTCTATTGAGGACCAAAGTCAGACTACAGGCTACAGTAAGAACCAGAGTCATTCTGTAGGCTGTAGTGAGGACCAGGGTCCGACTGTAGGCTACAATGAGGACCAATGTCAGACTGTAGGGTGAGGTAAGAACCAGAGTCAGACTGCAGCTCTAGTGAGGATCAGTGTCTGACTGTAAGCTACATTCAGGTCAAGAGACAGACTTGAAGGTCTATTGAGGTCCAGTGTCATACTTTAGCCTACAGTGAGGACCAATGTCAGTCAGTAGGATACAGCAAGAAACAGAGTCATACTGTAGGCTCTAGTGAGAACTAGTGTCTAACTGTAGACTACAATGAGGACCAAGGTCAGACTGTAGCCTAAGGTAAGAACCAGAGTCAGACTGTAGGCTCAAGTGAAGTCCAGTGTCAGACTGTTGGCTACAGTGAGAACCAGATTCAGATTTTAGAATCGAGTGAGGACCTGGTCAGACTGAATTCTACAATGAGGACCAATGCCAGACTGTTAGCTACAGTGAGGACCAGGGTCAAACGGTAGGCTACAATGAGGACCTACTTCAGAATGTAGGGTACAGTGAGAACCAGAGTCAGACTGTAGGCTCTAGTGAAGACCAGTGTTTAAGTGTTGGCTACAGTGAGAACCATTGTCAGACTGTCGTATCTCGTGAGGACCAGGGTCAGAGTGTAGGCTACAATGAGGACGAAAATCAGACTGTAGGCTACAGTCAGAATCAGAGTCATACTGTAGACTCTAGTGAGGCCAGTGTCAGACTTTAGGCTACAATAAGGACCAATGTTAGACTGTACGCTACAGAAGGAACCAGAGTCAGACTGTAAGCTCAATAGAGCACCAGTGTCATACTGTAGGCTACAGTGTGGACAAAAGTCAGACTGTAGTCTACAGTAAGAACCAGTGTCACACTGTAAGCTCTAGTGAGAACCATTGTCGGACATGAGGCTCTAGTGAGGAACAAAGTCAGACTGTATGCAACAGTAAGAAACAGAGTCAGACTGCAGGTTCTAGCGAGGACCACTGTCACACTGTGGCCTACAGTGAGGACCAGTGTCAGACTTTAGGCTACAGTAAGTACCAGAGTCTGACTGCAGGCTCTTGTGATGTACAGTGTCAGATTACAGGCTACAGTGAGGACCAATGTCAGACTGTGGGCTACAGAAGGAAACAGAGTCAGACTGTAGGTTCATTTGAGCACCAGTGTCATACTATATTCTACAGTGTGTACGAAATTCAGACTGTAGTCTACACTAACAACCTAAGTCACACTTTAAGCTCTAGTGAGAATAATTGTTGAACACTAGGCTAAGGGGAGGAACAAAGTCAGACTGTAGGCTACAGTAAGAAACAGAGTCAGACTGTAGATTCTAGAGAGGACCACTGTCAGACTGTGCCCTACATTGAGGACCAGTGTCAGACTGCAGGCTGCAGTGAGGCCCAAAGTCCGACTGCAGGCTCTTGTGATGTACAGTGTCAGATTACAGGCTACAGTGAGGACCAATGTCAGACTGTGGGCTACAGAAGGAAACAGAGTCAGACTGTAGGTTCATTTGAGCACCAGTGTCATACTATATTCTACAGTGTGTACGAAATTCAGACTGTAGTCTACACTAACAACCTAAGTCACACTTTAAGCTCTAGTGAGAATAATTGTTGAACACTAGGCTAAGGGGAGGAACAAAGTCAGACTGTAGGCTACAGTAAGAAACAGAGTCAGACTGTAGATTCTAGAGAGGACCACTGTCAGACTGTGCCCTACATTGAGGACCAGTGTCAGACTGCAGGCTGCAGTGAGGCCCAAAGTCCGACTGCAGGTTCCAGTGAGGACAAAAGTCAGACTGTAGGCTTCAGTAAGGACCAGATTCATATTGTAGAATCTAGTGAGGACCTGGGTCAGACTGAAGGCTACAATGAGGACCAACGCCAAACTATAGGCTACAGTGAGGACCAGGGTCAGAATGTAGGCTACAATGATGATCAACGTCAGACTGTAGGCTAAGGTAAGAACCAGAATCAGACTGTAAGCTCTAGTGAGGACCATTGTCGGACCCTAGGCTCTAGTGAGGAACAAAGTCAGACTGTAGGCTACAGTAAGAAACAGTGTCAGACTGTAGGATCTATCGAGGACCACTGTCAGACTGTAGCCTACAGTGAGGACCAGTGTCAGACTGTAACCTACAGTAAGAACTAGAGTCAGACTGTAGGCTGTAGTGAGGACCAGTGTCAGACTCTAGACTCCTGTGAGAACTAATTTTTGACTGTAGGCTACAGTAAGATCTAGAGTCAGACTGTAGGCTCTAGTGAGGACCAACGTCAGACTGTAGGCTACAGTGCACACCAAAGTCAGACTGTATGCTATAGTGAGTTCCAAAGTCTGACTGTCGGCTACAGTGTGTTCCAAAGTCCGACTGTAGGCTACAGTGAGGACCAAAGTCAGACTGTAATCTCTAGTGAGAACCAGTCAGACTGTACGGTCTAGTTAGGACCAGTTCCATTAAGTCTTTCCAGTCTCAGGTATAGAAGCCACACTGATGGAACATTCAGGGGGGAAAATGTGAAATCCCCAGATTTCTCACCACACGCCTAGTTACTGAAGATAACCTGTTCATCCTTTACAAAAACGTAGTACTAAGAGGAAATACAGAAAGAAAAATGAGAGAAAATACAGGAAAATAAACAATTCTTATTATCTGAAAATGTAACTTTAAACCCTCAGATTATATGTGATAGTTGAAACCCTTTTTTTTGTTCATATGTTTTTGTTTTCTTCTTGTAATTTCAAGACTAAAGTAGAAACCTTTTGACTTTATTCCCTTAAGTATACTTTAAGCTTCAGGAAGGCTAGGACACTGTTCTCCTTCACTACAGTGTTCCAGTGCCTATAGATGTTAGCACAGAGTTGGGAGATAATAAGCATTAGTAGAAGTCAGTGTAAAAGTAGACCCAGAGACTCCCTGTTCTACTTTTTTCTTGGCCTTTCCTTGGATCTCAGTTTACTCTCAGAGCAGGCAATAAGGAGAGCGTCTTTTCTTATGGGTTCATCTTATTATATCTGCTTCTCATAAGAGGGAAGAAAGAAGAGACATAATAAAAAAAAAAATTAATAACAAGA
>JAIOJX010000018.1:7158177-7183177 GCA_022376925.1 Tragulus kanchil
CTGGGTTCTAGTGAGGACCAGTTTCAGACTTTAGTCTACAGTGAGGACCACAGTCAGACTGTAGGCTCTAGTGAGGACCAGTGTCAGACTGTACAGTGAGGACCAGCATCAGACTGTATTCTAGTGAGGACCAAAGTCAGACTGGCCACTGCAGTGAACCAGAGTCAGACTGAGCTCTAGTGAGGACCAGTGTCAGACTGTAGGCTACAGTAAGAACCAGAGTCAGACTGTGGTTCTAGTGAGGACCAGTGTCTGACTGTAGGCTACAGTGAGGACCAGAGACTGTAAATCTAGTGAGGACCAGTCAGACTGTAGGCTACAGTAGAACCAGAGTCAGACTGTAGGCTCTGAGGACGTGTCAGACTCTGGGCTAGTGACCAGAGTCAGACTGTAGGCTCTTGAGGGACCAGTGTCAGACTGTGGGTTACAGTGAGGACCAGAGTCAGGTAAGCTCAGTGAGGACCAGTGTCAGACTGTAGCTACAATGAGGACCAGTCAGACCAGGCTACAGTGACCAGAGTCAGACTCTGTTCTAGTGAGGACCAGTGTCAGACTGTAGGCTACAGTGAGGACAGTCAGACTGTAAATTCTAGTGAGGACCAATGTCAGACTGTAGGGTACAGTAAGAACCAGAGTCAGACTCTAGCCTCTAGTGAGGACCAGTGTCTGACTGTAGGCTACAGTACGAACCAGAGTCAGACTGTAGGCTCTAGTGAGGACCAGTGTCAGACTGTAGGCTACAGTGAGGACCAGGGTCAGACTGCAAATTCTAGAGAGGACCAAAGTCAGAAGGCTACAGTGGACCAGAGTAAGACTGTAGGCTCTAGTGAGGACCAGGGTCAGACTGTAGGCTACAGTGAGGACCAAAATCAGACTGTACGCTACTGTAAGAACCAGAGTCACACTCTAGGCTCTATTGAGGACCAGTGTTAGACTGTAGGCTACAGTAAGAAGAGTCAGACTTGGGCTCAGTGAGGACAGTCAGACTGTAGGTCTGGTGAGGACCAGAGTCAGACTGTGCAATGGAGGACCAGTGTCAGACTGTAGGCTACAGTAAGGACCAGAATCAGACTGTAGGCTCTAGTGAGGACCAGTGTCAGACTGTAGGCTACAATGAGGACAAATGTCAGACTGTGGCTAGTGAGGACCAGTGTCAGACTGTCTGGTGAGGACCAGTGTCAGACTGTAGGCTACAGTGACCAGAGTCAGACTGTGAGCTCTAGTGAGGACCAGGTCAGACTGGCTACAATGAGGACCAAAATCACTGTGGATACAGTCGAACCAGAGTCAGCTCTAGTGAGGACCAGAGTCAGACTGTCAGCTCAGAGGAACCAGAGTCAGACTGTAGCTCTAGTGAGGACCAGTGTCAGACTAGGCTACAGTGACTGAGTCAGACTCAGATCTAGTGAGGACCAGTCAGACTGTGGGCTACAGTAGACCAGAGTCAGACTAAATTCTAGTGAGGAGGAGACTGTAGGCTACAGTGAGGACAGCATCAGACTGTAAATTCTAGTGAGGACCAAGAGTCAGACTGTACTACAGTAAGAACCAGAGTCAGACTCTAGTGGTGGACCAGTGTCAGACTGTGGGCTACAGTGAGGACAGTCAGACTGTAGGCTCTAGTGAGGACCAGGTTCAGACTGTAGGCTACAGTGAGGGCCTGAGTCAGACTGTAAATTCTAGTGAGGACCAGAGTCAGACTGTAGCTACAGTAGGAGAGTCACACTGTAGGCTCTAGTGAGGACCAGTCAGACTGTAGGCTACAGTCAGACCAGAGTCAGACTGTAAATCTAGTGAGGACCAGAATTCAGACTGTAGGCTACAGTAAAACCAGTCACATTGAAGGCTCTAGTGAGGACCAGTGTCAGACTGTAGGGTACAGTGAGGACCAGTGTCAGACTGTAAATTCCAGTGAGGAAGAGAGTCAGACTGTAGGCTCTAGTGAGGACCAGTGTCAGACTGTAGGCTACAGTGAGGACGAGTCAGACTGTGGCTCAGTGAGGACCAGTGTCAGACTGTATATTCTAGTGAGGACCAAGAGTCAGACTGTGATCTACAGTGAACCAGAGTCAGACTGTAGGCTCTAGTGAGGACCAGTGTCAGACTGTGGGCTAGTGAGGACCAGTCAGACTGTAGCTACACTGGACCAGATCAGACTGTGAGACTAGTGAGGACCAGGTCAGACTGTAAGAGACACAGTCAGACTGTGGTCTAGTGAGGACCAGTGTCAGACTGTAGGCTACAGTAAAACCAGAGTCGACTGTAGGCTCTAGTGAGGACCAGGTCAGACTTTGAGCTACAGTGAGGACCAGTCAGACTGTAAATTCTAGTGAGGACCAAAGTCAGACTGTAGGCTACAGTGAGACCAGAGAGTCCACTGTAAGCTCTAGTGAGGACCAGGGTCAGACTGTAGGCTTCAACAGGACCAAAATCACTGTAGGATACAGTCAGACCAGAGTCAGACTCTAGGTTCTAGTGAGGACCAGAGTCAGACTGTAGGCTACAGTGAGACCAGAGTTACACTCTGGGCTCTAGTGAGGACTGTGTCAGACTCAGGGTACAGTGAGGACCAGCATCAGACTGTAAATTCTAGTGAGGACCAGTCAGACTGTACACTACAGTAAGAACCAGAGTCAGACTGTAGGCTCTAGTGAGGACCAGTGTCAGTCTGTAGGCTACAGTGAGGACCACAGTCAGACTGTAGGCTCTAGTGAGGACCAGTGTCTGACTGTAGGCTACAGTGAGGACCAGAGTCAGACTGTAAATTCTAGTGAGGACCAAAGTCAGACTGTAGGCTACAGTAAGAACCGGAGTCAGACTGTAGGCACTGGTGAGGACAAGTGTCAGACTCTAGGCTACAGTAGACAGAGTCAGACTGTAAATTCTAGTGAGGACCAGAATCAGACTGTAGCTACAGTAGACCAGAGTCACTGTGGCTCTAGTGAGGACCAGTGTCAGACTGTAGGCTCCAGTGAGGACCAGAGTCAGACTGTAAATTCTAGTGAGGACCAGTGTCAGACTGTAGGCTCTAGTGAGGACGAGTGTCAGACTGTAGGCTACAGTGAGGACCAGAGTCAGACTGTAGGCTCTAGTGAGGACCAGTGTCAGACTGTATAATTCTAGTGAGGACCAGAGTCAGACTGTAGGCTACAGTGAACCAGAGTCAGACTGTAGCTCTAGTGAGGACCAGTCAGACTGTTGGGCTACAGTAAGGACCAAGTCAGACTGTAGGCTCAGTGAGGACCAGTGTCAGACTGTGGCTACAGTGAGGAAAGTCAGACTGTAGCTACAGTAACAGAGTCAGACTCTAGGCTCTAGTGAGGACCAGTGTCAGACTGTATGCTAGTGTGAGGGCCAGAGTCAGACTGTAAATTCTAGTGAGGACCAGTGTCAGACTATAAGTTCTAGTGAGGACCAGTGCCAGACTGTAGGCTACAGTGAGAACCAGAGTCAGACTGTAGGCTCGTGTGAGGACCAGTGTCAGACTGTAGGCTACAGTGGGGGCCAGAGTCAGACTGTAGGCTCTAGTGAGGACCAGTGTCAGACTGTAGCTACAATGAGGGTCCATCAGACTGTAGGCTACAGTAACAGCCAGAGTCAGACTCTGGGAGTGAGGACCAGTGTCAGACTGTGGGCTACAGTGAGGACCAGATTCAGACTGTAGCTACACAGGACCAAGTCAGACTGTAGTGAGACTAGTGGGGACTCGACTGTGAGCAGAGTCAGACCATTGTCAGACTGTAATTCTAGTGAGGACCAGTGTCAGACTGTAGGCTACAGTAAAACCAGAGGACTGTAGGCTCTAGTGAGGACCAGTCAGACTGTGCTACAGAGGACCAGGTCAGACTGTAAATTCTAGTGAGGACCAAAATCAGACTGTAGGCTACAGTAAGACCAGAGTCAGACTCTAGGCTCTAGGGAGGACCAGTGTCAGACTGTAGGCTACAGTGAGGACCAGAGTCAGACTGGGTTCTAGTGAGGACCAGTCAGACTGTAGCTACAGTGAGGACCAGGTCAGACTGTAAATCTAGTGAGGACCAGTCAGACTGTGAGGCTACAGTAAGAACCAGAGTCAGACTCTGCTCTAGTGAGGACCAGTGTCAGACTGGCTACAGTGAGGAGACAGTCAGACTGTAGGCTCTAGTGAGGACCAGTGTCAGACTGAGGCTGTGAGGACCAGTCAGACTCTAGGCTCTAGTGAGGACCAGTGTCAGACTGTAGGCTATAATGAGGTCCAACGTCACCCTGTAGGCTACAGTAACAACCAGTGTCACTGGTCTGAGGACCAGTGTCAGACTGTAGGCTACAGTGAGGACCAGATTCAGACTGGGCTAGTGAGACCAGTCAGACTGTAGAGACTAGTGTGAGGACCAGGTCAGACTGTAGCCAAATGAAACCAGTCAGACTGTAGCTCTAGTGAGGACCAGTGTCAGACTGTAGGCTACAGTAAAACCAGAGTCACTGTAGCTCTAGTGAGGACCAGGTCAGGGTAGGCTACAGTGAGGACGAATCAGACTGTAAATTCTAGTGAGGACCAAAGAGGAGACTGTAGGCTACAGTGACCAGAGTCACTGTAGGCTCTAGTGAGGACCAGGGTCAGACTGTAGGCTACAGTGAGGACCAGAGTCAGACTGCAGTTCTAGTGAGACCAGTGTCAGACTGTAGTGAGGACCAGGTGTCAGACTGGGCTACAGTGAGGACCAGAATCAGACTGTAGGCTCAGTGAGGACCAGTGTCAGTCTAGTCTAGTGAGGACCAGGGTCAGACTGTAGGCTACAGTAAGGTCAGAATCAGACTGTAGGCTCTAGTGAGGACCAGTGTCAGACTGTGGCTACAGTAAGGACCAGAGTCAGACTGTGGGCTCTAGTGAGGACCAGTGTCAGACTGATGCTACAATGAGGACCAAGTCAGACTGTGGGCTGGTAACAGTCAGAGTCAGACTGTGGGCTCTAGTGAGGACCAGTCAGACTGTAAGCTACAGTGTGGACGAGAGTCAGAATGTATGCTCTAGTGAGGACCAGTGTCAGACTCTAGGCTACAATGAGGACCAGAGTCAGACTGTAAATTCTAGTGAGGACCAATGTCAGACGGTAGGCTACAGTAAGATACAGAGTCACACTGTAGGCTCTAGTGAGGACAACTGTCAGACTGTATGCTACAGTGAGGACCAGAGTCAGACTGGAAATTCTAGTGAGGACCAATATCAGACAATACGATACAGTAAGAACCAGAATCAGACTCTAGGCTCTAGTGAGGACCAGGGTCAGACTGGGCTACAATGAGGACCAAAATCACACTGTGGGATACAGTCAGACCAGAGTCAGACTCTAGGTTCTAGTGAGGACCAGAGTCAGACTGTGGCTACAGTAAAACCAGAGTCAGACTGTGGGCTCAGTGAGGACCAGAGTCAGACTGGCTACAGTGACCAGAATCAGACTGTAGGCAATGAGAGGACCAGTGTCAGACTGTAGGCTACAGTAAGGACCAGAATCAGACTGTAGGCTCAGTGAGGACCAGAGTCAGACTGTAACTAGTGAGGACAGTCAGACTGTGGCTACAGTAAGACCAAGTCAGACAGTAGGTCTGTGTGGACCAGTGTCAGACTAGGCTACAGTGGAACAGTCAGACTGCTCTAGTGAGGACCAGGGTCAGACTGTAGCTACAAGGACCAAATCACACTGTAGGATACAGTCAGAACCAGAGTCAGACTCTGGGTTCTAGTGAGGACCAGAGTCAGACTGTAGCTACAGTAGAACCAGGAGTCTGACTCTAGTGAGGATCAGTGTCTGACTATAGGCTACAATGAGGTCGACAGTCAGACTGTAGGCTCTTGTGAGGACCAGTGTCAGACTGTAGGGTACAGTGAGGACCAGAGTCAGAATATAGGCTCAAGTGAGGACCAGTTTCAGACTGTAGGCTTCAGTGAGGACCAGAGTCAGACTGTAAATTCTAGTGAGGACCAAAGTCAGACTGTATGCTCTAGTGAGGACAAGTGTCAGACTGTAGGATACAGTGAGGACCAGAGTCAGACTGTAAATTCTAGTGAGGACCAAAGTCAGACTGTGAGGACCAGAGTCAGACTGGACACTCTAGTGAGGACCAAGTCAGACTGTAGGCTACAGTGACAAGTCAGACTCTGGCTCTAGTGAGGACCAGTCAGACTGGGCTACAGTGAGGACCAGAGTCAGACTGTAGTCTAAGGTAAGAACCAGGTTCAGACTGTAGGCTCTGGTGAGGACCAGTGTCAGACTGTAGGCTCAAGGGAGGACCAGTGTCAGACTGTATGCTACAGTAAGAACCAGAGTCAGACTGTAGGCTCTAGTGAGGACCAGTGTCAGACTGTACGCTACAGTGAGGACCAGTTCTCAGAGTGAGACCAGACTGTGACTAGTGAGGACTTGGTTCAGACTGTAAAGTTACGAACCAGTCAGACTAGTCTCTAGTGAGGACCGTGTCAGACTGTAGGCTACAGTAAAACCAGAGTGAGTAGCTGAGGACCAGTCAGACTGGGCTACAGTGAGGACAGTCAGACGGTAAATTCTAGTGAGGACCAAAGTCAGACTGTAGGCTACAGGCAAAAGCAGAGTCAGACTGTACACTATAGTGAGGACCAGGGTCAGACTGTGGCTACAACAGGACCAAAATCACACTGTGGATACAGTCAGAACCAGAGTCAGACTCTAGGTTCTAGTGAGGACCAGAGTCAGACTGTAGTCTACACTGAGAACCAGAGTTCACTCTGGGCTCTAGTGAGGACCAGTGTCAGACTGTAGTCAGTGAGAACCAGAGTCACTGTGGGCTCTTGAGGACAGTGTCAGACTGTTACAGTGAGGACCAGTCAGACTGTAACTAGTGAGGACCAGTCAGACTCTAGCTCCAGTGAGGACCAGTGTCAGACTGTAGGCTACAGTGAGGAACAGTCTCAGACTGTAGGCTACAGTGAGGACCAGAGTCAGACTGTAAATTCTAGTGAGGACCAAAGTCAGACTGTGGGCTACAGTAAGAACCAGAGTGAGACTGTACACTATAGTGAGGACCAGAGTCAGACTGTAGGCTACAATGAGGACCAAAAACTGTGGGACACAGTCAGACAGAGTCAGAC
Source organism: Tragulus kanchil (assembly GCA_022376925.1). Lineage (NCBI taxonomy): Eukaryota > Metazoa > Chordata > Mammalia > Artiodactyla > Tragulidae > Tragulus > Tragulus kanchil. Next base: position 7,165,280 of record JAIOJX010000018.1, read on the forward strand.
TGTAGCTTCTAGTGAGGACGACAGTCAGACTGTAGGTTCTAGTGAGGACCAGTGTCAGACTGTAGACTACAGTGAGGACCAGATTCAGACTGTAAATTCTAGTGAGGACCAGTGTCTGATAATAGGCTACAATGAGGTCGAGAGTCTGACTGTAGGTTCTAGTGAGGACTAGTGTCAGACTGTAAGTTACAGTGAGGACTAGATCTAGTGAGGACTAAAGTCAGAATTTAGGCTACAGTGAGGAACAGAGTGAGACTGTAAATTATTGTGAGGACAAGAGTCAGACTGTAGGCTGCAGTGAGGACCAGAGTCAGACTGTAAATTCTAGTGAGGACCAGCGTCAGACTGGAGGCTACAGTAAGAACCAGAGTCATACTGTGGACTCTAGTGAGGACCAGTGTCTGACTGTAGGCTACATTGAGGACCAAAATCACACTGTGGGACAGTCAGACCAGAGTCAGACTCTAGGTTCTAGTGAGGACCAGAGTCAGACTGTAGGCTACAGTGAACCAGAGTCAGACTGTAGGCTCTAGTGAGGACCAGAGTCAGACTGTAGTCTACAGTGAGGACCAGAGTCAGACTGTAGGCTGAGGACCAGTGTCAGACTGTAGCTACAGGACCAGAGTCAGACTGAGGCTCTAGTGAGGACCAGTGTCAGACTGTAGCTACATGAGACCAAAAGTCAGACTGTGGCTAAGTAAGACAGTGTCACACTGTAGGCTCTGGTGAGGACCAGGGTCAGACTGTAGGCTACAGTGAGGACCAGCATCAGACTGTAAATTGCAGAGAAGACCAAAGTCAGACTGTAGGCTACAGTGAGACCAGTCAGACTGTGAGGTCTAGTGAGGACCAGGTCAGACTCTAAGCCAGAACAGTCAGACTGTAAATTCTAGTGAGGACCAAAATTCAGACTGTAGGCTACAGTGGACCAGAGTCAGACTGTAGGCTCTAGTGAGGACCAGGTCAGACTGAGGCTACAGTGAGGACCAGTCAGACTGTAAATTCTAGTGAGGACCAGTCAGACTGTAGGCTCTGGAGGACCAGTCAGACTGTAGCTCAGTGAGGACCAGTCAGACTGTAGGCTCTAGTAAGGACCAGTGATCATACTGTGAGGACCAGAGGGCTAGGAGAAAGACCATACTGTAGCTCTAGTGAGGAGACCAGTGTCAGACTGTAGGCTACAGTAAGGACCAGTCAGACTGTGGGCTCAAGTGAGGACCAGTGTCAGACTGGGGCTACAGTGAGGACCAGACTGTAGGCTACAGTGACCAGAGTCAGACTGGACTAGTGAGGACCAGTGTCAGACTGTAGGCTACAGTGAGGACCAGGTCAGACTGTAAATTCTAGTGAGGACCAAGTCAGACTGTAGGCTACAGTAAGAACCAGTCAGACTGTCTGCTCTAGTGAGGACCTGTCAGACTAGGTATCTGAGGACCAGTGTCAGACTGCAGGCTTCAGTGAGGACCAGTCAGACTGGAGATTACAGTAAGAACCAGTCAGACTGTAGGTTCTAGTGAGGACCAGTGTCAGACTGTAGTACAGTAGAGGACCAGTCAGACTGTAGGCTCTAGTGAGGACCAAAATCAGACTGTGGGCTACAAGACCAAGTCAGACTGTAGGCTAGTGAGGACCAGTGTCAGACTGTAGGCTACAGTGAGGACCAAAAATCAGACTGTAGCTCAGTAGAACCAGTCAGACTGTCTCTAGTGAGGACCAGTGTCAGACTGTAGGCTACAGTGAGGACCAGTCAGACTAGGCTACAGTAAGGGAGGTCAGACTGTGGGCTCTAAGGACCAGTGTCAGACTGTAGGCTCTAGTGAGGACCAGTGTCAGACTGAGTCAGTGAGGGGCAGTCAGACTGTAGGGTACAGTGAGGTCAGACTGTAATGTACAGTAAGAAGAGAGTCAGACTGTAGGCTCTAGTGAGGACCAGTGTCAGACTGTAGGCTACAGTGGACCAGAGTCAGAAACAGGCTACAGTGAGACCAGAGTCAGACTGTGGGCTACAGTGAGGACCAGAGTCAGACTGTAGCTGTGAGGACCAAGTGACTGTAGCTACAGTAAGAACCAGAGTCAGACTGTAGGCTCTAGTGAGGACCAGTGTCAGACTGTAGGCTACAGTGAGGACCAAGTGTCAGACTGGGAGCTTCAGAACCAGAGTCAGACTGTAGATCTAGTGAGGACCAGTGTCAGACTGTAGGCTACATGAGGACCAACAGACTGTAGGCTCTAGTAAGGACCAGAGTCAGACTGTAGCTCTAGTGAGGACCAGTCAGACCTCTAGTTACAGAATTCAGACTGGGACTCAAGGACCACAGTTCTAAGTCAGAGTGTCAGTGACTGACTAGGCTACAGTCAGACAGCAGAACAGTCAGACTCTGGCTCAGAGTCATCAGACTGTGGGACCAGTGACTGGCTAGAGACCAGTCTGACAGGCTAGGACCTGTCGACTCTACACAAAGACCAGGACTCAGACTGTAGTCTGTCTCTGACCTAGAGCAAAGTCACACTGATCATGAGCAGTGTGGCTCTGTTCAGTGTCAGACTGACTACAGGTGAGGAGTCAGACTGTACTGATGAGGACCAGACTGACTAACCAAAGAGGTCTGAACTATTCTACTAGTGAGTCTGACTGTGGCTACTGGAGCTAGTAGGAAAGTCACTGGACTGGGGTGAAAGGGCCAGTGTCAGACTCTGGAGGAGTCAGACTAGCTCTGTAGCCACAGACTGTGTGGCTCAATGGAGGAGTCAGATCACAGCTACAGTCACAGTGGGGAGACCAGTGACACTGTACTGGAGTACAGACTGTCACTCAGCTACAGTCAGACTGGACCACAGTCAGACTCTGTCTAGTGAGTCAGTCAGACTGCTAGTGAGGACAGTCAGACAAAGTCACTGACAGTGACTACAATTCAGACCAGTCTGACTCTGTCACTGTGCCATCAGACTGTGGCTGGACCACAGTCGACTCTGGTGTCAGACCAGTCTACAGTGGCTACTGAGGGGAGGTCTACTGATGTGTGGGCTCAGTGCTATAGTCAGACTGTGTCATACTGGACATTCTAGTGAGGACAGTCAGACTCAAAGAGTACAGTCTGACTCTGTCAGGAGTGGACTCTGGTGTTCTGGACAGTGACGACACAGACCTGAGACAGGTCACCAGTAGAGTCAGACTCTGGGTCACTGAGACAGTCAGACGGACCAGTAGACCAGAGTACAGGTTGTCAGTGAGGAAGTCGACTCTGGCTAATGAGGCTGTCTGACAGTGTCACTGTAGGCTACATGAACTGGTCAGACTGAGGTCAGACTGGTCACATGAGACAGGACTCTGTCACTGGTGACCAGACAGGCTCAGTGGACTAGGACCAAGTCTGTGAGGACATCAGACTGTGGGCTCAAGACCAGAGTCAGACTGTAGCACTAGTAGACCAGGTCAGACTCTGCTCTGACAGACTTTGGTCTAGTGGAACACAGAGGACTGACTCAGAGGACTAGTCAGACTCTACTACGGACCAAGTCAGACTGTACTAACATAGACAGGCTACTAGGACAGTCAGACTCTGGCTACAGTACCACAGTCAGACTCTGACTGTGCTCTACAGTGAGGACAGTCACTGTAGGCTACAGTACTGACTGTGAGGCAAAGTCAGTGTGGCTAGACTGAGACCAGTCAGACTGTGGGATTTAGTGAGGACCAGAGTCAGACTGTATTCAGAGACCAAGTCAGACTGTGAGCTCAGTGAGACCAGAGTCAGACAGTGAGCTCTGGTGAGGATGAGAGTCAGACTGTAGGCTCTAGTGAGGACCAGTGTCAGACTACAGTAGAATCAGACTGTAGGCTCTAGTGAGGACCAGTGTCAGAGGCTATAGTAAGAAGAGTCAGACAGTAGGCTCTAGTGACCAGTGTCAGACTGTGGCTACAGTGAGGACCAGAGTCAGACTGTGGGTCAGTAAGAGACCAAAGTCAGACTGAGCTCTAGTGAGGACCAGAGTCAGACTGTAGGCTAGTGAGGACCAGAAGTCAGACTGTAGGACAGTAACAACCAGAGTCAGACTGTAGGCTCTAGTGAGGACCAGGGTCAGACTGTGAGGCTACAATGAGGGTCAAAGACTGTAGGATACAGTCAGGGAGAGTCAGACTCTAGGCTCTAGTGAGGACCAGGAGTCAGACTGTGGGCTACAGTGAGGACCAGATTCAGACTGTAGCTACTAGAACCAGAGACGGACTGTAGACTAGTGAGGACTAGGTTCAGACTGTAGCTAGTGAGACCAGTCAGACTGTAGTCTCTAGTGAGGACCAGTCAGACTGGGCTACAGTAAGAACCAGAGTCAGACTGTATGGTCTAGTGAGGACCAGTCAGACTGTAGGCAGTGAGGACCAAAAATCAGACTGTAGGCTACAGTGGGACCAGAGTCAGACTGTAGGCTAGTGAGGGACCAGTCAGACTGTAGGCTGAGTAAGAACCAGAGTCAGACTGTGGGCTCTAGTGAGGACCAGTCAGACTGTAGCTACAATGAGGACCAAGTCGACTGTAGGCTACAGTAACCAAGTCAGACTGTAGGCTCTAGTGAGGAAGTGTCAGACTGTAGGCTACAGAAAACCAGAGTCAGACTAGGCTCTGGTGAGGACTGTGTCAGACTTTGGTACCAGTGTCAGACTAGAGCTACAGAGGGTCAGACTGTAGCTCTGACCAGACTGTGTGGGCTACAAGGAGGACCATCAGACTGTAGGATACAGTCAGAACCAGAGACTCTAGGCTGTGAGGACCAGTCAGACTGTAGCTACAGTAGAACCAGAGTGAGACTGTGGGCTCTAGTGAGGACCAGTGTCAGACTGTAGGCTACAGTGAGGACCAGAGTCAGACTGTAAATTCTAGTGAGGACCAAAGTCATACTGTAAGTTCTAGTGAGGACCAAAGTCAGACTGTAGGCTAGTGAGGACCAGAGTCAGACTGTAGGCTCTAGTGAGGACCAGTCAGACTGAGGCTAGTGGAATTCACACTGGAGGACACATTCAGAACCAGAGTCAGACTCTGGGTTCTAGTGAGGACCAGTGTCAGACTGTAGGCCAGAGTGCGGACCAGAGTCAGACTGTAAATTCTTGTGAGGAGCAAATTCAGACTGTAGGCTACAGTGGAACCAGAATCAGACTGTAGGCTAGTGAGGACCAGTGTCAGACTGTAGGCTAATGAGGAGTCAGACTGTCTGGTGACAGTGTGAACAGTGTCTGGTGAGGACCAGTGTCAGACTGTTGGCTACAGTGAGGAGACAGTCAGACTGTAGGCTCTAGTGAGGACCAGGGTGAGAGTGTAGGCTAAAGTGAGGACCAGTGTCAGACTGTAAGTTCTAGTGAGGACCAAATTCAGACTGTAGGCTACAGTAAGAACCAGAGTCCGACTCTAAGCTATAGTGAGGACCAGTGTCAGACTGCAGGCTACAGTGAGGACCAAGTCAGACTGGGGGACCAGTGTCAGTCTAGACTAGTGAGGACCAGAGTCAGACTGTAGGCTACAGTAGAACCAGAGTCAGACTGTAGGCTCTGGTGAGGACCAGTGTCAGACTTTAGGCTACAGTAGGACCAGTCAGACTGTAGGCTCTAGTGAGGACCAGTGTCAGACTGTAGCTACAATGAGGACCGTCAGACTGTAGGCTACAGTCAAAACCAGATTCCGACTGTAGCCTCAAGTGAGGACCAGTGTCAGACTGTAGGCTTCAGTGAGGACCAGATCAGACTGTAGGCACTGAGGACCAGAATCAGACTGTAGAGACTAGTGAGGACGGTTCAGACTGTAAGCCAAGTCGACCATTGTCAGACTGTAGGTCTCTAGTGAGGACCAGTGTCAGACTGTAGGCTACAGTAAAACCAGGATGCTCTAGTGAGGACCAGGTCAGACTTTAGGCTACAGTGAGGACCAGAATCAGACTGTAAAATTCTAGTGAGGACCAGAGTCAGACTGTAGGCTACAGTAAGAGTCTGACTGTAGTGAGGACCAGAGTCAGACTGTAGGCTTGAGGACCACAGTCAGACTGTGAGGCTACTGAGGACCAGTCAGACTGTAGCTACAGTGAGGACCAGAGTTAGACTGTAAATTCTAGTGAGCACCAAAGTAAGACTGTACACTACAGTAGAACCAGAGTCAGACTCTAGCTCTAGTGAGGACCAGTGTCAGACTGTGGCTACAGTGAGGACCACAGTCAGACTGTAAATCTCTAGTGAGGACCAGTCAGACTGTGGCTACAGTAAGGACCAGAGTTGACTGTCTAGTGAACCAGTGTCAGGCTGTGAGGACAGCATCAGACTGTAAATTCTAGTGAGGACCAGTCAGGGACACTAGTGAACCAGAGTCAGACTCTGCTCTAGTGAGGACCAGTGTCAGACTGTAGGCTACACTGAGAGACCAGAGTCACTCTGTTCTAGTGAGGACAGTGTCAGACTTTGGCTACAGTGAGGACCAGTCAGACTGTAAATTCTAGTGAGGACCAAAGTCAGACTCTAGTCTACATTAAGAACCAGAGTCACACTGTAGCTCTAGTGAGGACCAGTGTCAGACTAGGCTACAGTGACCACAGTCAGACTGTAGTCTCTGGTGACCAGTGAGTCAGACTGTAGGCTAGTAAGGACCAGGTTCAGTGGTCAGAAAGTGAGGACCAGAGTCAGACTGTAGGCTACAGTGAGGACCAGAGTCAGACTGTAAATTCTAGTGAGGACCAAATCAGACTGTGGCTACAGTGAGAACCAGAGTCAGACTGTAGCTCTAGTGAGGACCAGGGTCAGACTGTAGGCTACAATGAGGACCTCACACTGTAGGATACAGTCAGAACCAGAGTCAGACTAGTTCTAGTGAGGACCAGAGTCAGACTGTAGGCTACACAGTAGAACCAGAGTCAGACTGTAGGCTCTAGTGAGGACCAGAGTGTCTGTGGTGTCTCTAGTGACAGGGTCAGACTCTGGGCTACAATCAGACCAGTCAGACTGTACATTAGTGAGGACCAGTCAGACTGTGGGCTACAGAACCAGGTGTGACTGAGGCTCTAGTGAGGACCAGGGTCAGACTGTAGGCTACAATGAGGACCAAAGTCAGACTGTAGTCTAAGACCAGAGGTCAGACGTAGGCTCTAGTGAGGACCAGTGTCAGACTGTGAGCTACAGTGAGGAGACCAGTCAGACTGTTCTAGTGAGGACCAGGGTCAGACTGTGGCTACAATGAGGACGAAAAACACACTGTAGGATACAGTCAGAAGCAGAGTCAGACTCTAGGCTCTAGTGAGGACCAGAGTCAGACTGTCTCTCACTGAGAACCAGGTCACTGTGGGCTCTAGTGAGGACCAGTGTCAGACTGTAGGCTACAGTGAGGACCACAGTCAGACTGTGGTCTCTAGTGAGGACCAGTCAGACTGTAGGCTACAGTGGGACCAGAGTCAGACTGTAATCTAGTGAACCAAAGTCAGACTGTAGGCTCTGGTGAGGACCAGTCAGACTGCAAATTCTAGTGAGGACCAAGTCAGACTGAACACTAGAGTAGAACCAGAAGACTAACTAGTGAGGACCAGTGACAGACTGTAGGCTACAGTGAGAACTAGAGTCCGACTGTAGGCTCTAGTGAGGACCAGTCAGACTGTAGGCTACAGTGAGGACCAGAGTCAGACTGTAAATTCTAGTGAGGACCAGTCAGACTGTACACTACAGTGAGAACCAGAGTCAGACTCTAACTCTAGTGAGGACCAGTGTCAGACTGTAGGCTAGTGAGGACCAGAGTCAGACTGTCTCTAGTGAGGACCAAAGTCAGACTGTAGGCTACAGTGAGGACCAGAGTTGACTGTAAACTGAGGGACCAAGTCAGACTGTACACTGGTAGAACAGAGTCAGACTCTAGCTCTGGAGGACCAGTGTCAGACTGTAGCTACAGTGAGGACCAGAGTCAGACTGTAAACTCTAGTGAGGACCAAGTCAGACTGTGGCTACAGTAAGAAAGTCAGACTGTAGTCTCTAGTGAGGACCAGTGTCAGACTAGGCTACAGTGAGGACCAGTCAGACTGTCTCTAGTGAGACCAGTGTCAGACTGTAGTATACAATGAGGTCTACCGTCAGACTGTAGGCTACAGTAACAACCAGAGTCAGACTCCCGGCTCTAGTGAGGACCAGTGTCTGACTGTAGGCTACAGTGAGGACCAGATTCAGACTGTAGCCTACACTGAGACCAGAATCAGACTGTCTAGTGAGGACTAGGTTCAGACTGTAGCCAAGTTACAGACCATTGTCAGACTGTAGTCTCTAGTGAGGCGGTCACACTGTAGGCTACAGTGAAACCAGAGTTTGACTGGCTCTATTGAGGACCAGAGTCAGAATTTTAGGCTACAGTGAGGAGGAGAATCAGACTGTAAATTCTATTGAGGACCAGTCAGACTGTAGGCTACAGTAAGGACCAGAGTCAGACTGTCTAGTGAGGACCAGAGTCAGACTGTGGGATACAGTAAGAACCAGAGTCAGACTGTAGCTCTAGTGAGGACCAGGGTCAGACTGTAGAGCTACAAGGACCAAAATCACACTGTAGGATACAGTCAGAACCAGAGTCAGACTCTAGGTTCTAGTGAGGACCAGTCAGACTGCTGGCTTGTAAGAACCAGAGTCAGACTGTAGGCTCAAGTGACAGAAGAGACTGTCAGACTCAGTGGACCAGAATCCTCTGGGAAAGAGGTCAGTGTCCTGTGTTACAGTAAGGACCAGAATCAGACTGTAGGCTCTAGTGAGGACCAGTGTCAGACTGTAGGCTACAGTAAGGACCAGAGTCAGACTGTAAATTCTAGTGAGGACCAGTGTCAGACTGTAGGCTACAGTGAGGACCAACATCAGACTGTAAATTCTAGTGAGGACCAAATCAGACTGGGCTACAGTAGAACCAGAGTCAGACTGTAAGCTCTAGTGAGGTCAGACTGTAGGCTACAATGAGGACCAAAATCACTGTAGGATCAGTCAGAACCAGTCAGACTTTGGGTTCTAGTGAGGACCAGAGTCAGACTGAGCTACAGTGACCAGAGTCAGACTGTGCTCAGTGAGGACCAGGAGGAGACTGTAGGCTACAGTGAGGACCAGAGTCACACTGTAGAACAGTGAGGGCCAGTGTCACTGTAGGCTACAGTAAGGACCAGAGTCAGACTGGCTCTAGTGAGGAACAGTGTCAGACTCTGGGCTACAGTGAGGACCAGAGTCAGACTGTAAATTCTAGTGAGGACCACAGTCACACTGTAGGCTCTAGTGAGGACCAGTGTCAGACTGTAGGCTACAGTAGACAGAGTCAGTCTGTAAATTCTAGTGAGGACCAGTCAGACTGTAGGCTACAGTAAGAACCAGAGTCACTGTACTAGTGAGGACCAGGTCAGACTGTAACTACAGGGGACCAAAATCTCACTGTAGGATACAGTCAGAACCAGAGTCAGACTCTGGGTTCTAGTGAGGACCAGAGTCAGACTGGCTGTAAGAACCAGAGTCAGACTGTGGGCTCAGTGAGGACCAAGTGGACTGTGGTCTACAGTGAGGACCAGAGTCACACTGTGAGGCAAGTCAGACTAGGCTACAGTAAGGACCAGTCAGACTGTAGGCTCTAGTGAGGACCAGTCAGACTGTAGGCTACAATGAGGAAAAGTCAGACTAGTCTAGGTGAGACTGTGTCAGACAGTGGGCTCTAGTGAGGACCAGTGTCAGGCTGTAAGCTACAGTGAGGACCAGAGTCAGACTGTAGGATCTAGTGAGGGCCAGGGTCAGACTGTAGGCTACAATGAGGACCAAAATCACTGTAGGATACAGTCAGAACCAGAGTCAGACTCTAGGTTCTAGTGAGGACCAGAGTCAGACTGTCTACAGTAAGGACCAGTGTCAGACTGTGGGCTCAAGTGAGGACCAGAGTCAGACTGTAGGCTACAGTGAGGACCAGAGTCAGACTGTAGGCAATGAGGACCAGTGTCAGACTGGCTACAGTGAGAGAGTGTCAGACTGTAGGCTCTAGTGAGGACCAGTGTCAGACTGGGCTACAGTGAGGACAGTCAGACTGTCTAGTGAGGACCAGAGTCAGACTGTGGCTACAATGAGGACCAAAATCACACTGTAGGATACAGTCAGAATCAGGTAGTCTATGTTGTAGTGAGGACCAGAGTCAGACTGTAGGCTACAGTGAACCAGAGTCACACTGTAGGCTCTAGTGAGGACCAGTGTCAGACTGGGCTACAGAGAGGACCAGTGTCAGACTGTAAATTCTAGTGAGGACCAAATTCAGACTGTAGGCTACAGTAAGAACCAGAGTCCGACTGTAGGCTCTAGTGAGGACGAGTGTCAGACTGTAGGCTACAGTCAGAAACAGAGTCGGACTGTAAATTCTAATGAGGACCAAAATCAGACTGTAGGCTACAGTAAGAACAGTCACTGTAGCTCTAGTGAGGACCAGTGTCAGACTGTAGGCTACAGTGGACCAGAGTCAGACTGTAAATTCTAGTGAGGACCAAGAGACTGTGGGCTACAGTAAGAACCAGAGTCAGACTGTAGGCTCTAGTGAGGACCAGGGTCAGACTGAGGCAACAGGGACCAAAATCACTGTGGATACAGTCAGATCCAGAGTCAGACTCTAGGTTCTAGTGAGGACAAAAGACAGACTGTAGGCTACAGTAAGAACCAGAGTCACACTGTAGGCTCTAGTGAGGACCAGTGTCACACTGTAGGCTACAGTGATGACCAGAGTCAGACTGTAGCTTCTAGTGAGGACGACATTCAGACTGTAGGTTCTAGTGAGGACCAGTGTCAGACTGTAGACTACAGTGAGGACCAGATTCAGACTGTAAATTCTAGTGAGGACCAGTGTCAGACTGACTAGTGAGGACCAGCGTCAGACTGGAGGCTACAGTAAGAACCAGAGTCATACTGTGGGCTCTAGTGAGGACCAGTGTTACACTGTAGGCTATAGTAAGAAGTCAGACTGTAGGCTCTAGTGAGGACCAGTGTCAGACTGTAGCTACAATGAGGAATCAGACTGTAGGCTACAGTAACCAGTCAGACTCTGGGCTCTAGTGAGGACCAGTGTCAGACTTTAGGCTACAGTAGACCAGAGTCACTGGTCTAGTGAGGACCAGGGTCAGACTGTAGGCTAGGAGGACCAGAGTCAGACTGTAAATTCTAGTGAGGACCAAAGTCAGACTGTGAGGCTACAGTAAGACAGAGTCAGACTGTAGCTCTAGTGAGGACCAGACTGGCTGCTGAGGACCAAATCACACTGTGGGATACAGTCAGAACCAGAGTCAGACTCTAGGTTCTAGTGAGGACCAGAGTCAGACTGTAGTCTACAGTGAGAACCAGAGTTCACTGTAGGCTCTAGTGAGGACCAGTGTCAGACTGTAGGCTACAGTGAGGACCAGTCAGACTGTAAATCTAGTGAGGACCAAAGTCAGACTGTACACTGAGTGAGAACCGAGTCAGACTCTAGCTCTAGTGAGGACCAGTGTCAGACTGTAGGCTACAGTAAGACCAGAGTCAGACTGTAAATTCTAGTGAGGACCAAAGTCAGACTGTAGGCTACAGTGAGACCAGAGTCAGACTGTAAATCTAGTGAGGACCAAAGTCAGACTGTAGGCTACAGTGAAACAGAGTCAGACTCTGGTCTCTAGTGAGGACCAGGTGTCAGACTCTGGGCTACAGTGAGGACGAGTCAGACTGTGGCTCTAGTGAGGACCAGTGTCAGACTGTGGGCTACAGTGAGGACCAGATCAGACTGTAGCTAGTGAGGACCAGTGTCAGACTGTAGCTACAATGAGGACCAAGTCAGACTGTAGGCTACAGTAAACCAGTCAGACTCTAGGCTCTAGTGAGGACCAGTGTCAGACTGTAGCTACAGTGAGGACCAGTCAGACTGTAAATTCTAGTGAGGACCAGTCAGACTGTAGCTACAGTAAGAACCAGAGTCAGACTCTGCTCTGAGGACCAGTGTCAGACTGTGTAGGCTACAGTGAGACCACAGTCAGACTGTGGTCTAGTGAGGACCAGTCAGGACTGTGAGACCAGGTCAGACTGTAAATTCTAGTGAGGACCAAGAGTCAGACTGTAGGCTACAAGCCAGAGTCAGACTGTAGCTCTAGTGAGGACCAGGGTCAGACTGTAGGCTATGAGGACCAAAATCACACTGTAGGATACAGTCAGAACCAGAGTCAGACTCTGGGTTCTAGTGAGGACCAGAGTCAGACTATAGCTGGTAAGACCAGAGTCAGACTGTAGGCTCTAGTGAGGACCAGTGGGACTGTAGGCTACAGTGAGGACCAGATCAGACTGTGGCAATGAGGACCAGTGTCAGACTGTAGCTACAGTGAAGAATCAGACTAGGCTCTAGTGAGGACCAGTGTCAGACTGTAGGCTACAGTGAGACTCTGTAGTCTAAGTGAGAACTGTCAGACAGTAGGCTTTGGTGAGGACCAGTGTTGACTGTGGGCTACAGTGAGAGACCAGTCAGACTGTAGGCTCTAGTGAGGACCAGGGTCAGACATTAGGCAACAATGAGGTCCAAAATCACACTGAAGGACACATTCAGTACTAGAGTCAGACTCTGTGTTCTAGTGAGGACCAGAGTCAGACTGTAGGCTACAGTAAGAATCAGAGTCACACTGTAGGCTACAGTGAGGACCAGAGTCAGACTGTAGGCTACAGTAGGACCAGAGTCAGACTGTAAATTCTAGTGAGGACCAGTCAGACTGTAGGCTACAGTGAGACCAGAGTCTGTGGCTCTAGTGAGGACCAGAGTCAGACTGTGGGCTACAGTGAGGACAGTGTCAGACTGTAAATTCTAGTGAGGACCAGAGTCAGACTGGCTACAGTAAGAGACCAGAGTTGACTGTAAATTCTAGTGAGGACCAGAGTCGACTGTAGGCTACAGTGAGGACCAGTCAGACTGTAAATTCTAGTGAGGACCAGTCAGACTGTACACTACAGTAAGAACCAGAGTCAGACTGTAGGCTCTAGTGAGGACCAGTGTCAGACTGTACGCTACAGTGAGACCACAGTCAGACTGTGGTCTCTAGTGAGGACCAGTCAGACTGTAGGCTACAGTGAGGACCAGTCAGACTGTAAATTCTAGTGAGGACCAGTCAGACTAGGCTACAGTAAGAAAGAGTCACACTGTAGGCTCTAGTGAGGACCAGGTCAGACTCTGAGGCTACAGACCAGAGTCAGACTGTAGGTGGTGAGGACCAGGTCAGACTAGGCTAAAACCAGAGTCACACTGTAGGCTCTAGTGAGGACCAGGGTCAGACTGTAGGCTACAGTGAGGACCAGAGTCAGACTGTAAATTCTAGTGGTGAGAGTGTCAGACTGTGGGCTCTGAGGACCAGTGTCAGACTGTAGGCTACAGTGAGGACCAGTCAGACTGTGGGCTCTAGTGAGGACCAGTGTCAGGTCTATATATTCTAGTGAGGACCAGAGTCAGACTGTAGCTACAGGAGACCAGTCAGACTGTGAGCTCTGGTGACAGTGTCAGACTAGGCTACAGTGAGGACCAGATTCAGACTGTAGAGCTACAGAACAGATCAGACTGTAGGACTAGTGAGACTGTTCTTCAGTCAGACAGGGCTGGTCTAGTGAGGACCAGTGTCACTCTGTGCTACAGTAGACCAGAGTTTGACTGAGCTCAGTGAGGACCAGGTCAGACTGTAGGCTCAAGTGAGGAGCAGTGTCAGACTGTAAATTCAAGTGAGGACCAAAGTCAGACTGTAGGCTACAGTACGAACCAGAGTCCGACTGAAAGCTCTAGTGAGGACCAGGGTCAGACTGTAGGCTACAAGGAGGACCAAAATAACACTGTAGGACACAGTCAGAACCAGAGTCAGACTCTAGGCTCTAGTGAGGAGCAGTGTCTGACTGTAGGCTACAGTAAGAATCAGAGTCAGACTCTAGGATCTAGTGAGGACCAGGTTCAGACTGTAGGGTACAGTGAGGACCAGATTCAGACTGTAGATTCTAGTGAGGGCCAAAGTCAGACTGTAGGCTACAGTAAGAACCAGAGTCAGACTCTAGGCTCTAGTGAGGACCATTGTCAGACTGTAGGCTAGAGTGAGGACCAGACTCAGACTGTAAATTCTAGTGAGGACCAGTGTCAGACTGTAGGCTACAGTCAGAACCAGAGTCAGACTGTAAATTCTAGTGAGGACCAGAGTCAGACTGTAGGCTACAGTGGACCAGGTCAGACTGTAAATTCTAGTGAGGACCAGGCAGACTGTAGGCTACAGTAAGAACCAGAGTCACACTGTAGGCTCTAGTGAGGACCAGGGTCAGACTAGGCTACAGTCAGAAACCAGAGTCAGACTGTAAATTCTAGTGAGGACCAGAATTCAGACTGTAGGCTACAGTAAGAACCTGAGTCACACTGTAGCTCTAGTGAGGACCAGGTCAGACTGAGGCTACAGTGAGGACCAGAGTCAGACTGTAAATTCTAGTGAGGACGATAGTCAGACTGTAGGCTCTGGAGGACCAGTGTCAGACTGTGGGCTACAGTGAGGAGAGTCAGACTGTAGGCTCTGAGGACCAGTCACTATATATATTCTAGTGAGGACCAGAGTCAGACTGTAGCTACAGTAAGACAGAGTCAGACTGTAGGCTCTAGTGAGGACCAGTGTCAGACTTTAGGCTTCAGTAAGGAGTCAGACTGTGGGCTCAAGTGAGGACCAGTGTCAGACTGTGGCAATGAGGACCAGGTCAGACTGTAGCTACAGTAAACAGCCAGTCAGACTCTAGGCTCTAGTGAGGACCAGTGTCAGACTGTAGGCTACAGTGAGGACCAGAGTCAGACTGGCTCTAGTGAGGACCAGAGTCAGACTGTAGGCTACAGTGAGGACCAGAGTCAGACTGTAAATCTAGTGAGGACCAGAGAGATCAGGTGTGGGCTACAGTGAGGACCAGAGTCAGACTCTGGCTCTAGTGAGGACCAGTCAGACTAGGCTACAGAGGACCAGTCAGACTGTAGCTACAGTGAGGACCAGAATCAGACTGTAGACTGTGAGGAGGTCAGACTGTGTGAGGTCAGACATCAGACTGTAGGCTCTAGTGAGGACCAGGTCAGACTGTAGGCTACAGTAAAACCAGAGTTTGTCTGTAGGCTCTAGTGAGGACCAGGGTCAGACTAGGCTACAGTGAGGAGAGTCAGACTGTAAATTCTAGTGAGGACCAAGTCAGACTGTAGGCTACAGTAAGTGAGAATCAGACTGTAGGCTCTAGTGAGGACCAGGGTCAGACTGTAGGCTACAGTAGACAGTCAGACTAGGCTCTGGTGAGGACCAGTGTCAGACTGTAGGCTACAGTGAGGACCAGTCAGACTGTAGGCTCTAGTGAGGACCAGTGTCAGACTGGGGCTACAATGAGGACCAGTCAGACTAGGCTACAGTGGGACAGAGTCAGACTCTGGGCTCTAGTGAGGACCAGTGTCAGACTGTAGGCTACAGTGAGGACCAGTCAGACTGTAGGCTCAAGTGAGGACCAGTGTCAGACTGTAGTACAATGAGGACCAAGTCAGACTGTAGCTACAGTAACAACCAGTGTCAGACTCTAGGCTCTGAGGACCAGTGTCAGACTGTAGGCTACAGTGAGGACCAGTCAGACTGTAGCTACATGAACCAGAATCAGACTATGAGACTAGTGAGGACCAGGTTCAGACTGTAGCCAGTCAAACCAGTCAGACTGTGGTCTCTAGTGAGGACCAGTGTCAGACTGTAGGCTACAGTAAAACCAGAGTCACTGTAGCTCTATGAGGACCAGTGTCAGACTGTAGGCTACAGTGAGGATTAGACCCAGACTGTAAATTCTAGTGAGGACCAAAGTCAGACTGTAGACTACAGTAAGAACCAGAGTCACACTGTAGGCTCGAGTCAGGACCAGTGTCAGACTGTATGCTTCAACAGGACCAAAATCACACTGTAGGATACAGTCAGAACCAGAGTCAGACTCTAGGCTCTAGTGAGGACCAGAGTCAGACTGTAGGCTACAGTGAGGACCAGAGTTACTCTAGGCTCTGTGAGGACAGTCAGACTTTGGGGTACAGTGAGGACCAGATCAGACTGTAAATTCTAGTGAGGACCAGAGTCAGACTGTAGCTCTAGTGAGGACCAGTGTCAGACTGTAGGCTACAGTGAACCACAGTCAGACTGTAGGCTCTAGTGAGGACCAGTGTCAGACTATAGGCTACAGTGAGGACCAGAGTCAGACTGTAAATTCTAGTGAGGACCAAAGTCAGACTGTAGGCTACAGTAAGAACCAGAGTCTGACTGTAAGCTCTAGTGAGGACCAGGGTCAGACTGTAGGCTACAATGAGGACCAAAATCACACTGTAGGATACAGTCAGAACCAGAGAAAGACTCTAGGTTCTAGTGAGGACCAGTGTCAGACTGTAGTCTACAGTGAGAACCAGAGTTCACTCTAGGCTCTTGAGGACAGTGTCAGACTGTGGTACAGTGAGGACATCAGACTGTAAATTCTAGTGAGGACCAAAATCAGACTGTACTACAGTAAGAACCAGTCAGACTGTAGCTCTGTGAGGACCAGTGTCAGACTGTGAGGCTACAGTGAGGACCACAGTCAGACTGTAGGCTCTAGTGAGGACCAGTCAGACTGTATACAGTAAGAACCAGTGTCCGACTCTAGGCTCTAGTGAGGACCAGTGTCAGACTGTAGGCTACAGTGAGGACCAGAGTCAGACTGTAAAATCTAGTGAGGACCAAAGTCAGACTGCAGGTTACAATAAGAACCAGAGTCAGACTTTAAGCACTAGTGAGGACCAGGGTCAGACTGTAGGCTACAATGAGGACGAAAAACACACTGTAGGATACAGTCAGAAGCAGAGTCAGACTCCAGGATCTAGTTAGGACCAGTCAGACTATACTGAGAACCAGGTGGGCTCAAATGAGGACCAGAGTCAGACTTTGAGCTGCAGTGAACCAGAATCAGACTGTAGTAAGGACCAGTGTCAGACTGTGTACAGTGAGGACCAGTCAGACTGTAGGCTCTAGTGAGGACCATGTCAGACTGTAGCTAATGACGAAAAAGTCAGACTGGAGTCTAAGGTAAGAACCAGTGTCGACTCAGAGCTCTGGTGAGGACCAGTGTCAGACAGTAGGCTAGAGTGAGAACCAGAGTCAGACTGTAAATTCTAGTGAGGACCAGTGTCAGACTGTAGGCTACAGTAAGGCCAGAGTCACTGTAGTCTAGTGAGGACCTGTCAGGCTGTGGGAACAGTCAGACAGAGTCAGACTAGTTCTAGTGAGGACCAGTTCAGACTAGGCTACAGTACCAGAGTCACACTGTGGGCTCTAGTGAGGACCAGAGTCAGACTGTAGGCTACAGTGAGGACCAGAGTCAGACTGTGGGCTCTAGTGAGGACCAAAGTCAGACTGTAGGCTCTAGGAAGACTGTCAGACTCACTACAGTGAGGACTGTCAGACTGGAGGCTCTAGTAAGGAGTGTCAGACTGTACAGTGAGGACCAGAGTCAGACTGTAGTCTGGTACAGAACCAGTCAGACTGTAGGCTCTAGTGAGGACCAGTGTCAGACTGTAGGCTACAGTGAGGACCGAAGACTGGCTCAGTGAGGACCAGTGTCAGACTGTAGCTACAATGAGGACCATCAGACTGTAGCTACAGTAACAGAGTCAGACTCTAGGCTCTAGTGAGGACCAGTCAGACTGTAGGCTACAGTAAGACCAGACTAAATTCTAGTGAGGACCAGAGTCAGACTGTAGGCTAGTGAGGACCAGTCAGACTGTAAATCTCTGAGGACCAAGTCAGACTGTAGGCTACAGTAAGAACCGAGTCAGACTGTAGGCTCTAGTGAGGACCAGAGTCAGACTCTGGCTACAGTCAGAAACAGAATTACTGTAGTGAGGACCAAGT
>JAIOJX010000018.1:7183677-7207100 GCA_022376925.1 Tragulus kanchil
CAGTAACACCAGGGGGTCAGACTGTAGTAGGACCAGTGTCAGACTGGCAAAGTAGGACAGAGTAACTGTAAAACCTAGTGAGGACCAGGTCAGACTGTGGGCTCAGAGGACCAGGTCAGACTGTACTAGTGAGGCCCTCAGACTGTAGCTAAGGAACCAGGTAGAAATCTAGTGAGGACCAGCAGACTGTAGGCTACAGTGGGACCGAGTAACTAAAATCTAGTGAGGAAAGACTGTAGGCTCTAGACCAGGTCAGACTGAAAATCAGTGAGGCCCAAAAGTGACTGTAGCTAGTGAACACAGACTTGGCCGTAGAACCAGGTCAGACTAGGCTCAGTGAGGCCCTCAGACTGAGGTCAGTAGGACCAGGTCAGACTGTAGGCTACAGTAGGACCGAGTAGGTTCAGTAAACCAGGTCAGACTGTAGGAAAGAGCCAAGTCAGACTGTAGGATTTAGTACAGACCAGAGTCAGACTTAGGCTAGTGAGGACCAGGTCAGACTGTAGGCTCAGTGAAGGACCAGAGTCAGACTGTGGGCCAAAGTGAGGACCAGATCAGACTGTAGGCTCAGTGAGGACGGGTCAGACTGTAATTCAGTGAGGACCAGTCAGACTGTAGGCTACAGTGAACAGAGTCACTGTAAGCTCTAGTGAGGACCAGGGTCAGACTGTGCTAAAATGAGGCCCAAAAAATCACACTGTAGGATACAGTCAGAACAGTCAGACTCTAGGTTCTAGTGAGGACCAGAGTCAGACTGTGGGCTACATAAGAACCAGAGTCACCTGTAGGCTCTAGTGAGGACCAGTGTCAGACTGGGCTACAGTGAGGACCAGTGTCAGAGTGTAAATTCCAGTGAGGACCAAAGTCAGACTGTAGGCTACAGTAAGAATCAGAGTCGACTGAAAGCTCTAGTGAGGACCAGGGTCAGACGGGGAAAAGGGCCTACGGGGTGAGAACCAGAGTCAGACTTAGGCTAGTGAGGACCAGAGTCAGACTGTAGCTACAGTAGACCAGATCATGTACCAGTGAGGACCAGTTCAGACTGTAGCTACAAGCCCAGAATCAGACTGTAGGTTTAGTGAGGACGGCAGTGTTTTCAGACTGTAGCTCAGTGGGGACCAGGTCAGACTGTGGGCTCTAGTGAGGACCAGGTCAGACTGTAGGCTACAGTAAGACCGGGTCAGACTGTAGCTCTAGTGAGGACCAGTCAGACTGTAGGCTACAGTGAGGACCAGATCAGACTGTAAATTCTAGTGAGGACCAAAGTCAGACTGTAGGCTACAGTAAGAACCAGGAGATTTAAAGCTCTAGTGAGGACCAGGGTCAGACTGTAGGCTACATAGGACCAAAATAAATGTAGGATACAGTGGGGAACCAGAGTCAGACTTAGGTTCAGTAAGGACCAGAGTCAGACTGTAGGCTCTAGTGAGACCAGGTCAGACTGTAGGCTCAGTAGGACCAGGTCAGACTTAGGCTAGGAGGCAGTCAGACTGTAGTCTAGTGAGGACCAAGTAGACTGTAGCTCAGAACCAGATCAGACTTAGGTCTAGTGAGGACCAGGTCAGACTGTAGGCTACAGTGAGAACCAAGTCAGACTGTATTCTAGTGAGGACCAGGTCAGACTGTAGGCTACAGTAAGAACCAGATTGACTGTATTCTAGTGAGGACCAGGTCAGACTGTAGGCTACAGTGGGGACCAGATCAGACTGTAAATTCTAGTGAGGCCCAAAAATCAGACTGTAGGCTACAGTAAAAACCAAGTGACTGTAGGCTCTGAGGCCAGTGACTGGCTCAGTAGGACAGGACTTTTAAAAGACCAGGTGCTTAGCCTTAACCGGTCGACAGTAAACCAGGTCAGAGGCTCAGGGCCAATTAGACTTGGGCAAAACCAGAGACTTAGGCTAAGTGAGGACGGCAGACTAGTTTAGAGAACCAGATCAACTGTGGGCAAAGGGGACAGTTAGACTGAAAGGTTAGAACTGGGTCAGACTGTAGCTTCCCAGTGGGCCAGGGGGGGGAAGTCAGGAACCAAGTGAAATTTAAATTTAAGGACCAGTCGGGTTAGGCACATGAGCAAAATTCAATGAGGACAGTAGCTAGTAGGCCAATGCAGGTACTTAGGGAGAAAAGGGTCTTGGGAAGGGGCCAATTGATGTGAAAGGGCAGCCCGGGGCCCAGTGGGGACCGGGTTCAGACTTAGGTTTAGTGAGGACCAGTCAGACTGTAGGTCAGTGAGGACCAAGTGACAATTCTAGTAGGACCAGGTCAGACTGTAGGCCAGTGAGGCCCAAAGTCAATTGAAAGGAAAAATTGGGAACAGAACCAGAGTCCTATTTTGGAGGACCAGGGAGACTGTAGCCAAAGCCAAGTAGGAAAACAAGTCAGCCCTTAGGTTTAGGACAGTAGATTTAACATGGGGACAAATAATTGAGGAAAAAGACAGAGTATACAGTGGGGAACCAGATCAACTGTAGCAAGTAGGACCAGTGTAGACTGTAGGCTCAGGAGGACCGAATCAGACTGGGTCAGTGAAAACCTGTAGCTAAGAGCCCAAGGAAAAATAGTAGACCAGTCAGCTAGGGGAAGTTGTAGCTAGGAATGAGTACTGTAGCCAGGGAGGCCAGGGTGACTGTAGGACAGTGAGGACCAAACTGTAGGTCAGTGGGGAAGTCAGACTGTACAAGTGAGGACCAGGTAGACTGTGCCGTGAACCAGAGTACACTGTAGTCAGTGAGGACACAGACTGGGGGGGGGAAAAGCAACTTGGGGCCAAGCTTGGGGGTTGGGCACAGTAAGGGAACACAGACCTAGGGACCAGTCAGACGAGTAAGGAGGTAAGACTAGTAAAAGTCAGTGAGGCCCAAAAGGGAAAGAAAAAATGAGGCCCAAAGGTTGGGCCGGAAGCCCAGAGTCAGACTGGGGGGAAACCTCAGACTGTGGCTGAGGACATAGACCGATTTCAGTAAGCCAGTCAGACTGGTAATTGTGGACCAGTCAGACTGTGGTACAAAAAACCAGAGTCAGACTGAGTTAGTGGGGCCAGCAGACTGGCCAGAGGAGAATCACGGGAAAGGAAGGGGGGCCAGTCAGACCGAAATTTAGTGAGGACCAATCATTAGGCTACAGTAGAGAAGTGAAAAGTGGGTCAGAGAGGATGGGGGCCAAGTCAGTTAAAAGGAAAAAAGGGGACTGTACTCAGTAGGACCAGAACTAGGCTATGGGGAAAACACTGTAGGTAGGCCAAGTAGCCCTTAGTTTTGAGGACCGGGAAACTGTAGCAAGGACAAAATTGTTTAGTGGGCCCAAAAGGTAATGAAATAGAACCTGAGTCACACTGTAGGCTCTAGTGAGGACCAGGGTCAGACTGTAGGCTACAGTGAGGACCAGACTGTAAATTCAGTGAGGACCAAAGTCAGACTGTAGGCTAGTAAGAACCAGAGTCAGACTGTAGGCTCTAGTGAGGACCAGGGTCAGACTGTAGGCTACAGTGAAACCAGAGTCAGACTGTAAATCTAGTGAGGACCAAAGTCAGACTGTAGGCTACAGTAGAACCAGTCAGACTGTAGGATCTTTGAGGAACAGGTCAGACTGTAGGCTACAGTGAGGACCAGAGTCAGACTGTAAATTCTAGTGAGGACCAAGTCAGACTGTAGGCTCAGAGGACCAGTGTCTGACCAGGCTACAGTGAGGCTGAGAGTCAGACTAGGCTCAGTGAGGACCAGTGTCAGATATATTCTAGTGAGGACCAGAGTCAGACTGAGTCTACAGTGAACCAGAGTCAGACTGTAGGATACAGTGAGGACCAGTGTCAGACTGTAGGCTACAGTAAGGACCAGAATCAGACTGTAGAGACAAGTGAGGACCAGGTCAGACTGTAAGCCAATATACGAACCATTGTCAGACTGTAGTCTAGTGAGGACCAGTGTCACACTGTAGGCTACAGTAAAACCAGAGTTTGACTGAAAGCTCAATTGAGGACCAGGTCAGACTTTAGGCTACAGTGAGGACCAGAATCAGACTGTAAATTCTATTGAGGACCAAAGTCAGACTGGGCTACAGTAAGAGCCAGAGTCCGACTGTAAGCTCTAGTGAGGACCAGGGTCAGACTGTAGCTCACAAGGACCAGAGTCACACTGTAGGATAAAGTCAGAACCAGAGTCAGACTCTAGGTTATAGTGAGAACCAGAGTCAGAAAGTAGGCTATAGTAAGAACCAGAGTCACACTGTAGGCTCTATGGGGACCAGTGTCCGACTGTAGGCTACAGTGAGGACCAGCATCACACTGTAAGTTCCAGTGAGGACCAAAGTCAGCCTGTAGTCTACAGTAAGAACCAGAGTCCGACTCCCGGCTCTAGTGAGGACCAGTGTCTGACAGTAGGCTACATTGAGGATGACAGTCAGACAGTAGGGTGTAGTGAGGACCAGTGTCAGACTGTAGGCTACAGTGAGGACCAGAGTCAGACTGTAAATTCTAGTGAGGACCAAAGTCAGACTGTAGGCTACAGAGTCAGACTGTAAATTCTAGTGAGGACCAAAGTCAGACTGTAGTCTACAGTAAGAACCAGAGTCACACTGTAGGCTCTAGTGAGGACCAGTGTCAGACTGTAAATTCTAGTGAGGACCAAAGTCAGACTGTAGGTTACAGTAAGAACCAGAGTCACACTGTAGGCTCTAGTGAGGACCAGTGTCAGACTGAAGGCTACAGTGAGGACCAGATTCACACTGTAAATTCTAGTGAGGACCATAGTCAGACAGGCTCTGAGAGACCAGTGTCACTGTAGGCTACAGTGAGACCAGAGTCAGACAGGCTCAGTTAGGACCAGTGTCAGTCTATATATTCTAGTGAGGACCAGAGTCAGACAGGTCTACAGTGAACCAGAGTCGACTGTAGGCTCTAGTGAGACCAGTGTCAGACTGTAGGCTTCAGTAAGAACCAGTCAGACTGTAGGCTCAAGTGAGGACCAGTGTCAGACTGTAGCTAATGAACCAACGTCAGACTGTAGGCAACAGTAGCCAGAGTCAGACTCTAGGCTCTAGTGAGGACCAGTGTCAGACTGTATGCTACAGTGAGGACCAGAGTCAGACTGTAAATTCTAGTGAGGACCAAAGTCAGACTGTAGGCTACATTGAGGACCAGAGTCAGACTGTAAATTCTAGTTAGGACCAAAGTCAGACTGTAAGCTACAGTAAGACCAGAGTCTGACTCTGTTAGTGAGGACCAGTGTCAGACTGTAGGCTACAGTGAGGACCAGTCAGACTGCAGGCTAGTAGGACCAGTGTCAGACTGTAGCTCAATGAGGACCAAGTCAGACTGTAGGCTGCAGTAACCAGAGTCAGACTCAGGCTCCAGTGAGGACCAGTGTCAGACTGTAGGCTACAGAGGACCAGATTCAGACTGTAGCCTACACTGAGAACCAGAATCAGACTGTAGAGCTAGTGAGGACCAGGTTCAGACTGTAGCTGTGACGAACTTTGTCAGACTGTAGTCTCTAGTGAGGAGTCACTGTAGGCTACAGTAAAACCAGAGTTTGACTGTAAGCTCTAGTGAGGACCAGGGTCAGACTTAGGCTACAGTGAGGACCAATCAGACGGTAAATTCTAGTGAGGACCAAAGTCAGACTGTAGGCTACAGTAAGAACCAGAGTCCGACTGTAAGCTCTAGTGAGGACCAGGGTCAGACTGTAGGCTACAGTAAGAAACAGAGTCACCAGGCTCTAGTGAGACAGTGTCAGACTGGTTACAGTGAAGGACCAGAGTCAGACTGTAGGCTCAAGTGAGGACCAGTGTCAGACTGTAGCTACAATGAGAAGTCAGACTGTAGGATACAGTAACAGACCAGAGTCAGACTAGGCTATAGTGAGACCAGTGTCAGACTGTAGGCTGTGAGGACCAGTTCAGACTGTACAGTGAGAACCAGAATCAGACTGTAGAATCTAGTGAGGACCAGTCAGACTGTACCAAGTGAACCAGTCAGACTGTAGTCTCTAGTGAGGACCAAAGACTGTGTAGGCTACAGTAAGAACCAGAGTCAGACTGTAAGCTCTAGTGAGGACCAGTCAGACTGTAGGCTAGAGTGAGGACCAGAATCAGACTGTAAATTCTAGTGAGGACCAAAGTCATACTGTAGGCTACAGTCAGAACCGAAGTCAGACTCTAGGCTTTAGTGAGGACCAGTGTCAGACTGTAGCTCAAAAGGACCAAAATCACACTGTAGGATACAGTCAGAACCAGAGTCAGACTAGGTTCTAGTGAGGACCAGTCAGACTGTAGGCTACAGTGAGGACCAGAGTCAGACTGTGGCTCTAGTGAGGACCAGTCAGACTGTAGGCTACAGTAAGGACCAGAGTCAGACTGTAAATTCTAGTGACCAAAGTCAGACTGTAGGCTACAGTGAGGACCAGTATCAGACTGTATTCTAGTGAGGACCAAAGTCAGACTGTACACTACAGTAAGAACCAGAGTCAGACTCTAAGCTCTAGTGAGACCAGTGTCAGACTGTAGGCTGGTAAGGACGAGTTAGTCTGGAAATTCTAGTGAGGACCAGTCAGACTGTAGGCTACAGTGAGGACCAGAGAGAGACTGTAAGTCCTAGTGAGGACCAAAGTCAGACTGTAGGCTACAGTAAGAAGCCAGAGTCAGACTGTAGGCTCTAGTGAGGACCAGTGTCAGACTCTAGGCTACAGTGATGACAAGAGTCAGAATGTAGGCTCTAGTGAGGACCAGTGTCTGACTGTAGGCTCTACAGTGAGGAACTGAGTCAGACTGTAGGCTCAAGTGAGGACCAGTGTCAGACTGTAGTTACAATGAGGACCAGTCAGACTGTAG
Organism: Tragulus kanchil; assembly: GCA_022376925.1. Classification (NCBI taxonomy): domain Eukaryota; kingdom Metazoa; phylum Chordata; class Mammalia; order Artiodactyla; family Tragulidae; genus Tragulus; species Tragulus kanchil. The sequence continues at coordinate 7,190,503 of JAIOJX010000018.1, forward strand.
CTACAGTAACAAACCAGTGTCAGACTCAAGCTCTAGTGACCAGTGTCAGACTGTAGGCTACAGTGAGGACCAGTCAGACTGTAGCTACAGTGAGGACCAGAATCAGACTGTAGAGACTAGTGAGGTCAGGTCTGACAGTGAACCATTGTCAGACTGTAGTCTACTATGAGGTCCACCGTCAGTCTGTAGTCTACAGTAAGAACCAGACTCACACTGTAGGCTCTAGTGAGGACCAGTGTTAGGCTCTAGGTTACAGTGAGGACCAGAATCAGACTGTAAATTCTACTGAGGACGAGAGTCAGACTGTTGGCTACAGTAAGCACCAGATTCCGACTGTAGGCTCAAGTGAGGACCAGTGTCAGACTGTAGTCTACAATGAGGACCAAAATCAGACTGTAGGATACAGTCAGAACCAGAGTCAGACTCTAGGCTCTAGTGAGGACCAGAGTCAGACTGTAGTCTACACTGAGACCAGAGACAGGCTCTAGTGAGGACCAGTGTCAGACTTAGGCAGTGAGGACCAGCATCAGACTGTAAATTCTAGTGAGGACCAAAGTCAGACTGTACACTACAGTAAGAACCAGAGTCACTGTAAGCTCTAGTGGACCAGTGTCAGACTGTAGGCTACAGTAAGGACCAGAGTTAAGACCAAAATTCAGTGAGGACCAAAGTCAGACTGTAGGCTACAGTGAGGACCAGACTCAGACTGTAAATTCTAGTGAGGACCAAAGTCAGACTGTAGGCTACAGTAAGAAGCAGAGTCACACTGTAGGCTCCAGTGAGGACCAGTGTCAGACTCTAGGCTACAGTGATGACAAGAGTCAGAATGTAGGCTCTAGTGAGGACCAGTGTCTGACTCTAGGCTACAGTGAGGACGAGAGTCAGACTGTAGGCTCTAGTGAGGACCAGTGTTAGACTGTAGGCTACAATGAGTTGTCCAACGTCAGACTGTAGGCTACAGTAACAACCAGAGTCAGACTGTAGGCTCTAGTGAGGATAAGTGTCTGACTATAGGCTCTAGTGAGGACAAGATTCAGACTGTAAATTCTACTGAGGACTAAAGTCAGACTGTAGGCTACAGTAAGAACCATAGTCAGACTGTCAGCTCTTGCGAGGACCAGTGTCAGACTGTAGATTATACTGAGGACCAGTGTCATACTGCAGGCTTCAGTGAGGACCAAAATCCAACTGTAGATTAGAGTAAGAACAAGAGTCAGACTGTAGGTTATAGTGAGGAGCAGTGTCAGAATTTAGAATATAGAGGACCAGTGTCATACTGTAGGCTACAGTGAGGACCAAAGTCAGACTGTAGGCTACAATAAGAACCAGAGTCAGACTGTAGGTTCTCATGAGGACCAGTGTCAGACTGTAGGCTAGAGTGAGGACCAAAATCAGACTGTAGGCTACAGTAAGAACCAAAGTCTTAATGTAGGCTCTAGTGAGGACGAGTGTCAGACTATAGGCTACAGTGAGGACCAAAAACAGACTGTAGGCTACATTAAGAACCAGAGTCAGACTGGAGGCTCTAATGAGGACCAGTGTCAAACTGTAGGCTCTAGTGAAGACCAGTGTCAGACTGAAGTCTACAGTGAGGAACAGTGTCAGACTGTAGGCTACAGTGAAGAAAAGACTCAGATGTACTAATGGAAGAAGAGAGTCAGACTGTAGGCTCTAGTGAGGACCAGTATCAGACTGTAGGCTACAGTTTGGAACAAATTCAGATAATAGGCTACAGTAAGAACCAGAGTCAGAATGTAGGGTCTTGTGAGGATCAGAGTCAGACTCAGACTGTAGGTGAGGACCAAATTCAAATTGTAGGCTAAAGTAAGAACCAGAGTCTGACTGTAGGCTCTAGTGAGTATGAGTGTCAGACTGTAGGCACAGTGAGGCCAAATTATGACTGTAGGATGCCTTCAGAACCAGAGCCAGACTGTAAGATCTAGTGAGGCCCAGTGTCAGAATGTAGGCTACATGGGGACCAACATTAGACTGTAGGCTCTAGTAAGAACCAGAGTCACACTGTAGCCTCTAGTCAGGCCAGTTTCAGACGGTTTCTCTAGTTATCAGAATATGCAAGAACTGGGACTCATAAGGTCTTCTCCTGAAAATATCTAATGCTCCGAAGAGTGCTTCATGCTTGATCTGCACCCTGAATTCCTTTCACGGTGTGTTGAAGTTCAGCAGCTGCAATGGCCTTGATTTATTCTTTGAAGAGGCAAATGGCACGTGCGTGGTTCAAGGTGGTGGGGCTCTTTGATGTTAATAAACAAGACCTTGGGTTTTGGGGAGAAAGGGGGGGGTGGGGAGTTCTTGACCATTTCATCCCATAGTGCTAGGAATGCTCATCCCCAGGGGTGGCAATGATAATGCAATGTGCTGTTAGTGGACTGGGCCATAAGACAGTATCCAAGATTCTCTGGACCTCCTGTCGATGTTAGCCTCTGGTGGTCCGGGAAAATACTCCTCTTCTTGTTTCTTCCCATATCTAGACTTACACTGTTACAATCACCGGTCTCATACGGAACTACGTATTATTGTATCAGAGGCTCAGCTGTACGTTTGGCATTGTAAGAAACAGCAATTTTGTACAGCAGGTGCAATACCAACAACAGAGCTAGCCACATGAAGGAAGTCATACTAATTACTTCAAGCGTCCATTAGGTCCAGCCCAGCCATATCCCAGGTCATTTGGCTTAGTCTATACTGCTCCAATCCTGATCTGTCAGAGAAGTTATACACTGGCATCGTCCACGAGGCACACAGCCCAATTTCCTCGTGTTACTAGACTGATTATCCTTAGCATGATTTAATTGTTCCCAATGTAGAGACTTTAAATTTAAAATACCGTAGCCTGGTGTTACCCACATCAATCCATCCCATAATCGTGGGAGATTTTTTTCCTTGGCTGAAATTTTGCTAGTTGCTCTGACTGAGCTTGAGTAATAGAAGAAAACATGTTGATGGTCAGAGTCAGAGCAGGCATTGCTAATTGGCCAGGTGAGGGAATTCCGCCTGGTAATGTCAGCAGCGCCCTGAACATAACCGTAGTTTTCCTTTTAAAGTACATTTCCTCAGGACCAATCAGTTAGGGTTTTGAGTGCACCCAAGGTGCAAAATTCGCCCAGGTAACCTGGAAGCACTAGACACAAGTTACTAGACTACAAACCCAACAACTGGATATGCAAATATCCAATAAGGCAAGAAAGCGTTACAAATGGTCATACAAGTTGCATTGAGTTTCTCCTCTGAGAGTCCTGTTAAGGTGATTTTGAGGTCAGCTCTCCTCGCGATAATCCAGTCCAATCCAAGGGCCCTTTGTGAGTAGAAATTTATTCGAGTCAATTTCCTTCAGTTTCACTGTGGTGGTACCTGAAAAGGGCCTCCATTCAGGCTGGAGATAGTCCTTTAAATTATGTCTCCTTGCTGGGGCTGTTTAGTCGCTATGTCGTGTCTGACGCTGCGACTGCATGGACTGCAGCCCACCAGGCTCTGCTGCTCACGGGAGTCCCCAGGTTTCCTTCTCCAGGGAATCTTCCTGACCCAGGGATCGAGCCCACACCTCCTAGGTCTCTTGCATTGGCAGGCGGATTCATCACCACGGAGCCACCTGGGAAGCCCTCAGTCTTTTCAGTATGCATAATCCCTGCTTGCCACTCCTGGAGCCACTGACCCCTTTCAAGAGTTCTTTCTATAAACCTTGCAAGGAGGATCTTATTACAAATTAGATATGGGATAGGAGCTGTACCTTCCAAAGCCCATGCTAACACGGTTGCAAGTGCTCTTGATATATTCCCCAACTGAAAACAAGGTTCTCTGGGTGTGGGACCTGAAAAGGGCACATGTCGAGGGAGGTGAGAAGCACAGAGACCAGCGCTCACAGCTTCTTCACAGTGCCTGGACCAGTCAGAGGAAAGGCAGGCTTCTTCAGAGCAGGACTTTGTAACTCCCAGCCCTGATAAAGTTAATCAAGTTGGACCCCTACTCCATGGAGAGCGTCGGAGTTGAGCCACCACAGATCCTTCTCCCTGTCCTTGAAGAAAACCCCAAGAAACAAATCCTAAGATGACGGCTACATTTCTGAAGTTTCAGTCCTCCCTGAGCACAGCTGGGTCCCATAGTCATTTACTTTCTTGATTAACGTGGCTCCTGACTTATTCCTGATTTTATTATGAGGCAGCCGTGGATTCTTTGAAAGGTCGAAATGGAGCCAAGGAAGATATGCGTTCTGTTAAAAGAGGCGCGCTGCAAAATGATCTCGGAGGGCCCTTCCGACTGTGGCATTTGAAGATTCTAAGTGTTTTCTTCCGTAGTTCCCCAGGAACCTTGTGTGCGTGGGGTAAGTTCAGGGTGAGGACACTTGATGTTTGCCAGAGCTAACTGACAGACTCCAGCAGAGAAAGGAGTGCTTTGGGCCAGAAAGGGCCCTGACAAGGGTCTGCAGGAGCGCAACAGTCCTTGGGGTCTATTCCGGAGGGTGAGACCCTGGCCTTTCACCTCTAAATGGAGAAATGAGCCCAGGCATCCTATTGGCGATGTAGCTGTGCCCAGTGTCAGCAGCCAGAAACAGACAAGGGCTACTGCTGAGCTGAAATCCCAGCAAAGAGTAGGAAAGCATGACAAGAACAGAAGAAGGAACACATGGTTATCACCAGGCAGGCGGTGTCACTGGTTTGCTCTCTGACAATTTCAGTCTTTCTGACATCTGGCCCCCAACTCACAGAGAGAGTTGTGTGAAGAGGTTACCACAAGGGCCAGGCCTAGACTGAGGCGAGGCAAAGAGAGGCATTTGCCTCAGGGACGAAATTTAAATGAGCAGCAAAACCAAATCTCAGTAACCAAAGTGTTGAAAAAAAAGTTTTATCATTGAAGTAGAGTTGCTTTACAGTGTTGTGTTAATTTCTGCTGTAAAGCAAAGGGACGAAAGTCTACATATACATACCTATCTATCTATCTATCTATCTACCTATCTATCTATCTATCTTCTATCTATCTATCTATCTGTCCATGTAGATAGATACATTCTTTGTCATATTCTTTCAATTATGGTTTATCACAGAACACTGAACATAGTTCCCTGTGCTGTCCAGTAAGTCTTCATTGTTTATCTGCCCCGTATATGCAATAGTTTGCCTCTGCTAATCCCAAATTCCCTAAATCCATAGTGTTTTGGATCCATCAAAATTAGTCTGAGGTGGGATGGGAGGGATATCCATATGACCAGCCTGGGAACATACATATCTGTACACGACAAAACTCTGTAAATTTAAAAGTAAAATAAAAGCTTGATATATCAAAGTTGGGCCTCCCTGGTAGCTCAGTGGTGAAGAGGTCACCTGCCAATGCAGGAGACACGGGTTCAGTCCCTGATCCAGGAAGATCCCACAGGCTGCGGAGCAAGCCCGTGAGCCACAACTATGGAGCCTGTGCTCTAGAGCCTCGGAGCCAAATGCTGAGCCCACGTGCTGCAACTGCTGCAGCCCACGTGCCATAGAGACCAAGTTCCACAACAAGAGAAGTCACCACAACAAGAAGCCTGCTCAGCTCAACTAGGCAGTAGCCCTCACTCCCCGCAACTAGAGAAGAGCCTGCAGCAGCAGTGAAAACCCAGAACAGCCTAAAGCAAAAGTAAATCAACAAACCTTTTTAAAGATGGTTCTGTCATGCGATTTTAAAACAATCAAACTCGATGCCAAGTATCAAACTGTCAAAAATTATAAAACCAGAGGATTAGTGATAATGCCGGGACAAAACCTAACGGAGCACGAGGTAAAAGGAAAAGCTGGCAAGACATTTTATGGAAAGACCTCTCTATGGGAGATGGCCAAGGCAGTGCTCAGAGAACGTATAGCCCTGATAGGTTGCATCAGTACAAAACAGCAACGATGAATTCCTGCCTAAAGAACCTAGGGAGGAACAAAGAGCAAGTCAAACAAGCTTTAGGAAAGGAGCAATCCAACTTGGAGCAAGAACAGCAGCAACAACAACAACAACACACCAGAAAGATGGAGCTTGATTTAAACCTTAAGAGACATTCAACGGTGAGGAGAGGGATACTGCAGCGTTCTCTGTCTTGCTTGAGTGTATCTTTCCAACGGCTTCCTGGTGGCTCAGTGGTGAAGAATCCTCCTGCCAGAGCAAGAGACATAGAAGATGCGGTTTGATCCCCGGGTCAGGAAGATTCCCTGGAGAAGGAAATGGGAACTCACCCCAGGATTCTTGCCGGGAACGTTCCACAGACGGGGGATCCAGGCAGGCTACAGTCCATGGGGCCACCAAAGAGTCAGACACCTCTTAGCGACTAAATAAGAACAATTAACATAACTTTCCCAACAAAAGTGCCAGTTCGATTAAATCTGGTTAAAAACAGGAAACCCACAAGAGTGCCCTGGTTGAAATTTAGTTTAAAATAGTTCTAATAATGAACGAAGAAAACGAAGTAAAAAAGCAGAGATATGGGAGCAGTAGAAATAAAAATGCTACTTTAGCCAATGACATGTTTGTACATCCATGAAAATCAAACCCCCCAGTACAACGGTTAATGAGTGAGCTTTGCAAAGGTATAGGATAGAATACACTTGTGAGCTGTGAGACTCTGCCATCAGCTGTGAATCAATTCCGGTTGTTTTCTCCCCACTCACTCGGAGACATGCCAGAAGTCCAGCAGAACCCCTGCACGGAGGTCTCCGTGGTGTCGGAACATGAAAAGCTCTGAAAGAATCAATTGAGTTTCTACATCCCAGCGCCGCCCAGCCAGGAAGAAGAAAGGCTAATTACCATAGTGGCGATATTATTGAACACCGAGGTACTGGGAAGGCAAGAAATGACCTTTACAGAGCATTTTCTGAGTGCCAGACACTACTAGGTACTTTCATTCTTTTAAAAACCTTGTGAGATGGTTTGTTACTAGCTGCTTTATACACTGGTGGAATTAGAGGGTCAGGTTTAACGACCTTTTCAAAGGTCATACAATCAATAAGCAGGAGTCTTGGGATTCAAATCCAGATTTGCCTCACGCCAAATCCTATTTCTTTTCTAGCACAGTCTTCCCACTAATTCGGAAGTATTTTACTTTGGGACATTTGGATTGGTATCTTTATCATTCCTGAAGCAATTCGGATGCTGCCTTTCAAACGTTGCTTCCGTCTCTCTGTTTGCTCTCCAGTACTTTTGGAGCTCCAAGTTACTCACTTTAACCACATTTTCCCATTTTAACTTCATGCTTTACTGTGTAGCATGGTATGTAATTCATTAAGCCACACTTTTGTTTAATAAATGTTTACTTAGGTCTAGACGGCTATTAAAGAAAACCACTGGCACCATATACTGACACATATATGTGGAATTTGGTAGGAGGGTAATGAGAACACACGCAGTGAAGCGATGGAGCAAGAGACATGGAGAACAGACATATGGACATTGTGGGGAATGCACAGTGGGTGGGAGGCGTAAAGGAAGTCGCATGAAAACCTGTACTATCATCTGTGAAAAAGGTACCTATGGTCATTGCGCTGTGAGAAAATTTCATCCTGCAGGAGCTGTGCGACGGCCTGAGGGTGGGACGCGGGGATATACATCTGACTAATCTGGGATCATACGTATGGAAACAACAAAAATCCGTAAAAGTAAAAAATCCAATAAAAATTTAAAAAAATAAAAAACAAGACAACCACGTGCTGTTCAGTTGCCTGTGTATTATTCTTGTATGTCTGTATTCAATATCTGAATACCTTACGTATTGATTGGTTTCCCGTGTTTATTTTTGCTTTTCTCTTTATTCCTTCTCCCGTTTTAAAGCTTTAAAACCTTGAACCTTATTTTGTATGATATTTGATGAATTTATATTTTTTTTCTTTCTCTGATTAACTTGTTCTACTGGCTTATACTCATGGGAGTTTGTTTCCCTGTAGGCTGTAGAGGTATGTGAGTAGGTATTACCTGTGACATTATATATCTTTCCATATTAAAACAAACACAGACATGGAGAACAGACATATGGACACTGCGGGGAATGAATAGTGGGTGGGAGGCATAGAGGGAGTATCATGGAAGCCCATAGTATCACATGTGAAAAAGATAGCCATGCTCATTGCGCTGTGGGACTAGGGGATCCTGCAGAGGCGCTGTGAGATGGCCTGGAGGGCTGGGAGGGGAGGACTGGGAGGGCGGTGGAGGAGTGAGGGGCCAGGCATAGACATATGACTAATCCGGGAACATACACATCGGTAAAGAGCAAAGCTCTGTAAAAGCAAAAGTTACAATAAAATAAATGAAAAATCAATAAAATGATAATAATAATAATAATAATAAAAGAGCCAGCCTGCTGGACCAACTAGACACTAGAATCCTAAGGCGAAAGCCCTGAGTGTGCGGCTACTGTTCTTTAGAGAAACAGGGATGTCATGAAGTACACGTTCTGGTACTAAGTGGCGGTCAAGTCTTTAGAGAGCACCGAGGGTTGGGGAAAGCAGCAACATCTCGAGTCAAACTGGAAGGGTCATCATGGCATCCCAATTTAAAAGAAAAAGCCATTCCAAGTTCCTACAGAATAGCCTACTCTGATTCCACAAATGTAGGGACATGGTCTGACTTTGGTTTCACCAGCTGCTGAGATGTGTTAACGCTGAGGTGAAACTACAAACATGGCTAAGATCGCCTCAGATTTTCTACTTTCATATTTCTGTTCAGGATACCTAGAAAGGTTTCTAATATTCCTCTCTTTCCACATAAACCTAAAGATCTCTCGCCACATAATGCAGACTCCCACCAAGCTGGTGACTAATATAACTAGGTGGTTCTGGAAGTCTAGCCCGAAGAGGAACAAGAAGGGAGGCCTTAAGGACCGGTGAGCTGGACAAAATGTTAAAAAAAAAAAAAAAAAAAAGCACGTGTACCCTTCTAGACAGAATATTAGAAAATGTGATGTACAGTGGAAAGCCTGATATGCTTTTGATCTGAAGGGCTACTGAGTTTGCCAGCCTGCCCCGCCTCTGCTGGGTTGCTACGGTTTCAGGCAGTATGACTCAACAAAGCCTGATGACATATGGCCAGGGGTCAAAAGCAGCCAGGCAGAGCCTGGCCCCTCAGTCTCATCCAACAGCTGACAGGGCTGGCAGCCAGCTGCACGTGCCCAAGAACTCGGCACTGCCCACTTCCATCTCAAGGGACACACCTACCTTCTAGGTGGCACATTTTCAGCTTCAGTCTAAAAGAACTTCATTATCGAGGTAATGAACTCAAAACTTTTCTTTCTTTTATGGTTTTGTTAAGGATTTGGACTTAGCTATATCCAGATCACACGAGGCATCTCTATGCCTCCTCCCATTTTGAAGGAGAGCCTGAGACCTTAGGGGAATGAAATGGAGGCGCTGGGGGGAAATGGCAGACTATTGAAATGTAGTCTTATCCTGTGACAGGCTAGCCATCAGAAAATAGTTATTAAGATGCTGAGACAGGCAGAGGGAAGGAGAGAGGGAGGGAGGGGGGATGGGGAAGGAGAAAGAGTGTGGAGGAAGGAGGAGAGACGGAGTGAAGGAGTAAAGCTAGAAGGGAAGAGAAGAAAAGGAGGAAAAGAGGGGAGAGACTAGAGGAGAGAGGGAGGAAGGGCTGAAGGAAAGAGGAGGAGAGAAGGGGTGGGAGGTGGCAAAGGGTTTGAAGGAAGTTGGCAGAGACTCTTCCTTTCCAGAGTAAAGCCAAACTCTGTCCTATGGGATCAGGGTCTGCTCTTGCCACAGACATTTGTCTCTTAGCTATAGCTATTAGACTGAGTGGGTTCAGTATTCAGAAACGTTGTTCTGTATGTTGAAATCTATATTCACTTTACTAGTATTGATCTTAGGCTTCCAGTGGCCCTATGTGGTAAGTAGTATAGCGCTTAACTTCATTTCACTTGAATGTAATGAGAAAGACATGGGTTAGCCTCGGTTTAGCTAAAACTCAGTTAAAGGGATGAGGTGGGCTTGAGTAGCCCACAGTCCCTAGACCCCTTTCAAACATGTTTCCCAGCCTGTCATTCTCCTCACGGGCATTTTCCCAAGTGAGTATGACACTGTGCTTTCAACGAGTTGGGGTGGGGAATCAAGTTAAGGAAGACTGTGGGTTGGGCTGACAGATAGCGATCTTGATCTTCAGGTCCAAGCATTTCAGTGTGTCCTTCCCCATGGCTTACCCCTCCCCAGTTCCTAGCCTAAGCTTAGTTCGTACTAAACGCAGAGATGAGTTTCCAGAAGCCACCCAGGATTCTTAATCGACCGATTCCATTTCTTGAAATCACGTTAGACTTTCAGATTGACTGTATTTCTTCCAGATGTCTGAGGAAATTGACTGGCTGCACAGCCGCAGGGCATGTGCAAGGTGGATCTCTACAGCCCAACTGGACAACAAGGCCAGGACTGGAAAGTGGTGAGATACGAAATGACTACTGCCCAGGAGTGGACAACATTAGCCTTTAGGAATAAACTATCTGGCCCGGGGTAAGCTAAAGGATAGTGACTTTGCCACGAAATCAAGCTCAGTAAGGTATGGGGGGCACCAGTGAGGGCATACATCGCCCAGGGACAATGGAGGGCTTGGCCAGAGGAGTGATGCAGGCGATGTGGGGGTGGGGGGCTGGGGAGGCAGGCTGAGGAGAGTTAGGGGGTGGTGGTTGCCTAGTCACCACCCTCTATTACCTCACACCTCGGAGGTCATAATGATGTCGCTATTGCTGTACAGCTGGCCTCTCAGTATTCAAAATACTTCGTGTTCTAGTTCCCCGACGAAGAATGGTTTACATAATATTTCACATCATTTCACGTTCAAGCACCACTCATGCAGTTACTTAATATGTGTTTCCGCAATGGTTTAGACTTTGACTTGCATTTTAAAATTACCATGAGCCTAAGCAATGTTATCAATATATGGTAGCTCTGGCATTTTAGTGTGTATTTCCCCGATGAATAACAATGAAAAGGCGCCTATTAAGCACAAAATGTTTATCCACGCGCCACCTAAACTCTATGTCATCCATTATAAAGAACACCGCGTTTTGGCGACAGTATTGTGACAGAAAGTGCTCCAAACTGGGAGCCAGGGAATTGGGTTCTAATACGAGTTCCACTTTGACTCTGTCTCAGTCGGGCAAGCCATCTCCTTCTCGGTTCTCTCAGTAAAGGTAGATATTGCATTTTGAACTCTCTCTCTCACACAGGAGTATTGTCACTTAGGAAATATAGTAGCATTAAGATTCTGTCTGCCTAATGAATATCATCGGTCTGTCGTCTGTTGGGTACTTTACTATAACCAGGCACTCTCCTAAAAGCTTTTTCTCTCAATCAGTTCTCACAAGAACTAATAAGGTAGGTGCTGCTATCATCTCCCGGGAAATTAAGGCCTTTTCTGAGGGATTTTCTAAATTCACCCTTCTAATCTGGCGCAGATATGCTTCGTTGATGTCTCCACTTTAAATGGGGAAGATAAAGATTCTCAGGTGGGTACCCTCTGCTCCCCTCAGGGTTGGGATGGGGTGGGGAGCTGCTGCTGCTGAGAAGGGTTACGAGTGACATCATGAGAAAGGGAAAGGTGGTGGCAGAGGGTGGAAGGCGGAGGGCAATGCAGGTGAGAAGCCGTCATTCTTGCTTTGAAGTGGCAGCCTGGGGGGCCAGCCTGGAGAAATCGCAAAAAGCAGCTTTTCACAACAGGCTTATCTCTTCATTCCGTAGGGTGCTGCTGGTTGCAGTTCAGAAGGTACTTTGAATCTTGAAGAGAAAGTACTCACTGTGATCACGCATCCTGAGAAGCAAGTCCAGTCTAAGTTACAGGACTTAAACCTCTCAGTCTAGCCTTTCTCATTCCCACATCCCAAGGCTGAATCTGAGGGCCCGGTTCAGAGATAGGAAGAGAACTATTGCCAAATAGGCCCCAAATTTGAATACTATGACATTCTAAAGAGCACAGGCCTACGTTCACGGTCATGATAAGTTCAGCGCCCAGGGTGAGTTCGCAGTAGCTCACAGTGACACTAATCACAGAGAATCAGACTATCCCCATCAGAACTTGGGATGGTCATTCGCGCACATGACAAGTCATTCCCCACATGTATCTGAGACCCCACGGACTACAGATTGCCAGGCTTCTCTGTCCATAGGGTTTTCCAGCCAAGAATACTGGAGCGGGTTGCCATTTCCTTCTCCATGATACATGCTATTGGATTTATATCACACACACATATGCCGCTCACTCAACACTTGCTCATTTGCACACTCAGAGACACACTGACATGCATACAATTTTACATTCACACACACATGCTAAGTATTCATACTACCGTGCACACGCTAGCCTACACAAATGACAGAATACAGTGCACATGATGTCAGCCCATTATGACACATGCTTGCACACGGTGACATCTCACACGTGCACTGACAAACGCATATGCACACACACATTCACACAGGCACATTTTCACACACTCAAATCTGGGTTGACACATGTTCACGCTCATGAGTTAAAATGTGTGCATGTAGACACACAACAGAGACACTGACACATTTTTGACATGTGCTTAGCTCATACTCAGATGAAATTGACAGTGATAAGACTCATGTAGTGTACAAATGTGCATACCCTAAGTTTTTGTTGCCGCCACTTGTGCTGAATGAGTAGTAATGAACACAATTGTGTGTGATGCGCCCATGCACATGCTAAAGGCCAAATCCTAATCTGTGCCACTTTTAGGATGGAGTTTCTAAATAAATAGAGAGAAGAAGTAGCCTGGCCAGACTCTCATGCATGGGTGTTATTCCTTTTAGGCGGAGGGTCAGTATGTTTTTAAACAAACTCCCTGATCCTCCAAGTGTCCTCAGTTGGTTTCGGAATGATCTTCAAACGTATGCCTAGGTTTCCACCATGCACTCAGCCCTCAGCATGCATCTCTAAACACAAAGTAGGCGACATAGAGGGGAGCTGTCTGAGCCTGGATTGCCTAAATAACGGACCTCACAGCCGAAATCTGGAAGTGACAGAGGCCAAAAACACCAACAATGACCAGAGTTCCTCCAGTCCGTCAGCCAAATATGCCATTAATCAGAGGACAGTATTCTTCCCTGAAGGAAAATGTGCTATGAATGACCCGTCTTTCTATAACAACCAGTTATCTTCTCCGGTATTCCTGAAGACCCATAAGGAAATCAAGAAATTAGGAGGTGCAAGTGAATTTCCTTCAATCTATCTACCCCGTGGAGGCAAAGTGAAAATCAGCCCCCACAGTGTTGTGAGTAAGATCACTTCTGAAATGGCCCACGATGCTGTCGAAGTGACCTCTGCAGAAACGCACCGCAATGGGGAGGAGTGTACAGATGGCAGTCGGGAAACCTTTCCGAATGGTGAATTATCCAACAGGAATAAAGGCGGAGACAAACAGATGGACCCAAGAGTCAGCAACGAATCTGCAGATTCCATCAGCAAAGGACACATGATCTGTGCCAATCGAGTGGCATCCGATATGATGGCGTCTGTCACGAAGACCTTGAACGTTCGTACCTCTGGGAACCCAGTTGCAGCCTGTGTGGTCCTGAAAAGGGTTCTGTTAAAACATACCCAGGAAATTGTGTCCGATTTGATTGACTCATGCTTGAGAAACACACATAATATCACAGGAGTACTGATGACCGACCCAGACTTTGTCTCAGCCGTCAAGAGGAATCTGTTTCACCATGGGAAACAAAATGCTACTGATATCATGGAGGCTATGCTGAAACGTTTGGTCAATGCTCTTCTTGGTGAACAGCAGGAAACGGAATCACAGCGTTTCTCATATGCAGCCTTGAAAGCTAGCTCCCTCGACCCCAAGGGCAAAACCAAGGTCTCGAATCCTCAGCTCTGAAGGCCGAAATGAGGGAAAGAACAAGTGTAAAGTGAAGGGAGAGGAATGCAAGTCTTGACCAGTGCTGAGAAGGTAGGCGAACATATCCTCGAGGAGAGCCTGACGGTGTGGAACCAAAATCAGGGCAATCAAGGCAAGCTGCCTAGCAACCCATGTCCCAGTAAGGAGGAGAAGAGAGAGAAGATCAGCCCTTCCACAGACTCACTGGCAAAGGACTCGATTGTCTCCGCCTTAGGCTGATCCAGTACCATCTGACCCAGCAGGTCAAGGGCAAAGATGCATCTGAAGAAGACTGTCCTGTTTCCACAAGCTATACGACCCAGAGTGCCCGATACGAAAAGTGCGGAGGTACCCAATGTGCCAAGGCCCTTTCAATGAAACACCAAGAGCCTCGTGAAGCGCCTGAGCCATCCACCTCTCAAAAGGAGAACCAACCCATGGACTCCCAGAAGGTAGATATGTCAACCCGCGTTATATCCCTTATTCAAAAACTCCTCATTGAGAGCCCCCTCACCTGTTAAGACCTATGTGAAAGTGAGAACAAACGTTCTGAGGCCAAGACAAACAAGCCAGCCTCCGTGTGCACGCAGTCTCAGAGGCGGAAGAACCACGGCAGGACAATCAAGAATTTGACTTTATCGGTGGGATGAAGCAAGTGAACCGACAGTTTATAGATCAGCTGATACAATCTGTAATGAAGCTGCGCCTTATCATGGCTAAGTGTAGCAACAATGGTGGAAGCCTCGCTGACTTGGAAGAACAAGCATCCTTGGCCAACAATGCTCTTTACCACGCCAGCAACTCCAGATGTAACCAGGAGCTGGAACATCGCAGAGCCACCAAGACTCTTCTGGACACAAACTCATCGTCAGAAATCAGTGCTCAATAAGCAATTTGCAAAAGCAGCTCCAAGCTGTCCTGCAGTGGATCGCAGCCTCACAAGTTAACATACCCAGGCTCTACTTCATGGGAGACGAGGATGGACAACTGGAGAAGGTAAGATAGTGATGCAACAAGGCACACGGAGACAGAGGGCTGGACTGGGTGGGGACGGGGAGGCAGTCTTGTACTCAGAGCAGTCCATTCTTTTTCTGCCTATTCTTTTCACCCTTTAGTCCTAGAATCGTAGGCAGGAAGGCGGCTGAGGTATAGTGGACTTTCTCCATCTGGGTCCCAGCTCCAAAAGCATCAACGTGACTCAAGCTATCTCTGCCTCTCCACAGCTTCCTGAAGTTTCGGCCTGGCAGCAGAAAAGGGGTACAGTGTTGAGACCTTCTTCAGGAGGTCGTGACGTTCTCTAAGGAACTACAACTGGATGAAGTTGTGGAAAACACGACTGGGGAACAGCTGTTAGACTGGCTGCTCACTCACCTGTGAGCAGACAACTCTCCACTGACTCCCGCCCCGACCAGCATTCCAACCCAGCTAGAACACCTCCTCCCGTCAGGCCAGCGAACTACTGCATGATAGTGTTTCTCAATACCTCCGGGTAGTAAGACTGTGTAAGTCTGGGGTATCCCGACAAGCTAGGCAAGAGCCTGCATTAAAAAAAAAAACATTAAAGAAAGGTGCTAGTGTTTGCTTGGTCAGATATATCTGAGGAAACTGGGTCCAATTTCAAGGAATGGTGATACAATGTTGGACTTGTGTCCAGATCTCACCCGGGGTTCTCTTCTAAACACCAAAGATGCAGGGATATAATCCATGTCCAAGTCCCTAAGTCATCTGGTTTATCCAGGTCACAGTTCACGTTATTTAGAGGTTTGCCAGCCATCGCCTGTTCTTCCAGAAGTACGCACATAATTTGATAATCCCCATCTAATCCTCAGGATGCAAATCTTTGGTCACTTATAAGATTTCTCAGATGGGAGCCTCGACGAAAACCAAACTGAAGACAGTATGTTACCCATAGGCACACATACACTCCCAGCATTCGCTGCACATGGCTAAACACTATAAAGAACTACATTGGGATACTGTAGCCTAACGTTTCACTCTGGTTCTTACTGTAGCCTGCAGTCTGAATTTGGTCCTCACTGTATCCTACATTCTGACACTGGTCCTCACTAGAGCCTGAGTTTGACACTTGTTCTTACTGTAGCCTGCAGTCTGAGTTTGGCAGTCTGACACTGGTCGTCACTAGAGCCTGTTCTATGACCCCGGTTCTTACTGTAGATTACAGTCTGACTTTGGTTTTCACTAGGCCTACAGTCTGACATTGTTCCTCACTAGATTTTACAGTCTGACTCTGGTCCTCACTAGAGCTTACAGTCTGACTCTGGTTCTTACCTTAGCCTACAGTCTGACGTTGGTCCTCATTGTAGTCTACAGTCTGACAATGGTCCTCACTTGAGCCTACAGTCTGACTCTGGTTCTTACTGTAGCCTACAATATGACACAGGACCTCAATAGACTTTAAAGTCTGTCTCTTGACCTCACTGTAGCCTAAAGTCTGACACTGACCTCACTAGAGCCCATAGTATGGCTCTGCTTTACTGTATCCTACAGTCTGACTGTGGTCCTGACTGTAGCCTACAGACTGACACTGTTCCTCACTAGAGCCTAGAGTCTGACACTAATCCTCAATAGACCCTACAGTCTGAATATGGTTCGTACTGTAGTCTGCAGTCTGACTGTGGTCCTGACTGTAGCCTACAGTATGAAAATGGTCCTCACTGGAGCCTACAGTCTGAAACGGGGCCTTGCTTGAACCTACACTCTGACTCTGTTTCTTACT
>JAIOJX010000018.1:7207600-7479233 GCA_022376925.1 Tragulus kanchil
TGGTCCCACATTGTAGCCTACAGTCTGACCCTGGTCCTCACTAGAGCTTACAGTCGGACTCTGGGTTCTTACGGTAGCCTACAGTCGGACTTTGGTCCTCACTAGAGTTTACAGTCTCACTCTGGTCCTCACTGTAGCTTACAGTCGGACACTGGTCCTCACTAGAGCTTAGAGTCTGACTCTGGTTCTTACTGTAGTGTACAGTCTGACTTTGGTCCACACTAGAATTTTGAGTCTGATGCTGGTCCTCACTGTAGCCTCCAGTCTGACTGGTCCACTAGAATTTAAAGTCTAACTCTGGTCCTTACTGTAGCCTACAGTCTGACACTGGTCCTCACTAGAGCTTAGAGTCTGACTCTGGTTCTTACTGTAGTGTACAGTCTGACTTTGGTCCTCACTAGAATTTACAGTCTGATGCTGGTCCTCACTGTAGCCTCCCGTCTGACTTTGGTAACCACTAGAATTTAAAGTCTAACTCTGGTCCTCACTGTAGCCTACAGTCTGACTCTGGACCTCACTACAATTTACAATTTCAATCTGGTCATCACTGTAGCCTATAGTCTAACTTTGTTCCTGACTATAGCCTACAGTATTACTCTCGACTTCACTGTAGCCTACAGTCTCACACTTGTCCTCACTAGAGCCTAAAGTCGGATTCTGGTTCTTACTCTAGCCTACAGTCTGACTCTGGTCCTCACTAGAATTTACAGTTTCATGCTGGTCCTCACTGTAGCCTCGTCTGACTGGTCCACTAGAATTTAAAGTCTAACTCTGGTCCTTACTGTAGCCTACAGTCTGACACTGGTCCTCACTAGAGCTTAGAGTCTGATTCTGGTTCTTACTGTATCTTACAGTTTTACTTTAGATCTCACTAGAATTTACAGTCGGTTGCTGGTCCTCACAGTAGCCTCCGTCTGACTTTGGTAACCACTAGAATTTAAAGTCTAACTCTGGTCCTTACTGTAGCCTACAGTCTGACTCTGGACCTCACTACAATTTACAATTTCAATCTGGTCATCACTGTAGCCTATAGTCTAACTTTGTTCCTGACTATAGCCTACAGTATTACTCTCGACTTCACTGTAGCTACAGTCTGACACTGGTCCTCACTAGAGCCTACAGTCTGACTCTGGTTCTCAGTGTAGCCTACAGTATGACTCTGGACCTCATTAGAATTTACAGTGTGCTGCTGGTCCTCTCTGTAGCATAAATTCTGACACTGGTCCTCACTAGAGCTCACAGTTTGACTCTGGTTCTTACTGTAGACTACAGTCAACTCTGGTCCTCACTAGAACCTAGAGTCTGACTCTGGTTCTGACTGTATCCTACAGTGTGATTTTGGTCCTCATTGTAGCCTACAGTCTGACTTTGGTTCTCACTAGAATTTACAGTCTGACTCTGTTCCTCACTGTAGCCTACAGTCTGACACTGGTCCTCACTAGAGCCTACAGTCTGACCGTGGTCATCACTGTAGCCTACAGACTGACACTGGTAATCTCTAGAGCTGAGATTCTGACTCTGGTTCTTAGTGTAGCCTACAGTCAGACACTTGTCCTCACTAGAGCCTATTGTCTGACTCTGGGTCTTACTGTAGCCTACAGTATAACTCTTTCCTCAACAGAACATAGAGTCTTACACTGGTTCTGACTATATCCAACAGTGTCATTTTGGTCCACATTGTAGCCTACAGTCAGACCCTGGTTTTCACTAGACTAGTTGAGTCACTGTAGCCTACATTCTGACTTTGGTCCTCACTAGAATTTGCAGTCTGACACTGGTCCTCACTAGAGCCTACAGTCTGACTCTGGACCTCACTGTAGCAAAGAGTCTGACTTTTGTCCTCACTAGAATTTACAGTCTGATGCAGGTCCTCACTATAGCTTACAGTCTGACACTGGTCCTCACTAGAGCCTAGAATCTGACTCTGGTTCTTTCTGTAGCCTACAGTCTGACTTGGTTCTCAATAGAATTTACACTCTGATGCTCGTCCTCACTGTAGCTTACAGTCTGACCCTGGTACTCACTAGAACTTACAGTCACAGTCTGGTTCTTACTGTAGCCTACAGTCTGACACTGGTCCTCACTAGAGCATACAGTCTGACACTGGTCCTCACTGTAGCCTACAGTGAGACACTTGTGCTCACTAGAGCCGAGAGTCTGACTATGGTTCTTACTGTAGCCTACAGTCAGATACTTGTCCTCACTAGAGCCGAGAGTCTGACTCTGGTTCTTACTGTAGCCTATAGTATAACTCTTTCCTCAACAGAACATAGAGTCTTACACTGGTTCTGACTGCATCCTACAGTGTGATTTTGGTCCTCATTGTAGCCCACAGCCTGACACTGGTCCTCACTATAGCCTAGAGTCGGACTCTGGTTCTTACTGTAGCCTACAGTCTGAATTTGGTCCTCACTAGAACTTACAGTCTGACACTGGTCCTCACTAGAGACAACAGTCTGACTCTCGTCCTCACCGTAGCTTACACTCTGACACTGGTCCTCACTAGAGCCTACAGTCTGACTCTGGTCCTCACTCTAGCCTACAGTCTGACACTATATCTCACTAGAGTCTACAGTGTAAATCTGTTTCTTTCTGTAGCCTACAGTCTGACTTGGTTCTCAATAGAATTTACACTCTGACACTGGTCCTCACTGTAGCTTACAGTCTGACCCTGGTACTCACTAGAGCTGACAGTCACACTCTGGTTCTTACTGTAGCCTACAGTCTGACACTGGTCCTCACTAGAGTCTACAGCCTGACTGTGGTCCTCACTGTAGCCTACAGACTGACACTGGTCTTCACTAGAGCTTAGAGTCTGACTTTGGTCCTCATTGTAGCCTACAGTCTGACACTGGTCCTCACTAGAGCCTAGAGTCTGACTCTGGTTCTTACTGTAGCCTACAGTCTGACTTTGGTCCTCACTAGAATTTACAGTCTGACACTGGTCCTCACTAGAGCCTACAGTCTGACTGTCATCCTCACTGTAGCCTACAGTCAGACACTGGTCCTCACTAGAGCCTAGTGTCTGACTCTGGTTCTTTCTGTAGCCAACATTCTGAATTTGGTCCTCACTAGAATTTACAGTCTGACACTGGTCCTCATTGTGGCCTACAGTCTAACTTTGTTTCTGAGTATAGCCTACAGTCTGACTCTCGTCCTCACCGTAGCTTACCCTCTGACAAAGGTCCTCACTAGAGCCCAGAGTCTGACTCTGGTTCTTACTGTAGCCTATAGTCTGACTTTGGTCATCACTAGAATTTACAGTTTGACTCTGGTCCTCACTAGAGCCTACAGTGTGACTCTGGTTCTTACTGTAGACTACAGTCTGACTCTGGTCCTCACTGGAACCTAGAGTCTGACTCTGGTTCTGACTGTATCCTACAGTGTGATTTTGGTCCTCATTGTAGCCTACAGTCTGACCCTGGTCCTCACTAGAACTTACAGTCTGACACTGGTCCTTACTGTAGCTGACATTCTGACACTTGTCCTCCTAGAGCCTACAGTATGACGCTCTTCCTCAATGGAATTTACAGTTTGAATCTGATCCTCACTGTAGCCTAGAGTCTGACACTGGTCCTCACTAGAGCATACAGTGTAACTCTGGTTCTTACTGTAGAGTACAGTCTGACTTAGGTCCTCACTAGAGTCTAGAGTCTGACTCTGGTTCTGACTGTATCCTACAGTCTGATTTTGGTCCTCATTGTAGCCTACAGTCTGACCCTGGTCCTCACTAGAACCTACAGTGTGACTCTGGTCTTCACTGTAGCTGACATTCTGACACTTGTCCTCCTAGAGCCTACAGTATGACGCTCTTCCTCAATGGAATTTACAGTGTGACTCTGGTTCTTACTGTAGACTACAGTCTGAAACTGGTCCTCACTAGAGACTACAGTGTGACTCTGGTTCTTACTGTAGACTACAGTGTGACTCTGCTTCTTACTGTAGACAACAGTCTGACTCTGGTCCTCACTAGAGCCTAGAGTTTGACTCTGGTTCTGACTGTATCCTACACTCTGATTTTGGTCCTCATTGTAGCCTACAGTCTGACCCTGGTCCTAACAGATCCTACAGTCTGACTGGGTTCTTCATATAGCCTACAGTATGACACTGGTCCTCAGCAAAGCCTACATTCTGAGTCTCATCCAAACGAGATCCTACAGACAGACTCTGGTTCTTGCGAGAGCCTTCAGTCTGACACTTATCCTCACTAGAGACTACAGTCTGACTCTGGTTGTTATTGTAGCCTACACTCTGACGTTGGACCTCACTGTAGCATACAGACTGACACTGGTCCTCACTAGAGCCTAGAGTCGGACTGTAGTTATACCTTAGCCTACATTCTGACATTTGTCCTCACTATCATTTACAGTCTGAGTCTGATCCTCACTGTAGCATATAGTCTGTCACTGTTCCTCACTAGAGCCTACAGTTTGCCTCTGGTTCTTACTCTAGCCTACAGTCTAACTCTTATTCTCACTAGAACATAGAGTCTTACTCTGGTTCTGAGTGTATCCTAGAGTGTGATTTTGGCCCTCATTGTGGCCTACAGTCTGACCCTGGTCCTCACTAGGATTATAGTCGGACTCTGAATCTTACGGTAGCCTACAGTCTGATTTTGGTCCTAACTAGAATTTACAGTCTCACACTGGTCCTCACTAGAGTCTGCAGTCTGATTGTCATGATCACTGTAGCCTACAGTGTGACACCGGTCCTCACTAGAGCCCACATTCTGACACTGGTTCATACCTTAGACTACAGTCTGACATTTGTCCTCATTATACCTTACAGTCTGACACTGGCCTTACTAGAGCCTACAGTATGATTCTGGTTCTTACTGTAGCCTACAGTCTGACTCTTATTCTCACTAGAACATAGAGTCTTACTCTGGTTCTGAGTGTATCCTAGAGTGTGATTTTGGCCCTCATTGTGGCCTACAGTCTGACCCTGGTCCTCACTAGGATTATAGTCGGACTCTGAATCTTACGGTAGCCTACAGTCTGACACTGGTCCTCACTAGAATTTACAGCCTGACACTGGTCCTCACTAGAGTCTGCAGTCTGATTGTCATGATCACTGTAGCCTACAGTGTGACACCGGTCCTCACTAGAGCCCACATTCTGACACTGGTTCATACTTAGACTACAGTCTGACATTTGTCCTCATTATACCTTACAGTCTGACACTGGCCTTA
Source organism: Tragulus kanchil (assembly GCA_022376925.1). NCBI lineage: Eukaryota > Metazoa > Chordata > Mammalia > Artiodactyla > Tragulidae > Tragulus > Tragulus kanchil. Next base: position 7,212,792 of record JAIOJX010000018.1, read on the forward strand.
CTAGAGCCTACAGTATGATTCTGGTTCTACTGTAGCCTACAGTCTGACTTTGGCCCTCACCAGAATCAAAGTCAGTCTGTAGGCTACAGAATGAACCAGTTTCGACTGTAGGCTCTAGTGAGCCAGTGTCAGACTTGTTACAGTGAGGACGTGATTCAGACTGCAGGCTACAGTGAGGACCAGAGTGAGACTCTAAATTCTAATGAGGCCAGTCAGACTGTAGGCTACAGTAAGAACCAGAATCATACTGTAGGCTCTGAGACAGTGTCAGACTGTAGGCTATAATGAGGACAAATGTCAGACTGTAGTCTAAGGTATGAACCAGTGTCAGAATGTCAGAATAAAATCCCCACTAGAATTTATAGTCTGACTCTGAATTCACTGTAGCCTACAGTCGGACACTGGTCCTCACTAGAGACTAGAGTCTGACTGTGTTCCTCACTGTTGCCTACAGTCTGACACTGGTCCTCAATAGAGCTTAGAGTTTTGACTCTGGTTCATTCTGTAGTGTACAGTCTGACTTTGGTCATCCCCAGAATTTACAGTCTGATTCTCGGGCCTCACTGTAGCCTACAGTCTGACCCTGGTCCTCACTAGAGCTTACAGTAGGACTCTGGTTCTTACTGTAGCCTACAGTCTGACTTTGGTCCTCACTAGAATTTACAGTCTGACTCTGGCCTCACTGTAGCCTACAGTCTGACTCTGGTTCACAGTGTAGCCTACAGTCTGAATCTCGTCCTCATTATACCCTACACTCTGACACTGGTCCTCAATAGATCCTACAGTGTGACTCTGGTTCTTAATGTAGACTACAGTCTGACTCTGGTCCTCATTAGAGCCTACAGTCTGACACTGGTTCTTACATTAGCCTACAGTCTGCCATTTGTCCTCATTATAGCCTACAGTCTGACACTCGTCATCACTAGAGCCTACAGTCAGAATCTGGTTTTTACTGTAGCCTACAGTCTGACTTTGGCCCTCACTAGAATTTACAGTCTGATGCAGGTCCTCACTGCAGCCTACAGTCTGACTCTGGTCCTCACTAGAACTTACAGTCTGACTTTGGTACTCAGTGTAGCTGACAGTCTGACACTCGTCCTCACAAGAGCCTACAGTCTGACTCTCTTCCTAACTGAAATTTACAGTTTGAATCTGATCCTCACTGTTGCCTAGAGTCTGTCACTGTTCCTCACTAGAGCCTACATTGTTACTCTGGTTCTTAATGTAGACTACAGTCTGTCACTGTTCCTCACTAGAGCCTACAGTGTGACTCTGGTTCTTACCTTAGACTTCAGTCTGAAATTTGTCCTCATTATAGCCTACAGTCTGACACTGGTCCTCACTAGAGCCTACAGTCTGACTCTCGTCCTCACTGTAGTTTAAGTCTGACACTGGTCCTCACTAGAGTCGAGAGGCAGACTCTGGTTCTTACTGTAGCCTACTGTCTGACTGTGGTCCTCACTGGAACTTACAGTCTTACTCTGGTCCTCACTAGAGCCTACAGTCAAAATCTGGTTCATTCTGTAGCCTACAGACTGACTTTGATCTTCACTGATACTTACAGTCTGACTCTGGTCCTCACTCCAGCTGACAGTCTGACACTCGTCCTCACTAGAGCCTACAGTATGACTCTCTTCCTCACTGTAGGCTACAATCTGACACTGGTCCTGACTAGATCCTACAGTCTGACTCTCTTCCTCACTAGAATTTACAGTCTGAATCTGATCCTCACTGTAGCCTAGAGTCTGACACTTGTCCTCATTAGAGCCTACAGTGTGACTCTGGTTCTTACTGTAGACTACAGTCTGAAACTGGTCCTCACTAGAGCCTACAGTGTGATTCTTGTTTTTACTGTAGACTACAGTCTAAATCTGGTCCTCACTAGAGCCTAGAGTCTGACTCTCGTCCTCACAGTAGCTTACAGTCTGACACTGTTACTGACTAGATCCTAGAGTCTGACTCTGGTTCTTATTGTAGCCTACAGTCTTACTTTGGTGCTCACTAGAATTTACAGTCTGAAGCTGGTTCTTACTGTATGCTACAGTCTTACTCTGGTCCTCACTAGAGCCTACAGTGTGACTCTCGTTCTTAGTGTAGCCTAGAGTCTGACACTGGTCCTCGCTAGAGCCTATAGTCTGACACTGGTTCTTACCTTAGACTACAGTCCGACATTTGTCCTCATTATAACCTACAGTCTGACAATGGTTCTCACTTGAACCTACACTCGGAATCTGGTTCTTACTGTAGCCTACAGTCTGAACTTGGTCTTCACTAGAACTTACTGTATAACTCTGGTCCACACTGTTGCCTACAGTCTGACACTCGTCTTCACTAGAGCCTACAGTCTGACCCTGGTTCTTACCTTAGCCCACAGTCTGACATTTTCCTCATTATAGACTACAGTCTGACACTTTTCCTCACTAGAGTCTACAATCAGACTATGGTTCGTAACTTTGCTTTCAGTCTGAACCTAGTCCTCACTAGTGTCTACAGTCTGACTCTCGTCCTCATTAGAATGTACAGTCTGACTCTCGTCCTCACTGTTGCCTACAGTCTGACTCTTGTCCTCACTGTAGCTACAGTCTGACACTGGTCCTCACTAGATTTTACAGTCTAACCTTGGTCCTCACTGTAGCTTACAATCTGACACTGGTCCTCACTAGAGCCTACAGTGTGACTCTGGTTTATACTGTAGACTACAGTCTGACTCTGGTCCTCACTAGAGCCTACAGTCTGACACTGGTTCTTACATTAGCCTACAGTCTGACATTTGTCCTCATTATAGCCTACAGTCTGACTCTGGCCCTCACTAGAGCCTAGAGTCTGGCTCTGGTTCTTACTGTAGCCTACAGTCTGAATTTTTTCCTTACTAGTACTTAGAGTATGATTCTGGTCCTCACTGTAGCCTACAGTCTGACACTGGTCCTGACTAGATCCTACAGTCTGACACTGGTTCTTACATTGGCCTAGAGTCTGACATTTGTCCTCATTATAGCCTACAGTCTGACACTGGTCCTCACTAGAGTCTACAATCAGACTATGCTTCGTAACGTAGCTTACAGTCTGAACCTAGTCCTCAGTAGTGTCTACACTCAGTCTCTCGTCCTCATTAGAATGTACAGTCTGACTCTCGTCCTCACTGTTGCCTACAGTCTGACTCTTGTCCTCACTGTAGCATACAGTCGGACACTGGTCCTCACTAGAGCCTACAGTCTGAATGTGGTCCTCATTGTACCCTACACTCTGACACTGGTCCTCAATAGAGCCTACAGTGTGACTCTGGTTCTTACTGTAGACTACAGTCTGACTATGGTCCTGACTAGAGCCTACAGTCTGACACTGGTTCTTACATTAGCCTACAGTCTGCCATTTGTCCTCATTATAGCATACAGTCTGACACTCGTCATCACTAGAGCCTACAGTATGACTCTGTTTCTTACTATAACCTATAGTCTGACTCTGGTCCTCACTGTAGCCTACAGTCTGACACTCGTACTCACTAGAGCCTACAGTGCGACTCTGGTTCTTACTGTAGCCTACAGTCTGATTTTGATCCTCATTGTGGCCTACAGTCTGAACGTGGTCCTCACTAGATCCTAGAGTATGACCCTGGTTCTTATTGTAGCCTAAAGTCTGATTCTGGTCCTAACTTGAATTTACATTCTGACACTGGTCCTCACTGTAGCTTATTTCTGACGCTGGTACTCACTAGAATTTACAGTCTGACTCTGGTCCTCACTGTAGCCTACATTCTGACACTGGTCCTCACTAGAGCCTACAGTGTGACTCTGGTTCTTACTGTAGACTACAGTCTGACTCTGGTCCTCACAAGAACCTAGAGTCTCACTCTGGTTCTTACCTTAGACTACAGTCTGACATTTGTCCTCATTTTTGCCTACATCTGACACTGGTCCTCACGAGGGCCTACAGTATGAATCTGTTTCTTACTGTAGCCTACAGTCTGATTTTGGTCCTCATTGTAGCCTACAGTCTGACTCTGGTCCTCACTAGAGCCTAGAGTCTGACTCTGGTTCTGACTGTATCCTACACTCTGATTTTGGTCCTCATTGTGGCCTACAGTCTGAACCTGGTCCTCACTAGATCCTAGAGTATGACTCTGGTTCTTACTGTAGCCTACATTCTGACTTTGGTCCTCATAAGAATTTACAGTCTGACTCTGGTCCTCACTAGATCCTACAATCAGACTATGGTTCGTAACTTTTCTTTCTGTCTGAACTTAGTCCTCACTAGTGTCTACATTCTGGCTCTCGTCCTCACTAGAATTTACAGTGTGACTCTCTTCCTCAGTTGAATTTACAGTGTGACTCTCGTCCTCACTGTAGCCTACAGTCTGACCCTTGGTCCTCACTAGAGCTTAGAGTCTGACCTTGGTTCTTACTGTAGTCTACAGTCTGACTTTTGTCCTCACTAGAATTTATAGTCTGACTCTGAACATCACTGTAGCCTACAGTCTGACACTGGTACAAACAGATCATACAGTCTGACTGGGTTCTTCATATAGCCTACAGCATGACACTAGTCCTCACCAAAGCTTACATTCTGAGTTACATCCACACGAGATCCTACTGACTGACTCTGTTTCTTACGAGAGCCTTCAGTCTGACACTTATCCTCACTAGAGACTAGAGTCTGACTCTGTTTCTGACTGTAGCCTACAGTCTGACGGTGGACCTCATTGTAGACTACAGTCTGACACTGGTCCTCACTTGAGCCTACAGTCGGAATCTGGTTCTTACTGTAGCCTACAGTCTGACTTTGGTCTTCAATAGAACTTACATTCTGCCTCTGGTCCTCACAGATCCAACAGTCTGATTGGGGTTCCTCATATAGCCTACAGTCTAACACTGGTCCTCACTAGAGCCTACAGTATGACTCTGGTTCTTACTGTAGCCTCCAGTCTGATTTTGGTCCTCATTGTGGACTATAGTCTTAACCTGGTCCTCACGAGATCTTAGAGTATGACTCTGTTTCTTACTGTAGCCTACAGTTTGACGCTGGTCCTCACTAGAGCCTAGAGTCTGACTCTGGTTCTTACAGTAGCCTAAAGGATGACGGTGGACCTCGTTGTAGTCTATAGTCTGACACTGGTCCTCTCTTGAGCCTACAGTCGGAATCTGGTTCTTACTGTAGCCTACAGTCTGAATTTTTTCTTCACTAAATTTTAAAGTCTGACTCTCGTCCTCACTGTAGCCTTCAGTCTGACACTGGTCCTCACTAGAACCTACAGTGTGACTCTGATTCTTACTGTAGACTACAGTCTGACACTGGTCCTCACTAGAACCTAGAGTCTGACTCTGGTTCTGACTGTATCCTACAGTATGATTTTGGTCCTCATTGTAGCCTACACTCTGACACAGGTCCTCAGTGGAGCCTACGGTCTTACTCTGGTTCTGACTGCAACCTACAGTCTGACTCTGACCCATACTCTAGCGTAAAGTCTGACACGGGTCCTCACTAGAGCCTACAGTCTGACTCTGATTCTTACTGTAAAATACTGTCAGACCTTGAACCTCACTGTATCCTACAGTCTCACAATTGTCCTCACTAGAGCCTCCATCTGACTCTCGTTTTACTGTAGCCTATAGTCACACAAGTTCCTCACCGTAGCCCACAGTCTCACACTGGTCCTCAGAAGAGTGCAGAGTCTGACACTGTTCCTTACTGGATCCTACAGTGTGACTCTGGTTCTTACTGTACCCTACAGTCTAATTTTGGTCCTCACACTATCCTACATTCTGACACTGGTCCTCACTCTATACTTCAGTCTGACACTGGTTCTTACTTTAGCCTAGAGTCTGACTTTGGTCCTCACTGTAGCCTAGAGTCTCACACTGGTCCTCACTGGAGTCTACAGTCTGACTCTGGATCTTACTGCAACCTACAGTCTGACTCTGACCCATACTCTAGCGTAAAGTCTGACTCTGGTCCTCACTAGAGCCTACAGTCTGACTCTGATTCTTACTGTAAAATACTGTCAGACCTTGAACCTCACTGTATCCTACAGTCTCACAATTGTCCTCACTAGAGCCTCCATCTGACTCTCGTTTTACTGTAGCCTATAGTCACACAAGTTCCTCACCGTAGCCCACAGTCTCACACTGGTCCTCAGAAGAGTGCAGAGTCTGACACTGTTCCTTACTGGATCCTACAGTGTGACTCTGGTTCTTACTGTACCCTACAGTCTAATTTTGGTCCTCACACTATCCTACATTCTGACACTGGTCCTCACTCTATACTTCAGTCTGACACTGGTTCTTACTGTAGCCTAGAGTCTGACTTTGTTCCTCACTGTAGCCTAGAGTCTCACACTGGTCCTCACTGGAGTCTACAGTCTGACTCTGGATCTTACTCTATCCTCCAGTATGATTTTGGTCCACACTGTAGCCCACAATCTGACATTGGTCCTCACTAGAGCTTTCAGTCTGACACTGGTTCTAACTGTAGCTTGCAGTCTCACTTTGGTCCTCATTGTAGCCTACAGTCTCAGATTGGTCCTCACTCTAGCCTTCAGTCTGACTCTGGTTCTTACTTTAACCTACAGTCTGACTCTGATCCTCACTGTAGCCTACAATCTGTCACTGGTCCTCACTAGAGCATGCACTGTGATGCTGGTTCTTACTGTAACCTACAGTCTGACTCTGACCCTCACAGTAGCCTACAGTCTGACACTGGTCCTCTCTATAGCGCACGTCTGATTCTGGTTCTTTCTGTAGTCTACAGTTGCACAAGGTCCTCACCATAGCCCACAGTCTGACACTGGTTCTCACTAGAGCCTAGAGTCTGACACTGGTTCTTACTAGACCCTACAGTGTGACTCTGGTTCTTACTGTAGCCTAATGTCTGATTTTGGTCTTCACTGTATCCTACAGTCTGGCACTGGTCCTCACTAGAGCCTTCAGTCTGACACTGTTTCTTACTGTAGCCTAGAGTCTGACACTGGTCCTCACTGTAGCCTAGAGTCTGACTCTTGTCCTCACTAAAGCCTTCAATCTGATGCTGGTTCTTACTGTAACCTACAGTCTGACTCTGACCCTCACAGTAGCCTACAGTCTGACACTGGTCCTCTCTATAGCGCACGTCTGATTCTGGTTCTTTCTGTAGTCTACAGTTGCACAAGGTCCTCACCATAGCCCACAGTCTGACTTTGGTTCTCACTAGAGCCTAGAGTCTGACACTGGTTCTTACTAGACCCTACAGTGTGACTCTGGTTCTTACTGTAGCCTAATGTCTGATTTTGGTCTTCACTGTATCCTACAGTCTGGCACTGGTCCTCACTAGAGCCTTCAGTCTGACACTGTTTCTTACTGTAGCCTAGAGTCTGACACTGGTCCTCACTGTAGCCTAGAGTCTGACTCTTGTCCTCACTAAAGCCTTCAATCTGACTCTGGTTCTTACTGTATCCTACAAACTGACTTGGTCCAACTATAACGTACAGTCTGACACAGGTCCTCATAGAGCCTACAGGGTTACTCTGGTTCTTACTGTAGCCTAGAGTCTGACGTTGGTACTCACTAAAGCCTACAGTCTGACATTGGTCCTCACTGTATTCTACAGTCTCCCAGTAGTGCTCACTTGAACCTACAGTCTGACTCAGGTTCTTACACTAGCCTACAATCTGACTTTGGTTCTTAAAGTAGCCTACATTCTCTAAGTGGTCTTCAATAGTGTCTACAGTCTGAGTCTGGTTCTTACTGTAGCCTACATTCTGACTCTTTTCTTCACTGTAGCCTACAGTCTGTCACTGGTCCTCACTAGAGCTTACACTCTGACCCTGGTTCTTTCTGTAACCTACAGTCTGACTCTCCCCTAACTGTAGCCTACAGTCTGACACTGGTCCCTCTATAGCCTACATCTGACTCTGATTCTTGCTGTAGCCTACAGTCGCACAAGGTCCTCACCGTAGCCCACATTCTGACACTGGTCCTCACTAGAGCCTAGAGTCTGACACTGGTCCTTACTACAGCCTACAGTGTGACTCTGGTTCTTACTGTATCCCAGGGTCTGATATTGATCTTCACTGTATCCTATAGTCTGACACTGGTCCTCACCAGAGCCTTCAGTCAGACACTGCTTCTTACTGTAGCCTAGTGTCTGACACTGGTCCTCACTACAACCTACAGTCTGACTCTGGTTCTTCCTGTAGCCTACAAACTCACTCTGTTCCAACTGTAACCACAGTCTGACCCAGGTCCTCACTAGAGACTACAGGGTTACTCTGGTTCTTACTGTAGCCTAGATTCTGACTTTGGTCTTCACTGTAGCCTACAGTCTGACACTTGTTCTCACTAGAGCCTTAGTCTGACACTGGTTCTCACTGTAGCCTACAGTCTCACTTTGGTTCTCACTGTAGTCTCCAGTCTCACAGTGGTCCTCACTAGGGCCTACAGTCTGACTCTTGTTCTTACTGTAGCCTACAAACTGACTCTGGTCCGACTCTAACCTACAGTCTGACACAGGTCCTCACTAGAGCCTACAGGGTTACTCTGGTTATTACTGTAGCCTAGATTCTGACTTTGGTCTTCACTGTAGCCTACAGTCTGACACTTGTTCTCACTAGAGCCTTAGTCTGACACTGGTTCTCACTGTAGCCTACAGTCTCACTTTGGTTCTCCCTGTAGTCTTCAGTCTCACAGTGGTCCTAACTAGGGCCTACAGTCTGACTCTGGTTCTTACTGTAGCCTACAAACTGACTCTGGTCCAACTGTAACCTACAGTCTGACACAGGTCCTCACTAGAGCCTACAGGGTTACTCTGGTTATTACTGTAGCCTAGATTCTGACTTTGGTCTTCACTGTAGCCTACAGTCTGACACTTGTTCTCACTAGAGCCTTAGTCTGACACTGGTTCTCACTGTAGCCTACAGTCTCACTTTGGTTCTCCCTGTAGTCTTCAGTCTCACAGTGGTCCTAACTAGGGCCTACAGTCTGACTCTGGTTCTTACTGTAGCCTACAAACTGACTCTGGTCCAACTGTAACCTACAGTCTGACACAGGTCCTCACTAGAGTCTACAGGGTTACTCTGCTTACTGTTGCTTAGAGTCTGAGTTTGGTCCTCACTGTAGCCTACAGTCTGACTCTTGTCCTCACTAGAAAGTACAGTCTTACTCATTCTTACCAAAGCCTACAGTCTGACTTTTGTCCTCACTGTAGCCTACTGTCTGAAACTGGTTCTCACTACAGCCTGCAGCCTGATTCTGGTCTTACTGTTGCCTACATTCTAACTTTGGTCCTCACTGTTGCCTACAGTCAGACACAACAGTCTGACTCTGATTCTTACTGTAAGCTACAGTCTGACTTAGATCCTCACTGTAGCTTATAATCTGACACTCATCCTCACTAGAACCTACAGTGACTCTTGTACTTATTGTAGCCTACACTCGACTTTGGTCCTCACACTATCCTATAGTCTGAAACTGGTTTTCACTAGAGCCTGCAGGATGACTCTGGTTCTTTCTGTAACCTACAGTCTGACTCTTGTCTTCCCTGTAGCCTACAGTCTGACACTAGTCCTCATTAGAGCTAAAATTCTAACTCTGGTTCTTACTGTAGCCTACAGTCTGACACTGGTCCTCACTAGCGCCTACAGTCTGACTCTGGTTTTACTCTGGCCTACAGTCAGACTTTGGTCCTCACTGTAGCCTACAGTCTGCAGAAAGACTGACTCTGATCTTCACTGTAGCCTACAGTTCTTAATACATTAAGTAAACAATGGCCATCAAGGGATAAAACTTTAGTGGAATTTTGATGGTGGTTAAAAGAGGGTTTGACTTTTCCTTATGACTGATCCATCAACCTTAGCATCATTAAAACGATGACTACAGTAAGTCACCTGGTATAACAGCACTCAGTATGAAGTACATGGCACCACCTATGGAACATTCCCCAAGACCTCCCCTACAACCTAATTAAACCTCAAGAAGTAACACATTTAAGGACAGGACAATTGACCCACTTTATTTAACGAATCTAAAAGTTTTCTTAACAGCCAAATGTGTTATGGCGGTCGGAGAGATGGTTTCGTTTTAGACTTTCGTAATTGTGGGTACTTTGTGTAGAAAAGTGAATCTGGAGAATTTATTTTGAGGCATTTAAAATCATAAATATTCAACGATATCAGGAATAATTGTTCTTTAGGCAAGGAGATGTCATTTTGTTAGAATGAAGAGAAACAGTCTTACTCATTCTTACCAAAGCCTACAGTCTGACTTTTGTCCTCACTGTAGCCTACTGTCTGAAACTGGTTCTCACTACAGCCTGCAGCCTGATTCTGGTCTTACTGTTGCCTACATTCTAACTTTGGTCCTCACTGTTGCCTACAGTCAGACACAACAGTCTGACTCTGATTCTTACTGTAAGCTACAGTCTGACTTAGATCCTCACTGTAGCTTATAATCTGACACTCATCCTCACTAGAACCTACAGTGACTCTTGTACTTATTGTAGCCTACACTCGACTTTGGTCCTCACACTATCCTATAGTCTGAAACTGGTTTTCACTAGAGCCTGCAGGATGACTCTGGTTCTTTCTGTAATCTACAGTCTGACTCTGATCCTCACTGTAGCCTACAGTCTGACACTAATCCTCAATAGAGCCTACGTCTGACTCTGGTCCTCACTGTAGCCTACAGTCTGACACTGGTCCTCACTAGAGCCTACAGTCTGACTCTGGTTTTACTCTGGCCTACAGTCAGACTTTGGTCCTCACTGTAGCCTACAGTCTGCAGAAAGACTGACTCTGATCTTCACTGTAGCCTACAGTTCTTAATACATTAAGTAAACAATGGCCATCAAGGGATAAAACTTTAGTGGAATTTTGATGGTGGTTAAAAGAGGGTTTGACTTTTCCTTATGACTGATCCATCAACCTTAGCATCATTAAAACGATGACTACAGTAAGTCACCTGGTATAACAGCACTCAGTATGAAGTACATGGCACCACCTATGGAACATTCCCCAAGACCTCCCCTACAACCTAATTAAACCTCAAGAAGTAACACATTTAAGGACAGGACAATTGACCCACTTTATTTAACGAATCTAAAAGTTTTCTTAACAGCCAAATGTGTTATGGCGGTCGGAGAGATGGTTTCGTTTTAGACTTTCGTAATTGTGGGTACTTTGTGTAGAAAAGTGAATCTGGAGAATTTATTTTGAGGCATTTAAAATCATAAATATTCAACGATATCAGGAATAATTGTTCTTTAGGCAAGGAGATGTCATTTTGTTAGAATGAAGAGACACAATGTCACTTTATAACCATTTAGAAAAGATTAAGGAAGGGAATAAAAGATATATAAAGCTAATGTAGAACCATTTTGATAATTGTTATATCCAGTAATAAATATGTTGGAATAAATTTCTCATTGTATTCTTTTATACTTCTCCGTATTTTGGAAATTTTATATGATAGATGTATAATTGTCATAGCTTAGAAAATAAGTCATTTCTTAGCAACAGTTGAAGAGGAGATGCAAGAATCTCAGAAACTCTTATTTCCATACACTAGATTTATAGCATTGGTCATTTATTGGGCAAAAGACTGAAATAAAAACTGGCAGGTAGACAAGATTTTTAAGTGAAATTCCTTAACTGGTTCAATCAAGTTGGACACAGCATATAACTGAAATAAACAGTTTGCTACTTTCTTCCCAAAACATTTTTGCCATTGTCTTGAGTCTTTGGAACTATTTGATTAAGCATCTTGTCAATAATTTCTACAAACTTCTGGTAATGTTGGATTTATAGGGTCAATGCAAACAGGAATTTTATATTTCTGGTACTTCAGGATGCACCTGGGTACCTTGGTGGAAGTTGTAAGAGAGAAAAACAACCCTCTTAAGAACATCCCAAGGGCAGGTAGACATGCCAGTGGAGCTGCGCTGCCAATTTGCTGAGCATCTGGCTTAAAGGGCATATTGAAAGATGGGGAAAGGCAACACCCTGTTCTGTCATCATGGAATAGTAATTCCAGATGACAGCAGTTGAGATACCGATACCAACAGCTATGTTGAGAATTCCTGAAATGACAAACATGTTGCAGGTGGGATTCTGCTCAAGAATTCCCATGTACATATTTCTAGGTGCAAAATAACTGAAGCTTTCCCCAAGAGTCCTAGAATGATGGCGATCAGTAGGAGGTTTTGAGAAATACAAATATCAGGGGTAGGTGAATATTAGGGTAGCTGTAATGGTGACATGAAGTGGTCCTTGATGATGCTGATATGATGGAAAACACATACTCTCCACATTCCCACGCAGACTAGACGGGAGGAGAACAGTGAGTTGTTGTCTATAAACGACATTCGCCATTTCACGAGGCCCATGGCAGTGCTGCCAAGGATGCGTCCAATGGTGGCTACTACAAAACCGACTACTTTGTACTTGGTGCTATTGTTGAGCAAGGGCATGGTGGATGTTTACCCAAGGAACTGCAAACAAACACAGGGCACCATGAGTTTGGAACTTTAGGACTAGAACAACACATGCACCACACCATCTCCACGCCCTTCTCACCTTTACACCGCTGTGAATAAGCAATGCTGTATTTGATATGCAAGTGATATTAGTTCTGATTACAGACATTTGAAATTCATGCTCTGCTGTTGGAAGTACAAGCAAATTTTGGTGGCTCAAGCAAATTTTCTGAAGGTCCATTTGGGAATATTTACCAAAGACCTTAAAAGCAAACCTTCAATTAGGCAATTCTACGTTTGAGCATTTGTCCAAGGATGTAAACTAAGATTGCTCATAAACATTCAGTCACAAGCATGGTCAACACAGCTTGTTTGTAATAATGAATAGTAGGAAACAATTTCAAAGGCAGGAAAAGCATTTGGTTGAGCTGTTTGTGCTAGTTCCATACAAGGGAGATATATGATAGCATGCAGAATACAATTAGACTTTTACAAGGTGTAAAATTTTCTATTTAACTATTTTCAAGGTTCATCCATGTTGTAACATGTATGAGAACTTGGTAGCTTTAACTGAGTTAGAGGTTAAAAGTTTGGAAAGCTATTTGTGTTGTGAAGAATCAGATACATATTGGAAAGGGGAATTCATCAAAGTAAAGAGCTCATTTAGTTATTAAGGGACCCATATTCACACAGGGCTGCACTGGAAGACAAAGCTCTAACCACTGGTATACAAGGAAGTACCTAAATTGTTTCTTCAAAATCACATATAGATTATTTGGCAAAAAGAATGATGTTTACAACTAGGGCATTTGTCTGGAATAATCTTCCCATTAGAGTGGAGTGCTGATATCACTCTGGAAAAATCCCTCACTCATTCCTCTCTCCCACCTTGTTCCTTCACGAACTGGTTTCAATCTCTGCTCCTGCATCACTTTGATTCCTGCCAATGTGCCATTTAAAATAGCTTCGTCAAGAATCTTTTGATGCGCACAGTTTTTAAATCCTTTACTGAATGTATTAAAATACTGTTTCTGCTTTGGTTTTGTGGCTGCAAGCCATGTAGGAATCAGTCGGTTGTGCTGGGTGCATTTAACTGAGTATATGTTGTTGCTGCTGGGAAAATTTTAAATGTTCAAGGTAATTGAACATATTAAACAGAAGCATTGACTTACGTTAGGGTATGCTGCTTTGGCTTCTAGACATAGAAATTGGCTCAGTCTTGTGCCCCAGGCAATTAAAGCCCACCCCGCCCACAAGGTACACTCATGAGACTAATGCTTTGAAGGACATGACAATTAATGAGGGTCAAGTCATGGGTTTCTTTTGTTATGCAAGTATATTTTGAGTATTGATATAAATATATTCTATTTACACATATATAAAGAAAATACATTTCTTAATTTTCACAGAAGTACAAACATTTCTATCCAAACGTCGGCAATTTATGTGTTTTTAACAAGGAATTTTGACTAGTTTTCCTTACAAGTGGCTACTTCTTTGTCTCTGTTTTCAACACTCCCATCACACACAACATCTTCTTTTCCGCATCTTTAACTTTTTCCTAAAACATCTATTAATTTTAAAAATTAACCCATCAGTTAATTGAAAACAGGGAGAGAAGCAGAAGAAAGTCACAATGCCTCTGAGTGGAGCAGTCAACTGGCAATTCCTGGCAGAGCAGAAGAAGAGGGAGTCATTAAAGGAGAAGTTGGAGTTGCAAGGGTGACTTTGTGATGGTTACACAATAGGAAGATTGTTAATGCCACGTAACTATACATCTAAAAATAGTCAAAATCATCAATTTTATGTTATATATGTTTACCACAGTAAGAAAAAGAAACTGAGAAGCTCAAAGAGCTTTTGTTTAGGCAGGTTACTACTTTTAGTATTTACTAGAGATTAAAAGTGAGAAATGTAAAATTATTGGTTCATTTAATACACTACTATAAATATATAATAATTTATATAAAGAATAACTAGTTTCCAAAACAAAATTTAGAGAGCATTGTTTTAGCATCGGATATTATGGAGCCTCTAGAATATTCCACTGTATATTGTGAGAAAGTAAGAGAGGCACACAGTGTTTTACTATTACCATGATATAGCTTTTCATTTTTGTTTTTAATGATTTTGCTCTTATAGACCCCACTTGCACACTGGGCAGTCTTGAGAAGTTTCACTTCTTAGGGCTTTATATTTATCTACTCCATTTAACCTCCTAAAAACCCTACCAAATTAATATCCTTATCTTCATTTTATATGTGGAAAGAGGATGAGTCATTGCTTAAAATCACATGGAAAGTAACTTTAGATTTCATCATCTTGCCTCACCTTTTAGACGTATGGTGAGAAGAAGCTCAAATAGCGATCTGGAAAAGGAAAGACACACAGGAAGAGCTGGAAACTGGGACAGCACTTCTGAGCTATGGATTCCATCAGTTTCTCGGGGAAATGAACAGGGCAGTGGTATTTGGAAGCTCTAAGATGGTTTCTGTGTGCAACTAGGGAGTTAGAACTACTGAGGAAGGTACACACAGCACATTCTGAGAGAGACTGAACATAGAATAATGTGATCCTCATGTATCTTCTGCTGGAGTGGGGGTGCTGTCAGAGACTCTGCAGCAGATGCAATGGGAGACAAAGTACCATCCACTATGGTATCAGCCAAACTGAGAACAGCCTGGGTAACTCTCTTTAGGAAGCATGTGCCACCAGAATGACTGTCACATAATGGCAACGTGACCAAGTTATAGAAATGAAAGCTTTCATCTAAATCTATACATTCATCTCCAAGTCCCGATCACATCCACAAGACACTAGTCAGCTGTTACCACAGTACTGAAAGATGACAGAATGAGTGGGTAACGAGTCTTTAAGCATCACATGCAATCTAGAGGACCCAGGTATTCCCTTGTATTTTCCCTTTGATCATCATATCTTCATTATCTCCTCAGTCCAATATAATGAGAACTTGAAGTCTGTCTGCCACCAGAAATGTTTAGAGGACTCTTGTATTTCTAGAACCAAGTAATCCAAAGATAAAGGCAGACACAAAATGCCCTGAAAGTCCCAGCTTTGCCCAGAGAATATTCTTAATCAGTATCTGTAGAATGAAAAGTCAAACATAAGGAAAATGAAGGACTTTTTTTACAAGTTCAGTTCTAGTTATAACAACTACAACATAAACCTTTTATCTTCAGAATCTGTATCAGAATCTCCTGTTTTTAACTTGACCTGCTTAAAAGATCTTACATTCAATGAAATACTACTTCACACTCAATGAAATTACTATTATTAGAAAGCACAGAAAATAGCAAGTGTTAGCCAGGAAATGGAGAAACCAGGACTCTTGTACTTTCCTGGTGGTGCTATAAGCTGGTACAATTAATGTGGGGGAAAGGTGTGATTTTAGTGACTCCTTAAAACAAACTAATGTGATTTGTGAATTTCTTTTCTGAATACACATACTTATTTTGTTCAGTCAGTAAATCATATCCAACTCTGGGACTCCAGAGATACAGTACACCAGGCTCCTCTATCTTTTCTTCCACTTTAAGTTTGCTCAAATTCATGTTCCCTGAGTTGGTGATGCCATCATACGATATCATCTCTGGCTGCCCTTCTCCTTTTGCCTCCAATCTTTCCCAGCATACCATAAAGTCAAATCAGAGGTCAAACAGATACTGGTATGCCTATGTTTGCAACAGCATTATTCACAGTAGCTCGGATGTGGTACTACCTGAATTCTGTATCTATAGACGAAAGGCAGACAAAATGCCTATCCATATAATAGGGTATTATTGCTCAGTCTCAGAGTGGAAGGAAAATATGATACATGCTACAAAATGGATGAACCTTGAAGACTACATATGCTGAGTGAAATAAGCCATTTATAGAGAGATAAATACTGCTTGATTTCACATGTATATAGTGCAAGGACTAGTTAAATTCACACAGAAAATAAAAGCATAGATACCAGGGGTTGGAGGAACGTGGAAACTCATTCAACACTGAGTTTCAGCCTGGGGAAATGAAAATTTCTGAAGATTGCTAGTGGTAATGGTTGCATAACATTACATAACAGTATGCCTAAAGATGGTAAAATTATGCATTTCTTATCTATTTTACCATAATAAAACATGCACAATAAAAGGCAGAGCATTTGCTATCCAGTCTCCAAGGAATGAGAATTTGGGGAGAAGGGTGGGTGACTCAACTGGTAACTCCTCCCTACTCCTCCCTGTAAACATATGCTCACCATTTACATTTCTGCTCTTCACTGCTGGCTTCTCACTATGAGCAGAAATTAGCTTTCAGCAGAGGTGAGTCAGTCCAGCCAGTGAAGTCAACATTCACTCCTCAGACTTGCGTAGTCACCACATTCCACACCCATTGTACCCGCCTCCAACATTCTCAGTTGCTAGGTCATGGACTAAATTGGCAGTATCTTCCTTGCTGATGGTGGCAGGCCCTCTTCTCCATTTTGTTTCCTCGATTATCTATTTTTCCCTCAACCCCTACTGGAGGAGAGTATGTTTACTAATGGACCCTAAAAGTCCACTTTTAAGATCTATGTGATTGTTTCAGACACGTCTCCTCCTCTTTCTGCTCCTCAGAAATGGCATCTAACTGATCTCATCTAGAGTTAATGACATTTTTAAACAATGAGAACCTAAACATGCAGGTATTAGTCTCCCCAATGTGGACACCCCTGTTGCTCAGCTGGGAAAGACCAATGACAAGAAACACATTAGGAAACATACCACGAATTCATGGGAAATTAGCCCCTTCCCTGTTGAATCTTGGATTAGAAATGGTACAAATGAGTAAGGAGGTACACACTAGATAAGGTAACTGCTATCATGGGAGAGAGCATCAGATAAGACTTTTGTAAGAAAAGAGACATCAAGGAGCCAGACACAAGGACTACCTTTTCTGTAGAAGCCAAAACACCACTGAAATCCTAGTTTATGTTTTGGTACCAAATATATCTCAAGGAAATGAGCAAATAAATTGCAAACATGCCTGTGAAACACATATACCCAATGAGTTTTATAATCAAGTTAACAGTGGGCAGAAATAAGGAGAGAAACACTCATGCAGAGAATACATACAATAAACCACTTTACATCCTTAAAAGGGACATTACACAGCAATTCCACATTATGAGGAATAAAGAAAATTTCCTACTATCGCTAAATAAAAACTGAGTTCAAATATAGTACTTAAAATGCTGCAGAGGATGTGAAGGAACAGGCATCCTCCTATGTCACTTGTTGAAATGTAAATTGGTACAGCCACTATGGACAACAGCAAGGAGGTTTCTCAAAAAGCTAATTACAGAATTACTTTATAATCTAGCATCCAACTCCCGGAGATATACCGAGACAAAACTGTATATGCACCTATGGTCATAATAGCACTACACACAATAGCCAAGACATGGATACAACCTACAAGTCCAAGGATGAATGGAAAAGATGACATAGTGCCTATATATAATGGAGTACAATATAGCATTGTGGATGGACCCAGAAATTATCTCGGCTCCCCTGGTGTCTCAGTGGTAAACGCTCTGCCTGCAGTTCAGAGGCTTGGATTTGATCTCTAGGTTGGGAAGTTCTTTTGTAGAAAGGAATGGCAATTCACTCCAGAATTCTTGCATGTGAAATCCTATCGACAGCCAGCCAGGTGGGTACAGCTCATGGGTTCGCAAAAGTCAGAGATGACTCAGGGACAACAGAAAAACAAAGAGACTGTCATACTAAATGAGGCAGAAAAGACAAACACTATATGATATTGCTTATATATGGAAGCTAAAACATGACACAAATGAGCCTTATCTAAAAAGAGACAGACTCACAGACATAGAAAAAAGGACAGCTACAAGTGGACAGATGGACTGGGAATTGGGGATTGGTGGAATCAAACTGTTACTTTTAGAACAGATAAACAACAAGGCCTTAATATCCTGTGATAAATAAATCATCACGGAATAGAAGAAGAATGTCTTTGTGTGTATAACTGAACCAGTTTGCTGTACAGCAGAGATGGACACAACATTGTAAATCAACTATATTTCAATAAAAGAGACACAAATATCTAGCTAAGAATCCCTGTTTCTTAAAACAAGAGGAAAAAGGAGATGAAGAGGAAGGATGGAATATGGGAACATATTACCTGACACGGCAAGGTACCTCTGGAGAGCTTTGGCATCCTGATACGTACAGGGAATGAAGGATTCTGGCAGGAAGAAATGGAAGAGGCAGAACTTATTGAGGACCTAACAGAACCTCCCTCAGTTGAGTAAATCCTGACACCACTCCCAGGAGGATGCCAAATTGAAGCAAGAGCTCTGAGGAGAGGAGTATGGAATAGGGGAGACTGGACTGGTGCCCGTAGAACTGTAGTCTGAACCTGGTCAATCAGTACTGGTAGATGTTTCTTCATCAAGATGAGAGGAGCAAACATGTATGCTCCAGGAGCTCAAGTATTGCTCTATTGTCAGCTACAGAACCACACATGCACTGGGTATGATATTTGTGCATGTCCTTATATTCTATTACATAAAAATTTACCTGGTTAGGAATGTACACAAAAGTCACACTTAAAGACCATGGTCTCATACAGAGAATGACCACAGGATTCTCCCCTCCAAACTAGAGGCCCTTAATATCCAACACTCAGAATTCTGCATGGCAACCCAGAGTTACCATCTTTGAGCCGAGCCTTTCAAAACAGGTGGATGTTTTCACTGGCACTCGATATTTAATCACAGGGCAGCAGTCCAAATGCAAATACACTTGGGAAACCCTGAGAAGAAAGTTAAATTGAGTTCCTCAGTTCAGACTTTCTGTGAAGCTTTCTGCACTGAGAAGAGCGACAAGCCTAAGGCAGAGGTCGAGGGCAGATTAGCTATCAGCGCATGCATCATCCATCAGAGCAGAAGAATGCTCCCAATGTGCTGCTCAAAGTCCCGGTTTGGAACTGTAAAATAGCTGCTCCACTCTTTGGCTGCCACCCTAATGTCAGAGATCTACTACCCTTTCTCATCTAAAGGCTGTGGATAGTACCATGAGGCCTGCCTAAGTGCAAACTTGGACATGCCTTCCAGTTATGACTCCTACCCTTCTCTCAGGAACACAGATGCATGAGAGGTGGAAGGAGGAATGTGGAGGTGAAGGACTGAAGCACAGCTGGTGAGGTGCAAGCAATCCACCATTCCTTTTCCCTAGCAGTGAATTCCAGGACCCAGTGTTGGCTTCCTGATGGGTCAAGCACTGTGTTCTCATGTCCCAGTTGTGTGCACCCTGAAACTGTGGATGGATTGCCAATACTCAGTCCTCCTCTCCACATCAGCTGCACATCTGGACAAGCACTGATAAGCATCCTCCCTCCCATTTACTGAAGGCTCTTATGAAAGCTTAGGAAGTTCAAACACCCCAACGCAGCCTGGCCTTACTTTATGCAGAATTGTCCCAATTTGACAGCCCCACTACACACTGGAAGAAAGTAGTAGAGTAAGGAGACGTGGAAAGAAATCTTCCTTTAAAACTGTGGAAAACAACAGTTTGGGCACTTTTCCTTTCAAAAATTGTCAACTTTCAAAAAGGGCGGCAAATAGCAGCTTTCAGACATGATTTTCAACCAAGATTTGTCAAGTGGAAATGAGGCTGTTCATAATGGCATGACACTGGGAATCAAGGAATTCACCTTGGCCACTGCTAATTATTAATAGAAAATCAAAATTGCAATGACATATCACCTTACACTGGTTAGAATGGACATCACTGAAAATATGCAAACAATGCTGGCAAAGGTGTGGGGAAAAAGGGGAAACGTCCTACATTTTTGATAGGAATGCAAATCTATGTGACCATTATAGAGAAGAATATAAATGTTCCTTAAAACACTAAAAACAGAGTTATCATATGATTCAGCAATCCTACCATATATTCAGATGACACTTTCAAAAGATAACATACATTTCTTTGTTCATAGAACTACTCACAATAGCCAACTCATGAAATCAAAGAAAATTGTCCATCAGTAGATGAATGCATAAAGAAGATATGATATATATATATACAGTGAAATTAGTACTCAGTCATAAAAATGTACAAAGGATGTCATTTGCAGCCACATGGATGTATCTGTTCATACTAAGTCAACAAGAGAAAGACAAATACCACATGATAGCACTGGTATATGAAATCTAAAATACAACATCAATCAACATATGAAAAGAAAGAAAACATACTCAAAAGATCAGATTTGTGATTACCAAGGAGAGAGCAAGAAAGATTGGGAGTTTGGAATTAGCAAACATTTATATTTAGGATGGATAAACAAGAAGGCCCTACGATGTAGCACAGGAAGGTATATTCAGTATCCTGTAATAAACTATAATGGAAAGAATATGACAAAATACATGTCTGTTCATATATATATATATATATATATATATATATATATATATATATATATATATATATATATATATATATATATATATCTGAGTCACTTTGTTGTATGAAGAAATTACCACAATGATGTAACGCAACTATCAGTTCAGTTCACTCACTTGCTCATGTATGATTCTTTGTGACCCCATGGACTGCAGCAAGCCAGGCTTCCTGTCCTTCACCATCTTCCCAGGCTTGTTCAAACTCATGTCCATCAAACCATCTTGTCCTCTGTCATCCCTTCTCCTTCTGTCTTCTATTTTCCCCAACATCAGTGAGTGGTCTCTTTGCAACAGGTGGCCAAAGTATTGGAGCTTCAGCTTCAGCATCTCTCCTTCCAATGTATATCTGATGTTGATTTCTTTTAGAAGTCTGAATAAGGCCTTTAAATCACCATACTGTCAATGCAAATTTGGGGCGCGGGCTCTTTTATTGTGTATTTATTTATTTATTTTCATCCATCTTTACTCTTTGGCACGTGTGGGCATCCTATTACGGTGGTCTCTCCCATTGCAGAGCTCTGGGTACATGCACTCCAGAGCACTGGCTCACAATTGGACATACCAGTCCAGCCCTTCCACGGCACGTGGAATGTTCCCAGGCCAGGGATACAAAAAAAAGAAGATAAATAATTCAAAATACCAAGATGAAATTGTCCATCAGTAGATGAATGCATAAAGAAGATATGATATATATATATACAGTGAAATTAGTACTCAGTCATAAAAATGTACAAAGGATGTCATTTGCAGCCACATGGATGTATCTGTTCATACTAAGTCAACAAGAGAAAGACAAATACCACATGATAGCACTGGTATATGAAATCTAAAATACAACATCAATCAACATATGAAAAGAAAGAAAACATACTCAAAAGATCAGATTTGTGATTACCAAGGAGAGAGCAAGAAAGATTGGGAGTTTGGAATTAGCAAACATTTATATTTAGGATGGATAAACAAGAAGGCCCTACGATGTAGCACAGGAAGGTATATTCAGTATCCTGTAATAAACTATAATGAAAAACAGCATGTGTATATATATATATATATATATATATATATATATATATATATATATATATATATGTATATATATATATATATATATCTGAGTCACTTTGTTGTATGAAGAAATTACCACAATGATGTAACGCAACTATCAGTTCAGTTCACTCACTTGCTCATGTATGATTCTTTGTGACCCCATGGACTGCAGCAAGCCAGGCTTCCTGTCCTTCACCATCTTCCCAGGCTTGTTCAAACTCATGTCCATCAAACCATCTTGTCCTCTGTCATCCCTTCTCCTTCTGTCTTCTATTTTCCCCAACATCAGTGAGTGGTCTCTTTGCAACAGGTGGCCAAAGTATTGGAGCTTCAGCTTCAGCATCTCTCCTTCCAATGTATATCTGATGTTGATTTCTTTTAGAAGTCTGAATAAGGCCTTTAAATCACCATACTGTCAATGCAAATTTGGGGCGCGGGCTCTTTTATTGTGTATTTATTTATTTATTTTCATCCATCTTTACTCTTTGGCACGTGTGGGCATCCTATTACGGTGGTCTCTCCCATTGCAGAGCTCTGGGTACATGCACTCCAGAGCACTGGCTCACAATTGGACATACCAGTCCAGCCCTTCCACGGCACGTGGAATGTTCCCAGGCCAGGGATCAACCCGTACCCTTGGCACTGCAAGGCAGACTCTTTACCCACTGGACTACCAGCGAAGCATGCAAATTTCTTTTTAATTTTACTGAAGTAGTTTTTTAGCACAGTTAAAGATATCAATTCTTCAGCCCTTGGACTGTGGTGAAACAACTCTATTATTTTTAAGATTTATTTATTTATTTATTTTGGGCGGGGGTCGGGTTGGGGAGGGAGGGGAGCGAGCGGGCCACTTCTATTGGTCTTTCATTTTTCTGTTTTCATCGGTCTTTGTTCTTTGGCTCCTGTGGGCCTCTCATCGCGGTGGCGTCTGTCATTGCAGAGCGCCGGCTCTGGGCGCATGCGCTCCAGAGCTCCGGCTCGGTGATTGGACACATCGGTCCAGCCGCTCCACGGCACGTGGGATCTTCCCAGGCCAGGGATGGAACCGGCGCCCCTTGCACTGCAAGGCGGTGTCCTTACCCACTGGACCACCAGGGAAGCCCTGAAACAACTCTATTTCCGTAAAATTAAAAGAAATTTGTGTTGACCACTTTGTGATCTACAGATCTTATTCAGACTTTTCCAAAACTCCATGGTACTGGGTCCTCTTCCTGAAGTAGCCCAGCCTCCAGGTATGTGGTCTGTTGCTGTGATCATTCCTCCAGTTTTGAGCCGCCCTTTAGTGATCTTTCATCACATTGGCACCTTTTAAGAGAACTGATTAGGTTTATTTTTCTTTTTAAGTAAGTATTACCCTGACTTTGGGTTTCTCTGATGTATTTTGGTAAGGACATCTCAGAAAGGAGGGCATGTCCTTTCTCGGTGTAGTCTGTGTACAGCATCCAGGTGCCCTACTCTGGAGACAGTCAGCTCTGTGCATGGAGATGCCCTGTTCACAGGGTCTAGGTCTACTTCAGTGACACTACAGGTAGGCCTCACATTTGAATTTCCTAAGCAGGTGTAAACTAGAAACAGGCTGATCTGGAACTTAAGCTGCAAGTCTCCCCTATAAGGCCCTTCCAAGTTCTTGGGGGTAAGAGGCGAAGCCTTCAGTGATGTTCCCCTACACTAGCTTGCTGAAATTAGAAAAGAGGGCTCATTGCCACCAGTTAAGGATCTTTCCTATCTACCTTCCTTTCCATCCCCACTCCCTAGGTTTCTGGGAGTACTGGAGCTGTCACAGGCACTTTGGGGATCTGGTGAAGAGGTGGAGGTGGGTGACACAAATTGGGTTTCCTGGGATGCTTACTTGACTCCGGGTGACTCAACACAGAGCCCATGTGTGTACATACACAATGTGCAAGTTTCTCTTCTTTTGATGGGAAACACAGAAAACACACACACTTGGAATGCCTGGACAGACTTGCTGGGTATAACCCTGTGGTGGAATCACCAACAGGTGCTAAAACACAGTCAAGGTCACCAGTGTCCCCATGCCTGAGACCGACTCAGTGTGCCCAACCTGTTTTGCCCTGAACAAATAGAAGCCTGACCATCTCCGTCACGGCTCACGGAGCATGGCATCAAAACCACTGGCTCCCACAGTCACATCCCTACCACTCCAGCTTACAACAGCATCCTCAGCACCCTTGCATACAAATTCCACCATCCCTTCAGAACTCAAAGATAAGCAAAAGTAACATATGCAAGCCAAAAATAAAATGTATGCACTTCTTTGTATGCATTTGTGAACTTCTTAAAATCTGTAATTTCTGTTAACTTTTTCTTGTACTAAATAAAAATCATTCTCCTAAGTTTGAGTAATTCTTGCTAGGAAGTCTCTCTCAGGCTTCCCTGGTAGTTCAGTGGTAAAAAAAAATCCTGTACGGGAGATGAGGGTTCAATCTCTGATCCAGAAAGTTTCCGTATGCTGGGGAACAACAAAGCCCACATACCACAGATACGGAAGCCCACATGCTCTAGCACCGTGCTCCACAACAAAAGAAGTCACTGCAATGAGAAGTCCACGTATTTCAACTAGAGAAAAGTCCATGCAGCAAGAAACATTTAAGCCCATCCAGCACAGTCAACATTTAAACAAACAAATAAACAAAATTATTCTTTCTTTTTTTTTTTTTTAAGAAGACTCCTCTCTTTCAGCTGGCTAACCTTTGCATCGCACCAAAGGTGTGGAACAGACATGTTTCTAAGGGGCCAACCAGAAGCAGTCACCAAGTGCCTGTTGGTTCTGACAGATGCATCAAGATGTAGAAAAGGAGTTTCCTCCAGAGCCAGGCTGCAGTTATGGCAGGAGACATGCAAATGCCTCCCTCCATGGCTCTCTTCTCAGCTAGCATGGGTTCCACACATGACAGTATCAGCTCACTTGCTCTCCCAACAGCTGCGATGGAGGAAGTTGAGGAGTGGAGAGGCTGGCATGTGCTCAGAGCCATACAACTTTGAGTGACAGAGGTAGCTTTGCTCTGGAAACTTGGCTTCGAATCCTGGAAAACAGTGTGCTGCTCCATACCAGAACTTGGCATGTGAGACGATGGGGATTTCCCAATGACACCAGTTGTTCACAGATCCCTGTGATCATGTAACTGACAGTTTATTTCACCCCGTGCCATACTTTCTGACTCTGGGTTTGTTTGAGGGACTTGCTTCAGCGATGAATGGTTAGCAGGTGCACTATAAACACACATGGGAAAGCACTGCTGTTTCTGGGTTTATTCTCTTGCGCATCTTCCATGGACCTTTCCAGGCCAAAAATTTGGTCCCAGATGGATCCAGACACATGGAAAGATGGATTTACAAATTCATAGACTAAAGGAATTCTTTTTAACTTTTCACTGAACTCTGCTAAGATTTTATAATCTCTAGTTTTTTTTTCATATTTTTTCCCCTGGCCACTTCTATTGGTCTTTCCTTTATTTATTTCATTGTTCTTTGGCCTGTGTGGGCCTCCCATTGCAGTGGCCTCTGTTGTCGTTGAGCACGGCTCTGGGCGCATGCGCTCCAGAGCTCCGGCTTGGTAATTGAGGTGACATATCGGTCCAGCCGCTCTGTGGCACATGGGATCTTCCCAGGCCAGGGGTTGAACTGGTGCCCCTGCACTGCAAGGTGGTGTTCTTACCCACTGGTCCATCAGGAAGCCCTCTGCTGAGATATTATAGTGGTTGTTACACAGACTGGCTACGGCAACACCTGACTGATACAACCTGTGTCTCTGATGTTTTCCTGATTACAAACTGATTGGCCTTAACCTCAACTGGAGAAATAGTCAAACAGATACATACACAGACTAAATCCCACAATTTATCAGTGGTTGGCGACTCCGACATGCAATTCTTAAAAGACAAGTAAGTCAAAGATATACTCCATTCACTGAAAGATACCATTTATTTTCGAAACATGATGATCTCAGCTGCATGGGTTCCACACATGACAGTATCAGCTCACTTGCTCTCCCAACAGCTGCGATGGAGGAAGTTGAGGAGTGGAGAGGCTGGCATGTGCTCAGAGCCATACAACTTTGAGTGACAGAGGTAGCTTTGCTCTGGAAACTTGGCTTCGAATCCTGGAAAACAGTGTGCTGCTCCATACCAGAACTTGGCATGTGAGACGATGGGGATTTCCCAATGACACCAGTTGTTCACAGATCCCTGTGATCATGTAACTGACAGTTTATTTCACCCCGTGCCATACTTTCTGACTCTGGGTTTGTTTGAGGGACTTGCTTCAGCGATGAATGGTTAGCAGGTGCACTATAAACACACATGGGAAAGCACTGCTGTTTCTGGGTTTATTCTCTTGCGCATCTTCCATGGACCTTTCCAGGCCAAAAATTTGGTCCCAGATGGATCCAGACACATGGAAAGATGGATTTACAAATTCATAGACTAAAGGAATTCTTTTTAACTTTTCACTGAACTCTGCTAAGATTTTATAATCTCTAGTTTTTTTTTCATATTTTTTCCCCTGGCCACTTCTATTGGTCTTTCCTTTATCTATTTCCTCTGTTCTTTGGCCGGTGTGGGCCTGCCATTGCAGTGGCTTATCTGCTGCTGAGCACCGGCTCTGTGTGCATGCGCTCCAGAGCTCCGGCTTGGTAATTGAGGTGACATATCGGTCCAGCCGCTCTGTGGCACATGGGATCTTCCCAGGCCAGGGGTTGAACTGGTGCCCCTGCACTGCAAGGTGGTGTTCTTACCCACTGGTCCATCAGGAAGCCCTCTGCTGAGATATTATAGTGGTTGTTACACAGACTGGCTACGGCAACACCTGACTGATACAACCTGTGTCTCTGATGTTTTCCTGATTACAAACTGATTGGCCTTAACCTCAACTGGAGAAATAGTCAAACAGATACATACACAGACTAAATCCCACAATTTATCAGTGGTTGGCGACTCCGACATGCAATTCTTAAAAGACAAGTAAGTCAAAGATATACTCCATTCACTGAAAGATACCATTTATTTTATTAACGTTAAGCATGATGATCTGTTCAAAGGTAAGTGTTCAACATGATATATGTACACACCTTCCAAGGTGGACTGCATGATAAAACCCACAGGCAAGGCACTTGACTGCAATTTCACTATACAGAGCATTTCACATCTAAGCGATGATGTGGGATGAGCCATCAACACCACCCAGGAATGTCACAGGAGAGACATTAGCACCATTGCATGGGCAATGATATAACTATATACAAAGTTATGTACATAGACTCACAGCTATCTTTGGGTCTCTGCCAACCACACATTTAAGAGGCAAACAGGAAAATGATAGCTAAAACATTGTGATTCTATTTGCTTCATTAAAAGAACACCAGAGGGCTTCTCTAGTGGTCCAGTGGGTAAAGAGCCCACCTGCACTGCAAGGGGTTCCAGTTCTATTCCTGGCATGGGAAGATTCCACATGCCACAGAGTGGCTGTGCCGATGTGTCCAATTATGAGCCAGTGCTCTGGAGCACATGTGCACAGAGTCAGTGCTCAGCTACAGGAGAGGCCACTGCAATGGGAGGCCCTAACAGGCGAAAAAAACACACACAAAGATAGATGAAAATAAATAAGTGAAAGAGCAATAAAGCTGGCCAAAAATTAAACAAACCAAAAAAGGACACAAGAGCTTTGTGTTTTGCTCTGTAGAAGACTACATTCTCAAAATACTATGAAAGGCTGCATACTGATACAAATTCTATTTTCACATTTTACAGAAATAGCATCAAAATGATCATAATACTGTACCAGAAGGAAAGAATCACAGATAAAAGTTTTGTAAAATCAAAACCAAAACACACTGACATCACTACGGCTGTCTCCCCAAGGAGGAGGATGGGGACTCCATGGAAAGTCAGTTTTACTTTTCTGATGTGAAGTTCTCAGAACAAGTGACCACAGCATGTGGAGAGAAGAATGACACTTAACTGGCAGAAGAGGATTTTTCAAGTCAGGAATTGTTTAAGAAGAATTAAAAGCTGCAGGAAAGGCCTTTCTCTTTCGTGTGGGTGGGCTTCCAAAGGAGTGTTTGTTTATTGCCAGCATCAGTGAAGCCTTCCAGGTCCATCCCTTCCCAGAGCTGCGGAGACATCACCACCGATGGGGAGTCCAGCTTACTTCTCTGGCTCATGAAGCATGGACTAGCTTCCTTCAAGACAAAGGGTAAATTGACAGAATTGGTAATGAGGTCAGAAGTTCCAAGTAAGAGGAGGATATCAAGCATGTTTAGTCAAGGTGCTTTCACCTTGATTGCCATGCCTATGACAATAATACATAATAATAATACATACTATATTTTGCCTAAGACTTTCTTTAATTAAGCCCAGAGCTAATGTTTATAACAACAATGTAGCTTGCTGGAGGACATGTTGCTCATTCTTAGCCTGTACCTATGTCATCTCAAGATGCATGTTGTGGGTGTGGGTATGGTAAGACCTTTATCACCTTAAATATCCTTTTGACCTACTGTTCATAACCAATTAGAAAAGTACTAAATCCCTTGCTTATACTAGCTTTTGGGAGTACTCTTCTGTCCCCTTCCAGTTCCATTAGTTGGAAGCTTTCTCTATCCATTTTCTCTTTAATAAACCTTTTGCTGCATGAAGCTCTGAGTGACGAAAGCCAAGTCTTTTGATCCCAAAGTGAAATTTTCTCCTTTGGAGGTCAAGATTCCAACACTGTTCACAGTAAGCTATCTACCATCATCTATCAAAGATATTGTGTGCATTTGTGTTTGGTAACATGGTGGTCACTAATGACAAAGTTCTATCTCCCCACCTGTCAGAAAACTCCTTTTATGGTCATAAGAGGAAACAAAGATTAACAAGATCCACCATCTGAATATTACCCAGATATGAAGTTACCCTAGGATTTCTCCCATCATTAACCATACATCTCACCCAAGTGGGTTGGAACACACAACAATCAGCTTAAAACCAGTTAAAAATCAGTCCATGAAAATCAAGCCACTGGGAGCTGAACACCTTACTGATATGCATATATACTCTTTGGTGAACTGTCAAAATACTTACGTCTCTGGCTAACGTTTTAACTGGTCTTGGAGATTTCTTTATGCCTTCTGGATATGAATCATTTGTCACCGACAGGATTTGCAGGTATGTTTTCTAGTCTAGACTTGTCCACTGGAAAATAACAGCTCAACAGTGTTTTCTCTAGTGAACTGACTCTATACCATCTCGCAATTTCAAATAATAATAAGAGAAAAGACACATTCGTCTTTATGGCAGAGGAAGACAAGGTCTAAGGCTAGCTGTGTGGTCCACTAAGACCTCAGAAAAGCCAGAGCAATGGTTCCTAGAGGAAGAGAGCATGGCCCTCACAAAGTGTTAACAATCTAGAAAGGCAACAAGAGAGAAGCTGCCAATTAGAATTCACAATTATACATGTGCCAAGTAAACTGCTGGGGGTGGGAAGTACGTGAGTAAATATCTCCTTGGCCTTAAGAAAAAGTAGCAACCATATTCCTTCTGCACGTACTTTCAGCCAAGTCATTTCACTCCGCAGGAAAATACCATTTGAAGGGTGCCTGTGTTTGCTCTACTGGTGACTTAAAGCATGCACACTGTGCAAGCGGCGATCTCAGAATGAGTGAACCCAACATATAAGCTTTTCATTTCACCATTTTTAACCACATGGAAAACTATTCTCCTTTGAAACACATTAGTAAGTCATCATCATCGTGATTTTCGCTGGTCAGGCAGCATTGTTCTAAGACAAGCACAATGAATGCTCAACACTTCTGAACAAACAGGAGAACACAACAGCCCACCTCTAAAGACCCACAGGAAAGCAGCTGTGCCAGGCAACCCTCACCCCACCCTACCCCTTCTTAGCGACAAACCCGTTCTGAGAGGGGTCCAGCGCATGGAGGGCCGACCCAGAGCCTGCAAAGCCACGTGGAGACCTCAGGCTCCCAGTCCAGTGCTCCTGGAATTCACCGACATCCGTGTCATGTAGGGATGCTTCAGAACCACACTTAACACGAGTCGTTCTGCTAAATTCCAAAGGAAACTAAGAATGAAATAAATCTTCCTCCCGCCCTTCCCTCCCACCCCTACACACACAAGGGTTATTACTTTGCTTAAAGGCCTCCTGGCTGTGGGAGGACTCACTCTATAGAACGGAAAAATAGGCTGAAGTTTTCAGCAGCAGCCTCCGGAACAAGCTGAGAGCCCGCCTCCGGACTTTGCTGAGGCCTCGCCTCCCGTTCTCCTTCGCGGAGGACTGGGAGAGGAGGAACCCCTTTGCTTCTTTATGGCTGAAGGTTGTCCAACAGGCACTTCAGCTGCTCCTCGCGCAGCACTTCAGCTGCTCCCCGCCCAGGTGGATCTTGTGTTCCAGCTCACGTTGCTCGATGATGAGCGTGGATCTCATCTTCACGAAGTGCTAGTAATCCGCCAGGCTCTTTCAAGGCAACGTCCTTCAGGCGGTCCAGGTTCTCCTTCAGCTCCCTGGGGTCCTCATGCTGCTCGAGAAGGACATGCTGCTTCTCGAGCAGCGATTGCTGGACAGACAGAAGAAGCACAAGCTTGCTGTTGGTCCGGCGAGCCTGGGACGCCAACTAGCGCCTCTCGAGCGCCTGACAGCTCTGGGATATCCCATGGATATCCCTGACGCCCCGTGAGTTAGGGACTCGAGCTCTGATAGAATCTTCGCAGAAGCACCTGGGATACAGGCTGGAGGCACCTAGCGCAAGACGCGGTATCAGCTGGCACCCTTCTCCAGCAAGAACCTCCATTAGTGACCCTGGGCTCCTCCCTCCACTATGTTCTGCTGCAGTCCCGAAGACTGCTTAGGGAGCCTGCCTGCCCAAGGCGTTTCCTGACAACGAGGAGGCAGAGTAGGCCAAACCAGTGCATTTAAATAGCTCCCAGCGCCGGATATTTAGACACTTCTGGCAGAAAAGAAGCATCCTGTGAAGAGGACGGCTGGGGCCAGCAGGAGAAAGCCGGAACTTACTGGGTAGCTGCCCTGGCTGCTTACTCTGGGGCACACAGACTCCTCTACATCTAGAACGTGGCAGTCACTGTCAAGCTCTACCCATAGGGTACACACTACTTTCTTTGCCTTCCCCAAAATTCCAAAGAAACTAAGAATGAAATAAATCTTCCTCCCGCCCTTCCCTCCCACCCCTACACACAAGGGTTATTACTTTGCTTAAAGGCCTCCTGGCTGTGGGAGGACTCACTCTATAGAACGGAAAAATAGGCTGAAGTTTTCAGCAGCAGCCTCCGGAACAAGCTGAGAGCCCGCCTCCGGACTTTGCTGAGGCCTCGCCTCCCGTTCTCCTTCGCGGAGGACTGGGAGAGGAGGAACCCCTTTGCTTCTTTATGGCTGAAGGTTGTCCAACAGGCACTTCAGCTGCTCCTCGCGCAGCACTTCAGCTGCTCCTCGCCCAGGTGGATCTTGTGTTCCAGCTCACGTTGCTCGATGATGAGCGTGGATCTCATCTTCACGAAGTGCTAGTAATCCGCCAGGCTCTTTCAAGGCAACGTCCTTCAGGCGGTCCAGGTTCTCCTTCAGCTCCCTGGGGTCCTCATGCTGCTCGAGAAGGACATGCTGCTTCTCGAGCAGCGATTGCTGGACAGACAGAAGAAGCACAAGCTTGCTGTTGGTCCGGCGAGCCTGGGACGCCAACTAGCGCCTCTCGAGCGCCTGACAGCTCTGGGATATCCCATGGATATCCCTGACGCCGTGAGTTAGGGACTCGAGCTCTGATAGAATCTTCGCAGAAGCACCTGGGATACAGGCTGGAGGCACCTAGCGCAAGACGCGGTATCAGCTGGCACCCTTCTCCAGCAAGAACCTCCATTAGTGACCCTGGGCTCCTCCCTCCACTATGTTCTGCTGCAGTCCCGAAGACTGCTTAGGGAGCCTGCCTGCCCAAGGCGTTTCCTGACAACGAGGAGGCAGAGTAGGCCAAACCAGTGCATTTAAATAGCTCCCAGCGCCGGATATTTAGACACTTCTGGCAGAAAAAGAAGCATCCTGTGAAGAGGACGGCTGGGGCCAGCAGGAGAAAGCCGGAACTTACTGGGTAGCTGCCCTGGCTGCTTACTCTGGGGCACACAGACTCCTCTACATCTAGAACGTGGCAGTCACTGTCAAGCTCTACCCATAGGGTACACACCTACTTTCTTTGCCTTCCCAACTTGAGTGAAGACATGAGGCGAGAGGAACGAGTTAAAAGTCTCCAAGTGGCTGCTGGCAGATTTCAGGGCCGGCCGTCCTTGGCCCAAATTTATGACACCAGAAGAGTCTGGTTTCTCCACTATCTGACAACCTGGACACCTCTCCTATCCTTCCTGAGCATTCTGACTGCTCAGGAGCATCGTGTAGAGGGCCAACACATGGGAGCAGCTCTGACAACTTCGCTGGTGTTCTGCAGGGTCTGAAAACAGAAACTGCTCCCATGATGTGGCAGCAGGGAAGTATCCCTGATTGCATCAACTTTCAGGCCCCACTCGTTCCTGCTAGAGGACACATTGACCTTCCCTGCTACTGAAACAAAGATAGAATGTATGTTCAAGAAATGAGGAAGGCAAAGACAATTAATTCCAACCAAAAGGGGAAAAACAACTCATTCTAGAAACGGGCTACTGAAATCAGTTGGGATCCCTGGTGACTAACAGCAGCAGACTGGAGGGAGGGCTATAAGCGTCCACTTTCTGCCTGCAAAGACAAGGGATGCCTCTTACAGCCTGAGGCTATGTCTCTTCACTAGTTAGTGTACTCCTGTCTGTAAATCTCAGCCTCCACACGTGTTGGATGTTGCCTGACTCTGACAGTTTGCTCGAGTGCTGGTCACAGTGGAGGCTGGGCCTCAAGTGCACTTGGAGGTGGCCATGGAATGCTGTATGAACCACTCACAACCAAGGGGAAGTGAGCCTCTGCCTTCATCTCTCAGGTAGATGACCGGGGATGCAGTGAGGGCTCTGCGCCAGATCCCCAGGAGGATCCTGGGCATGGTTCCTCATGTGTGACTCCTTCAGTTTCTTCAATGCTAAATAAATATAGGGCCCCCTGGTTGCAATCTCCCAGGAGATAGTTAGACACTTCTGGCAGAAAAGAAGCATCCTGTGAAGAGGACGGCTGGGGCCAGCAGGAGAAAGCCGGAACTTACTGGGTAGCTGCCCTGGCTGCTTACTCTGGGGCACACAGACTCCTCTACATCTAGAACGTGGCAGTCACTGTCAAGCTCTACCCATAGGGTACACACCTACTTTCTTTGCCTTCCCAACTTGAGTGAAGACATGAGGCGAGAGGAACGAGTTAAAAGTCTCCAAGTGGCTGCTGGCAGATTTCAGGGCCGGCCGTCCTTGGCCCAAATTTATGACACCAGAAGAGTCTGGTTTCTCCACTATCTGACAACCTGGACACCTCTCCTATCCTTCCTGAGCATTCTGACTGCTCAGGAGCATCGTGTAGAGGGCCAACACATGGGAGCAGCTCTGACAACTTCGCTGGTGTTCTGCAGGGTCTGAAAACAGAAACTGCTCCCATGATGTGGCAGCAGGGAAGTATCCCTGATTGCATCAACTTTCAGGCCCCACTCGTTCCTGCTAGAGGACACATTGACCTTCCCTGCTACTGAAACAAAGATAGAATGTATGTTCAAGAAATGAGGAAGGCAAAGACAATTAATTCCAACCAAAAGGAAAGACAACTCATTCTAGAAACGGGCTACTGAAATCAGTTGGGATCCCTGGTGACTAACAGCAGCAGACTGGAGGGAGGGCTATAAGCGTCCACTTTCTGCCTGCAAAGACAAGGGATGCCTCTTACAGCCTGAGGCTATGTCTCTTCACTAGTTAGTGTACTCCTGTCTGTAAATCTCAGCCTCCACACGTGTTGGATGTTGCCTGACTCTGACAGTTTGCTCGAGTGCTGGTCACAGTGGAGGCTGGGCCTCAAGTGCACTTGGAGGTGGCCATGGAATGCTGTATGAACCACTCACAACCAAGGGGAAGTGAGCCTCTGCCTTCATCTCTCAGGTAGATGACCGGGGATGCAGTGAGGGCTCTGCGCCCAGATCCCCAGGAGGATCCTGGGCATGGTTCCTCATGTGTGACTCCTTCAGTTTCTTCAATGCTAAATAAATATACCTTTTGATGGCATCACCAACTCAATGGACATGAGTTTGAGCAATCTCCCAGGAGATAGTGAAGGACTGTGAAGTTTGACTTGTTGCAGTTCAGAGGGTCTTGAAGAGTCAGACATGATTAAGAGAGTGATCAACAACAATGAGAAGCTCACAGCAGCCCCAGGACGAGTGGAGAGAGTGAGAAGACCTTGTGTTACCAGGTGGGCGGTAGACTGAGAGTGGCTTCAGGGCATTCACTCCAAACCCCATGTGCATTCCCCACCCCTTCTGCCTTGATGAGAGTACCATATTACCAGGAGGAGTGCTGTTGTCCAGATTGTTGAGGAAGGAGGAGAAAGCAGGAATAGAATAGGGTGACAGAGCATGATATCATTAGATAGCATCACTGACTCACTGGGTATGACTTTGAGCAAACTTTCAGAAATAGGGCGGACACAGAAGGCTGGCTTGCTATAATTCATAGGATTGCAAAGTGTCTAACACCACTCAGTGACCGAAAAACAACAACAACAGAATTAAGCTACAAGGTTTATAGGATGTGTGCATGTAAGTCACTGCAGTTAATGTCCAACTCTTTGTGACCCCATGAACTGCAGCCCCTAGGCTCTTCTCTCAACAGAATTCTCCAGGAAAGAATATTGGAGTGGACTGACACGCCCTCTTCCAAGGGATTTTCTACTTTGGTATATACATTTACAAAAAGAGGTGTGTGTCTAAATATTCTTCAAGAGAGAAAGGAAGGCATGAAGTACAAGACAAAAATAAGACCCAGAGAATTTTTCCACCCAGGGTGCAATTTGGTAGGGATTAAATGATGCAAAGAGATGAATAATTGGAAAAGACCCTGATGCTGGGAAAAATAGAAGGGAGAAGGAGAAGGGATGACAGAGGACAAGATGGTTAGAAGGCATCACTGAGCCAATGAAAATGAATTTGAGCAAGCTATGGGGAGATGGTGAAGGACAGGGAAGCCTGATGCGCCACAGGCCCTGGAGTCGTAAAGAGCTGTATGTGACTGAGCAACTGAACTGACTGATTGAGAATAGTTACATTTTCCACTTAGGATGAAGTGAAATGACTAGTCAGTTCTTGTGATCCTGGGCAATTAACTTACACTTTCCACATATTTTCTGGACCAGAGAATCAAGGATGATAATCTATGTCTTAAAAACTTCAGAGTAACAGGCGTTAATAACATCACTCCCATTAGCACACCTGCACTTGTCCATGGATGGATGCTTGCAGACAAATCCAGCGGAGGAAGAAATACTACTGGCGAATTCAGTATTATATTTTAAAATATTCTGCATGAAAACTAATAAAATATTTTTATGTTTTAGCCTCTAAGTTATCATTTATTTTCATTCATATTTATTCTTTGGCCTGTGATTCTTTGGCCTTAAATGTTTGGCCATATTTATTCTTTGGGCCTCACATTGCAGTGGCCCTCTAAGTGCAGAGCACTGGCTCATGATTGGACACTCTGGCCCAGCTGCTCCAAGGAATGTGAGATTTTCCCAGGCTAGGGATCAAACCAGTGCCCCTTGCACTACAAGGCAGACTCTTTACCCACTGGACCAACACGGAAGACCTGAATACTTTTATTTTTAACATATAAAATCAATTACCAAAATATACACTATTCTAGTAATAAACGATACAATTTACATGTAATATAAATTAATATATTTCTCAAGAGATAAAGAATAGGGTTTCATTCTATTCTCTTGAAGAAGTATTTGGTCAGAGGATCCTGTCAAGTTGTCACTTCTTCCAGTCTCTATGCCAATGGCCCTATGAGAGGGCAAAGTTTAGCAGAGTTAAGAGGTTGAAATAAGTGACAGCCAAAATTAAATTTTGACTGCCCAGGCAAGAAAGTCAAGTGTGCAGTCTTAGTATTTCTTTCATTCAAGTCCACGTTCTCTATCACATTCTGATTCTGGAAGAAAAGAAAAGAAAAAAACGTGAGAGTTAATGACGCATTTATTCGGGTTTGGGAGGGTAGCAATTCAGGATGCAAGAAAATCTAGCCTTGGGAGAGTTTCGTTTGTGGGTCAACCACGGGCGGTTAATCTCTGGAATTAATACCTTTCTCAAATTCTTTCGGAGTCACTGTTTTTCCTGTTCAGGCTGAACACCCTGATGTTTGACTCAAGATTCAATACTGCACTTTTGCATTCTAGTAGCTTAAAGTCCAGCTTTTCCCTTAGGAAGCTCCTGAATTTAAGGTGCTAGACAGTGGAGGCCCATCGCGGTCCCGAGGAGGGAAGTTGCTACAACCAGTGAGCCACTACAGCGTGTTTACTAAGAGGTCTCTCCTACGGGAATACTTTTCAGCACAGGACGAGGCTGCCTCAGTCAACCGGATTAACTTCCGGCTTTGAGGTGGAACTTATTTCCAGCTTTCACTGCAGAAGCCATGGGGCCTGAGGGGATAGAATAAAGAAAGGACCAATCAGCCCAAGAGCGAGAATTAGGAGTGGCCGAGAGGCGGGCCTTGGAAGGCGGAAGGGGCGGGCGAGGTGGTCCACGAGGCCTAGCGGGCGCTGAGGCTGGTGGGTATCTGCGCTGCTACGTTGCCGCTTGGGTTTTTTTTTTTTCTTTGGTTCGCCGGATCCGCCATGTTGAAGAGGACGGGGTAGGCGACTGACGGAGTTGTGCTACCGCTCTCGTATCCTGCCCTTAAAGGGCTCTATTAAGCTCAGAGCATTCAAAGTGTTGCCGGATTAGCAGGTCTTTCAAGAACTTGACCCCACCCTGTGCTGCCGTCTCTCTCTTGCAGACGGCCGCCTCAAGCGTCTCATTTTAGTGTTGGTGTCCGCAGCTGGGATTGAGCTGGAGTGAAGAGTCCGGGCCCCGAAAAGTGAAACCACAGCTCCGGGAGGGCTAAGCGGAGGTAAATCCGGAGACACGGAGCCCTGGTGCCCACTGAGCACAGAGACGCAAACGCGAGGAAGGAAGAGGTAAGAGGGCCACAGTGTGTGAAGGAGCAGTGCCTTTTCCCCACGCTACAGTTCTGAGGTCGGCCATGGCAGTTTATTTCCGTGTAGTTCGGTTTTGCGGTAAAAGGCCCCGCATGAAGCCATGAGTAGCCACCCTCCGTGCCTCCTTGGAGTCAGCAGCTAGACCTGAGATTTCATATTCTTGTTCACTGTTCCTTCCGTTTTTTGGTAGTCTGGGGCTGTTAGGCCATGTTTTGTACGCCCCTACCCGGCTGTGAGGTTTGCGCCCTTCGGTGCGGATCCGGTCCTCTAGGGAAGGTGCCTCTGTTTTGGACTTAAGGGAAAATGAATGATGGCTCTGTCCTTCCCATCTTTTCTGGGCTAGCTTTTTTCTCTGCTGAGCCTCCCTGCCCCGTCTTCGGTACTGTGGCACAATCCTTAGAGAATCCTCGACCGATCCCCTCGTTACACCTAATCACTGGGACGACTTGTTAGATCTTGACGTTTGTCCACCTCCCGAGATTGCCTGTACCTTCCACTAGCTTTATATATTACACAAAAGTGATGATGCCAGCGGGATGATGAAAGATGTTTTAATGAGGATGCCTAGTCCGCACTTGCTTTTGCCTTTCTGTTTTGCCTGTTGCTACAGAAATATTAGGTTTAGTTAGTTTCTTACGTAGTAAAATCTCATTCTTGTTATGTGACCCACATTTTGGATATACGCTTTTCGTTTTATGAAATAATGAGTTTACAGTTCTGTGGCATGTATTTATGTTATGAAATTCTGCCGAACTGTTAATTGAATATGTCGTTGTGCACATTCTTCTACAGGTGTTTTAAGTAATGTAAGTTTTTTTTTCTTTATGACTTGATTGAGCTTTAGAGTTTTAGGTGTGGATTAAATTTGCATCCTGGATTTTTAAAATAGTATATACCCTGTAAAGTTTTCTTACCAGGAGAGTCATTCATCTGTGTACCTTCGCTCCTAAAAAGCAATTTGGTATGCTCTATTTAGGAAAAAATTTTTTCTAGAGTCTTATTAACGATTGTATCCGGTAAGAACTGATGACAGTAAGTTTCAGTGCCTAGCTTAAACATAAACTTTCGTTGTACTCATTCAAAAATTAAAGCGTGTAGTTTTACTTAAATAAATGTTTAAATATTTGGGAACTATTTGCAATTATTGTTTCAGAGGACGCTCAAGTATATGTTGTATTTCATAGATATCAAAATAATTTTTAGATTGTAAGTAGTTTCTTTCTTGCAGCTTTTCCATATACAAAAGTTGAACCTATATCATCTTGACAGTCTATATATTATTATTTTGGGGTTTGGCCTTAATAGTGTTGGGTGTTTCTTGGTGAATAAGAAGTCCTCTAGGGAAGGTGCCTCTGTTTTGGACTTAAGGGAAAATGAATGATGGCTCTGTCCTTCCCATCTTTTCTGGGCTAGCTTTTTCTCTGCTGAGCCTCCCTGCCCCGTCTTCGGTACTGTGGCACAATCCTTAGAGAATCCTCGACCGATCCCCTCGTTACACCTAATCACTGGGACGACTTGTTAGATCTTGACGTTTGTCCACCTCCCGAGATTGCCTGTACCTTCCACTAGCTTTATATATTACACAAAAGTGATGATGCCAGCGGGATGATGAAAGATGTTTTAATGAGGATGCCTAGTCCGCACTTGCTTTTGCCTTTCTGTTTTGCCTGTTGCTACAGAAATATTAGGTTTAGTTAGTTTCTTACGTAGTAAAATCTCATTCTTGTTATGTGACCCACATTTTGGATATACGCTTTTCTTTTTTATGAAATAATGAGTTTACAGTTCTGTGGCATGTATTTATGTTATGAAATTCTGCCGAACTGTTAATTGAATATGTCGTTGTGCACATTCTTCTACAGGTGTTTTAAGTAATGTAAGTTTTTTTTTCTTTATGACTTGATTGAGCTTTAGAGTTTTAGGTGTGGATTAAATTTGCATCCTGGATTTTTAAAATAGTATATACCCTGTAAAGTTTTCTTACCAGGAGAGTCATTCATCTGTGTACCTTCGCTCCTAAAAAGCAATTTGGTATGCTCTATTTAGGAAAAAATTTTTTCTAGAGTCTTATTAACGATTGTATCCGGTAAGAACTGATGACAGTAAGTTTCAGTGCCTAGCTTAAACATAAACTTTCGTTGTACTCATTCAAAAATTAAAGCGTGTAGTTTTACTTAAATAAATGTTTAAATATTTGGGAACTATTTGCAATTATTGTTTCAGAGGACGCTCAAGTATATGTTGTATTTCATAGATATCAAAATAATTTTTAGATTGTAAGTAGTTTCTTTCTTGCAGCTTTTCCATATACAAAAGTTGAACCTATATCATCTTGACAGTCTATATATTATTATTTTGGGGTTTGGCCTTAATAGTGTTGGGTGTTTCTTGTGAACTGCATAAGAGCAGAATATTATAAAGAAGAATCGTTAAGTTTTCAAGTAATTTTTAAGAGTAGGTTTTACTGTAAATCATATTAGTGGGTAGAACTATGGGTCGTTTGTTGTTTATAGTGGGTGGAATGTGCCTTGAAGTACATTTTCAGTATTTCAGTAAGATAAAGCGGTAATTTTTCTTTGATGAAATATTTATGAGGCAGTTTACTGTGTTTGAGTTGGATGCTTCTCAGATGTTGATGTGTGAACAACATATTTTTGTGTCAGGTGGTACATATGAGCAGAATTACTGGATTGTATTTTAAATTTATGGTGAACTAAACTGTGCAAATCTTGTTTCCAAAAGATTGCCCCATTTTACATTCTTATCAGCAATTTATTTCCAGTTCATTTTGACTAAATTTGATTTTCTGTTCTAGAGGTGTATAGTGGCATCTTATTGTGGTTAATTTGCATTTCCTACCAAGTAATCATATTGAGCACATTATCATGTGCTTATTGGCTGTTTTAATTTTTCTTTTTTTTTGGTGAACTGTCAATTTAAGCTCTACTCTTTTTTTTTTTTTCTTTTTAGTTACTAACAAAAATTTTCTGTTTAGAGTTACGATATTTTCTCTTTTCATTTAACAACATTTTTAGAAGCGCAGTAGTTTCAAGTTTTGATAAAATTCAGTTTAATAATTTTTGTCACTTTTCATATCTAGCCAGAAATCTTTGTTTGAAGGTTGTAAAGATTCACTCATATTTCTTGAGAGTTTTATAAAGTACTTATATCTTGGTTTGCAGTCTTTGTTAACTTTTGTGTATTGTGTAATTTAGGAGTCCAGATTCATCATTTGCATGTGAATATCCAGTTGTTTCAGGACAGGTTGTTCAAAAGATTTTTATTTCATCCCTCAGTACTCTTGATACTATTCAGTAGTCTTACTGAAAATTTATGTACTAAAATGGTCTCATAAAGAAGAGTTTATTTCTAGACTACAAGGTTTATCTGTCTTGTGTATCCTCATGCTAACGATGATATATTATTATTTTGGGGTTTGGCCTTAATAGTGTTGGTTTTCTTGTGAACTGCATAAGAGCAGAATATTATAAAGAAGAATCGTTAAGTTTTCAAGTAATTTTTAAGAGTAGGTTTTACTGTAAATCATATTAGTGGGTAGAACTATGGGTCGTTTGTTGTTTATAGTGGGTGGAATGTGCCTTGAAGTACATTTTCAGTATTTCAGTAAGATAAAGCGGTAATTTTTCTTTGATGAAATATTTATGAGGCAGTTTACTGTGTTTGAGTTGGATGCTTCTCAGATGTTGATGTGTGAACAACATATTTTTGTGTCAGGTGGTACATATGAGCAGAATTACTGGATTGTATTTTAAATTTATGGTGAACTAAACTGTGCAAATCTTGTTTCCAAAAGATTGCCCCATTTTACATTCTTATCAGCAATTTATTTCCAGTTCATTTTGACTAAATTTGATTTTCTGTTCTAGAGGTGTATAGTGGCATCTTATTGTGGTTAATTTGCATTTCCTACCAAGTAATCATATTGAGCACATTATCATGTGCTTATTGGCTGTTTTAATTTTTCTTTTTTTTTGGTGAACTGTCAATTTAAGCTCTACTCTTTTTTTTTTTTTCTTTTTAGTTACTAACAAAAATTTTCTGTTTAGAGTTACGATATTTTCTTTTTTCATTTAACAACATTTTTAGAAGCGCAGTAGTTTCAAGTTTTGATAAAATTCAGTTTAATAATTTTTGTCACTTTTCATATCTAGCCGAGAAATCTTTGTTTGAAGGTTGTAAAGATTCACTCATATTTCTTGAGAGTTTTATAAAGTACTTATATCTTGGTTTGCAGTCTTTGTTAACTTTTGTGTATTGTGTAATTTAGGAGTCCAGATTCATCATTTGCATGTGAATATCCAGTTGTTTCAGGACAGGTTGTTCAAAAGATTTTTATTTCATCCCTCAGTACTCTTGATACTATTCAGTAGTCTTACTGAAAATTTATGTACTAAAATGGTCTCATAAAGAAGAGTTTATTTCTAGACTACAAGGTTTATCTGTCTTGTGTATCCTCATGCTAACGATGATAAAACTGTATTCTAAGGGACAGTGACAGTTGCATTTAAAAAAATTGTGATGATGGCGGTTTAGTTGCTGAGGTTTCTCTGTCTGTGGGTTTTCCCAGGTTTCCTTTTCCAGGATATTTCTGCAGTCCAGGGATTGAACCTGCGTCTCCTGCATGGACAGGCAGATTCTTTACTGCTGAGATACCTGGGAATCCCCAGCGGTATCAAGTACGGTTGTTGGGCAGCCATAGTGCGAGTCACACTTTGTGTTAACTCTCACTGCATTTTTATTTTTACCTACGTATCCTGAAACTTAATGTGTTTCCTTATTTCAGTACTCAAGAAATAAATCTTTTGCCTCCATTTAGTTCTGTTAGGAATCATTAGTTAGTCATACTTGAATATAGAGTCTAACAGTATTTGAGAAAGTGTTAACAGAGTTCTTTTGCTCTGTCCTGACATGATGTTAAAATTGCCTGAGAAGCTTTTAAAATAGCCTGATAATTGTTTGTTTTACTCTCCTCCCAGCTACCTGCCAACTCCTTCCACTTACTTAGGGTTACAAAGGTTAAGGTTATTATGGACAGTAATCACTTGGTAATTGTTTCTAAACATGCAGTTGTGACTTTTACATTCTTAGTTGCTCATTATTGCCTGACTCTTTGCGAGATTTCTCTGTCTTTGGGATTTTCCAGGCAAGAAGACTGGAGTGGGTTATCTTTTCCTTCTCCAGGAGATCTTCA
This sequence comes from Tragulus kanchil, assembly GCA_022376925.1. NCBI lineage: Eukaryota > Metazoa > Chordata > Mammalia > Artiodactyla > Tragulidae > Tragulus > Tragulus kanchil. The sequence continues at coordinate 7,255,109 of JAIOJX010000018.1, forward strand.
GACTCAGGGATTGAACCTGAGTCTCGTGCATTACAGGCAGACCACAAACCATGTTTTTTAAAGTTGTCTTTTGAATTTTAGGTATGCTAGCAGTATGTTAAACATGTTATGTGCATCATTTTGCCAAGATACTCCTTATTTCCGTGAACATATGAAAACTGAGTTCTCAGAAGGTCAGCTAGTGGTGATTCCAACTATTGTACCAGTTATTTTCATAGTATTTAGTAGTAAGTAACTGATCTGTACTTTTAATCTTTAAAATTGAAAGAAATTTTAGAAAGAAATTTTAGAAATTAAGAAAGCTGACATAATGTATCAGCAGATTTAGGTTTGATTGAAAAATTTTGATTGTAATATTGTTTTAAAGATTATTAAATTATTTTGCTACTGAGAAGTAGCCACAGAGATACGTATTGAACAAAGTTCTTGTCGTCTGCCTGCAAATATATGCAGACATTTTTATTGGTGAGGTTTTTCTTAAAAATGTTCAGGTAGTATACTGTTCGTAAAAGATGCAAAATCAAGCATTTGTCCTCCAGTCACTGGCAGTCATTTATATTATCCATAAATGACCTTTTGGTTTGCTGTGAAATTCTCTGACCTCAATTTAAGAGTTTGTAAGATTTTAATCCCCAGACGCTTTCCAAAATTAAGTTGGCTTTGGTGTGAGAATTTTCAGTGTTTATGAAATTATTGAAACAGAAATAATTGTTTGACCTTCTTTGTTAAGGTCTGCATTTTAGTATCGGATCTCTATGAGTGCAGGCGTGTTGGTAAACCCATACATACAATGTGTATATGAGATTTATCACACAAGGCGGGGGAAAAATATAAGTAGGATTTGCTTCTTTGTTTAAGATACTCTTGCACACTACCAGCCTTAACAGATATTCCTTCAATATTACTGGATGTGCTGTAGCAATTTAATTGTTAATTTTAAATAACACTATATATTAAGTATATAATAATTAGAAATAAGTATTTTGTACTTGGCCGTAATTTATATAGGACTTAAAATGCTTACTGAATTACAATACAGGATAATCTATTATATGCATTTAAAAATTTAACTCACTTATATTTTATATTACTAGTTTAAGATAATTGTTATTAATGCTTACTATTTCAAAGTGGTTTGCAACAGGAGTAAGGTTAGGTAGTATTATGAAGGCTGAGTGTAATTTCAGGTTTTCTATTTCATACTGCATGTACTAAAATCCAGATTATATATCTGTTATTTCAGTAATAGTAAAACATACATAACAAAATTTACCATTTTCCTGTTTCAGTTATACAGTTTAGTGACATTAGGTACATTTATATTGTTATGCAGCTAACACCATTCATCTCTAGAATTTTATTCGTCTTGTAAAACTGAAATAAAACTCATTAAACAATAACCATTGTCCCCTTTACCCAGCTGTTGGCAATTACTGTTTACTTTTTACATGTGAATTTGACTACATACTTCAAGTGAAATCCTACATTATTTATCCTTTTGTGATTGACTTATTCTGCTTGACATACTATCCAGGTTTATCTATGTTGCTGAATGTGCCATGATTTCCTTTTTCTCAGTCTGAATAGTACTTTACTGAGTGTGAATAGCATATTGCATTTATCCATTCATCTGTCAGCAAGTACAGTTGTTTTTTTTTTTTTTAATTTTTCATTTATTTTTTTATTTATTTTTGGTTATTTTGGGTTTTCACTGCTGCTGCAGGCTCTTCTCTAGTTGCAGGGAGTGAGGGCTACTCTTTAGTTGAAGTGAGCAGGCTTCCTATTGCAGTGATTTCTCTTGTTGTGGAACTAGGACTCTAGGGCACATGAGCTTGAACAGTTGTGACACATGGGCTCAATAGTGGCGATTCCGAGGCCCTGGAGCACAGGCACAGTAGTTGTGGCTCATGGACTTAGTTGCTCCACAGCATTGAACCTGTGTCTCTTGCGTTGGCAGGTGAACTCTTCACCACTGAGTTACCAGGAAGCCCAAGGTAACAATTGCTTATACTTCTTGGGCAAATGGGAATCATGATGCAGTGAACACATGAGTGCAAATATGTGTATGAGACTCTGCTTTCAGTTCTTTTGGTTATACACACAAAAGTAGGATTCTTAAATATTAAAAATCATAAGTGAAAGATAGATTCCAGTCTTCCACTGACCATGTGGAAATGTATGTATTTTGTTGCTTATGTAATCTGTAAGAGTACTTCAGGTGTTTTTATAATTTCCTTTCTTGCTGCAACCCTACTGTTATGAAATGGTTTCTCTGTTAATTTGGCTTTTTATTTTATGTATTTAATAGGAGTATACATCTTATCTTTAAGTATTTACATTTTGTAGTGTATTTAAGGCAAAAGTGGATTATTTTATGTTCTTTTGTATGTTAAAATAACTAAAAACTTTGCATTTTTTTCTCTAATGGTACATATAATAGACTCTTACATTTCCTTGTTTAACTACTGGCACATTATAAATATATTAAGTTGAATAAAGTATTTATAAAAGTTCACGTTTTATTTCTGTCTCTGTTTTACAGCCATCTGTTACTGACTATAGAGACTGGTAATATTACCGTACACACTAAAGCTGAGATGATTCATTGTGTATCTTTTATTATTTTAAACAAGTATACCTTTTGTTCCCTTCTACTTTTAGGTAATGAAATAGTCTTTTGCCTTATGGTCTGTCCTTGAATTGGAGATACTTATGGCTGACATATGCTGGTGCTTTCTTCGTCTCCTATAAGTGGATAATTTCTTCTCTTATGACACTAAATAAACAGGGAAAATAGCAGAAATCTGGTCTCTGTCAAGTATGACAGCCACTACTCGTGGCTCTCCAGTAGGAGGGAGTGACACCCAGGGCCAGGCTCGACAGTCTCAGCCCCACTTCCAGAATCAGGTAGGACGTGAAGCCTGTGTTGTTTTGGGTGTTTTGAGTTAGTAAACAATGCAAGATGTCCTGAATAATTTATAAAAAGCTTTTCTCTTTTAAGTTATATTTAAGTCACCCTCAGGAACAAGAAACCTACTGTACATATGCTTGATGGTGTACTTTAGCCTTTTTCTTTTTTTTTTTTTTTTGTCTTTTGGTATGTCAGGCTCTCTATGAATGTGCGGGCACAAGTGTTAAATCAGTCATTTTATCCTTTAGTTATCAGTATAAACTCATCAGTTGTTTATGTTCACATCCCGTCTTTGTGCCCACATTTACCTTATCCATATAAACCCTTCAGACGCCATATATTTAAAATAATTATAAATAATATCAATAAAGAGTTCAGTACAGATTTTAGTATCAGAGTCTTGTGCTGGCCTACATAAGAATTCTTTTTTTCCCTTTGGAAGAATTTGCATAGGATGAATTTATTAAAAGCTTAATTAACATTAATTATTTGACTTTAATATCTAACATTATAACTTATATTATGTCTTAAGCAGTTAATTGGTTTCATTAAACTTTCGAAAGAGCATTTGCAGAAGTATTGGCTTTCCTTTTCTCTTCCCATTTATATATTTAAAAATTTTCCTTAGTCATTCTTTTTGCTTTCCTAGGGTTTGATTTGCTGTTCATTTTCTAGTTTAGGTAGTTGAACTTTAGGTAATTGTTCAGCTTTTCTTGCAGTTTTTTTGTTTTCTAAAACCTGTATTTTGTAGTACAGAATTTTGCTACTTGCTATCCCATGAATTTTATTGACTTTTTCTTTGCGGGGAGCCACTTTTATTGGTCTTTCATTTATCTGTTATCATCCATCTTTGTTCTCTGGCCTGTGTGGGCTTCCCATTGCAGTGGCCTCTCTCGCTCCAGAGCCCTGGCTCGGTCGGTGGACACATCGGTCCAGCCGCTCCGCGGTACGTGGGATCTTCCCAGGCCAGGTGTCGAACTGGTGCCCTTGCACTGCAAGGCGGTCTCTACCCACTGGACCACCAGGGAAACCCAAGCTAATTAATCTTAATAGAGTTTATCTAAAAGCTCGTATTTCATTTACATTTGTTTTAGAAGTTTCTTCACTCAAATGACTTTTCTTACTGACAAATTTGTAGTGGATATAATTATATTTAACTTATGTTAAGCCTAGGCACAATGAAAACATTCTGCTTAATTTTTTTCAACAATCGGAAGATTTTTGTTTTGATTTTTGATTTTACAGAGTTTTGTTGTTTACAGATACGTGCAATTCCAGATTAATCATATGATAAAATTTTTGTTCTTGATTTTGATTTTACAGAGTTATTGACATTCATTAGATTATACATTATGTTCACATCCCGTCTTTGTGCCCACATTTACCTTATCCATATAAACGTTCAGCGCCATATATTTAAAATAATTATAAATAATATCAATAAAGAGTTCAGTACAGATTTTAGTATCAGAGTCTTGTGCTGGCCTACATAAGAATTCTTTTTTTCCCTTTGGAAGAATTTGCATAGGATGAATTTATTAAAAGCTTAATTAACATTAATTATTTGACTTTAATATCTAACATTATAACTTATATTATGTCTTAAGCAGTTAATTGGTTTCATTAAACTTTCTGAAAGAGCATTTGCAGAAGTATTGGCTTTCCTTTTCTCTTCCCATTTATATATTTAAAAATTTTCCTTAGTCATTCTTTTTGCTTTCCTAGGGTTTGATTTGCTGTTCATTTTCTAGTTTAGGTAGTTGAACTTTAGGTAATTGTTCAGCTTTTCTTGCAGTTTTTCTGTTTTCTAAAACCTGTATTTTGTAGTACAGAATTTTGCTACTTGCTATCCCATGAATTTTATTGACTTTTTCTTTGCGGGGAGCCACTTTTATTGGTCTTTTATTTATTTTTTATCATCCATCTTTGTTCTCTGGCCTGTGTGGGCCTCCCATCGCAGTGGCCTCTCTCGCTCCAGAGCGCTGGCCCGGTAGTTGGGCAGATCGGTCCAGCCGCTCCACGGCACGTGGGATCTTCCCAGGCCAGGTGTCGAACTGGTGCCCTTGCACTGCAAGGCGGTCTCTACCCACTGGACCACCAGGGAAACCCAAGCTAATTAATCTTAATAGAGTTTATCTAAAAGCTCGTATTTCATTTACATTTGTTTTAGAAGTTTCTTCACTCAAATGACTTTTCTTACTGACAAATTTGTAGTGGATATAATTATATTTAACTTATGTTAAGCCTAGGCACAATGAAAACATTCTGCTTAATTTTTTTCAACAATCGGAAGATTTTTGTTTTGATTTTTGATTTTACAGAGTTTTGTTGTTTACAGATACGTGCAATTCCAGATTAATCATATGTATATTCTAAAGAGACATCTATCCTGCTTAATTTTAATAGCTATTAGACATGTCTATATTAGATCAACAAACATTAATACCAGATGTTTAATATTGAATATTTCCTAGTTAGCATGAACCTAAAATTCATTTAGGTTGGATTTCTCTTGTGTTTAGAACTGTTTGATCTCTAAGTGCATACTTTTCATTGAGCCAATTAAATTAGAGCTCATTTACAAACTGATCTCAGCAATCAGCTATTTTATCCAAAACCAAAAACACCACTGAGATACACATAGACACAATAAGATATCTTACAGCTTTCTTTTTCAAACAGTTATGAATCAGATATCACAATATAAAATTCACTAATTGTAAATAACAGTTGGAAAAAGAAATTTAAAGACTTTATTCCTTTTTTCCCCAGGCATTAGAGATGATCTAGATAAGTGGTCTCAAGGCAGGGAGTAGGTATTTCCTCAGAGGAAGATTTTTTTTTAACCTCTATTTATTTATTTATTTTGAGGGGTGGGGTAGGGAGGGAGGGGGCAGGCGGGCCACTTCTATTGGTCTTTCATTTCTCTATTTTCATCCATCTTTGTTCTTTGGCCGCATGGGCCTCCCATCGGATGGCCTCTGTTGTCGAGAGCACCGGCTCTGGGCGCATGTGCTCCGGCTCGGTCGTTGGACACATCGGTCCATCTGCTCCAGGCACGTGGGATCTTCCCAGACCAGGGATCAAACCGGCGCCCCTTGTACTACAAGGTGATGTCCTTACCCACTGGACCACCAGGGAAGCCCAGAGCAAGAATTTTTAAAGGGACAATTCTGTTTTTCCGTGGTTGTCGTTTCCAAAAGTCAGACCAGGAAATGCTCAAATTGGCCCTAATAGCAAAGGTCAGATTGATCCCTGCGGACTGACCCTCTGGAGGAAGCAGGAGTCTTAGTTTGATGAGAATAATCTAAGGGTGTAAGGGAATTTGCAGGGGTCGGGAAGCTTGGTATAACTTACCCCTTCAAGGACACTGAGGAGAACGTGGAGGGAGTAGTGTGAGTACTCCTGTCCTAAATCAGAGGCCTTGAATCTTTGGGGAATCAGGGGTCAATGGAGAAAAGGTGGCACAGAAAGACAGCCTCGTAACAAGAACCCAAAAGTGCACAGCGGCACTGCAGAGTGTGCCATTCTACATGGACTGGCTCAGGGATCTTTGGAGAGATAGGCACAGATTTATCTGGCAAGAAGAGACGAGTCTTCTAGGGTAAAATGTTTGATAAAATTAACCAGATGTTTAATATTGAATATTTCCTAGTTAGCATGAACCTAAAATTCATTTAGGTTGGATTTCTCTTGTGTTTAGAACTGTTTGTTTGCCAATTAAATTAGAGCTCATTTACAAACTGATCTCAGCAATCAGCTATTTTATCCAAAACCAAAAACACCACTGAGATACACATAGACACAATAAGATATCTTACAGCTTTCTTTTTCAAACAGTTATGAATCAGATATCACAATATAAAATTCACTAATTGTAAATAACAGTTGGAAAAAGAAATTTAAAGACTTTATTCCTTTTTTCCCCAGGCATTAGAGATGATCTAGATAAGTGGTCTCAAGGCAGGGAGTAGGTATTTCCTCAGAGGAAGATTTTTTTTTAACCTCTATTTTTTTATTCCTTTTGAGGGGTGGGGTAGGGAGGGAGGGGGACAGGCGGGCCACTTCTATTGGTCTTTCATTTGTCTATTTTCATCCATCTTTGTTCTTTGGCCGCATGGGCCTCCCATCGTGATGGCCTCTGTTGTCGAGAGCACCGGCTCTGGGCGCATGTGCTCCGGCTCGGTCGTTGGACACATCGGTCCATCTGCTCCAGCGCACGTGGTATGTTCCCAGACCAGGGATCAAACCGGCGCCCCTTGTACTACAAGGTGATGTCCTTACCCACTGGACCACCAGGGAAGCCCAGAGCAAGAATTTTTAAAGGGACAATTCTGTTTTTCCGTGGTTGTCGTTTCCAAAAGTCAGACCAGGAAATGCTCAAATTGGCCCTAATAGCAAAGGTCAGATTGATCCCTGCGGACTGACCCTCTGGAGGAAGCAGGAGTCTTAGTTTGATGAGAATAATCTAAGGGTGTAAGGGAATTTGCAGGGGTCGGGAAGCTTGGTATAACTTACCCCTTCAAGGACACTGAGGAGAACGTGGAGGGAGTAGTGTGAGTACTCCTGTCCTAAATCAGAGGCCTTGAATCTTTGGGGAATCAGGGGTCAATGGAGAAAAGGTGGCACAGAAAGACAGCCTCGTAACAAGAACCCAAAAGTGCACAGCGGCACTGCAGAGTGTGCCATTCTACATGGACTGGCTCAGGGATCTTTGGAGAGATAGGCACAGATTTATCTGGCAAGAAGAGACGAGTCTTCTAGGGAAAGCCTGGTTTCTCAGTTAAGTCGGCTCAAAGAGTCTGCTGATGGAAGAAGGGAGTGAGCCTTAAAACTTTTAAGAAAATAGCTTCACTGGAGGGCCCTAAGGCAAAGGGGCCATTTGGACATGTACAGTTTCTAGATTGTTTTCCCAGTGTGTCCCTCCCTGTTTCTGTGGTGCAAGAACGAGCGAGGATGGGTGCGTTCCTTGTCCCAGTCACTTTATCCCCAAGGAATAAATTTCAGGACCCCCAGTGAATGCTTGCAACTTACAGGTAGCTCCTCTGTGCATATTGATACTTTATTTTTCTTAAGCATTGGGCGCTTGTGATAGAGTTTATAAATTAGGCATCGTAAGAGATTAACAGCAATTAACAATAAAATAGAATATTACATTAATAGTATACTGTAAGGAAAATCATAATGCATATATTCTCTCAAAATACCTTGTATAAATTTTCTATCTAAATACTCAGCACTCACTGTGGGTGTCAGCTGAGGTGCAAGAGCAGACTTTGGATGGATTTCTTTTTCCTCCATTACAGTGTCACAAACAGAAGATTCATTCTTATCCTAGTTGCTAGTAAACTCAACAGATGATTTTGCTTTTTGTGTTGACTTAGGAACTTATACAACTTCACACCTAAGGAAGTACTTTGCAGCTTTCTTTGGCATTTTGAATTTTGCAAGAATCACTAATCTCGTACTGGGAGTCATAATTAAGTATAAGGGTTAGTTCAGTAGAAGTACTGCATTATGAGATGAATCTGATAATTAGGACCGGTGATACTCCTAATGAGGGCTCAGGCTGGTGGGGCACAGTCAGCACTGCTTGAGATTTCATCAAGTTGCTTAGAATGGCCAGCAGTCTAAAACTTTCCAATTATTTATTTATTGAATTTTAATTTTATATATTTAATCTGCAGTTGATTACACTCTAACCAAAACTTGGAAATAGAAAGTTCAGCAAAGGGGGATAACTGTTAATTTTGGTTTCCATGGAGGTTTCTGCTTGTGATTTACTTCTCTGATAATTTTTTTTTTTTGGTGGGGGTCGGGTTGGGGAGGGAGGGGAGCGGGTGGGCCACTTCTATTGGTCTTTCATTTCTCTGTTTTCATCCGTCTTTTTTCTTTGGCTCCTGCGGGCCTCCCATCGCGGTGGCGTCTGTTGTTGCAGAGCGCCGGCTCTGGGCGCATGCGCTCTAGAGCTCTGGCTCTGTGATTGGACACATCGGTTCAGCCGCTCCGCGGCACGTGGGATCTTCCCAGGCCAGGGATCGAACCAGCGCCCCTTGCACTGCAAGGCGGTGTCCTTACCCACTGGACCACTAGGGGAAGCCCTTCTCTGATAATTTTGATTCTCTGTGTTCCCCTGAGTCTGTTCTCATTTTGTGTGTGGCAGTTTTTGCTTTGACCATAATTGTTTGCTCAATTTGGGTAGAGTTGTTGATTTTCATTTATTTCTGTTGTTTTATTTTTAACTATTTTCCTGGTTTTTTTGAAATGTAATAAACTTACAATGTCCTGTTAGTTTCAAGTGTGCAGGAGTGTTCAACTCTTCTGTTATGAAAGAGTAATAGCATACTAGCTTCTTACCTGTTGGACTGGATATCAAAAGTCTTTTGTCTTCTTGTTTTAAGCATGTATATTTTATGGAACCTTTTGGCCAAGTTCTGTCCTTTCTTCTTTTTTGTAATAAAAGATAACGAACATCCATTTTCTCATAGTTTTGGTGCATGAAGAATTTTGAAGAGTGAATGAGCTGAGTAGTCAACCTCAGTATCTTGTGGTTGTGATCAGCATGTCACCTTGAATTACAGTTTTCTGAAGATTTGACTGGTTTTGGGGTTTTCATTTCCATGTGGCTTGCTCAAATGACTCTTGGCTAGAGGCCTCAATTCCTTATCATGTGGGTTTCTGCACCTATGCACAGTGTATTTAAGACATGTTATTTAAGAATCTTGAAGATCTTGCACGTAACTTTTATCAGAATGATTCTAAAAGAGAAGAAGAAAGAACCCCGAGGAGTTCTATCATGTAACCTCGGAAGTTTCTCTTTTACAGTTTTGTATAAAGATTTATAATTAAGAAGGTTCAAAATAGTTGTATTGGCAGCAAACATTAGAAAACTGATGTTCGGTGATTTTAATATGGTTAACTCATGTAGTATAATGTAGCCATTAATAAACTTAGAAGTTTCTTATAAGAAAATTTTCATAGATTGATAGGAGAAGCAGTGTGGTCTGCATTTTATCAAATATTTACAGATATATATTGACAATTAAAAATACATATGTCGGGCTTCCTGGTGGTCCAGTGGGTAAAGACACCGCCTTGCAGTGCAAGGGGCGCCGGTTCGATCCCTGGCCTGGGAAGATCCCACGTGCCGCGGAGCGGCTGGACCGATGTGTCCAATGACCGAGCCGGAGCTCCGGAGCGCATGCGCCCAGAGCCGGTGCTCTACGACGACAGACGCCACCGCGATGGGAGGCCCACAGGAGCCAAAGAACAAAGACTGATGAAAATAGAGAAATGAAAGACCAATAGAAGTGGCCCGCCCATCCCTCCCTCCCACCCCACCCCACCCCTAAAAGATTAAAAAAAAATACATGTGTCATCTGAACTGCTAAATAGTGTACATATGTAAAAATTTAAATCTGTAATATTTAATTTTAAGACCTCATCACCTGATTCTTCCAATGAGAATTCTCCAGCAACTCCTCCAGATGAACAAGGTCAAGGTGATGCTCCACCACAACATGAAGATGAGGAACCTGCATTTCCTCATGCTGACCTGGCGAAGTTGGATGATATGATCAACAGGTAAGAAGGATCATTGTGTTTTGGGGGTTTTGTTTTTGTTTTCTTTTTGAGGGTTTGCTTGATTGGATTTATCTTGTCTTAGTGAAGCGTGATTGATTTACATTGTTGTGTTAATTACTTCTGTATCACAAAGCAACTCGATTATTCAGATACATTTCTTTTTCATCTTCTTTCCAGATGGTTTGTCATGTTGAATACGGTTTCCTTGAAATAGGATCTTGATGTTGGGATAATCAAAACACATTGCAGTTATCGGGCACTTTACTTCTGTTGTAATTATGTTATAATATATAATGAGATAATTGTACAACTCACCATAATGCAGTTATCATTGGGAGCCCTGAGCTTATTTTCTTGTAGCTAGATGGTCCCATGTGGCAGTGATGGGAGACTGTGGCACCTGAAGTGCCTTGCTTATCCAGTCTTCTCTGTACTCTTGGTTGCTGTCACTGCAGAAAACTCTGCGTTTACAAAGGCAGGATGTTGGAAATAGAAGTAGGCTTTTCAAGGTGCTTTAATCTAGAGCGTATGGAGATTTGAAGTTGTCTTAAACATTAGGGCCACTGTCGATGTGTTCTCAAGCTGCTGATCTGCTTCCACCATAGACAGCGTTGATTGACCTAGCTTCTTCCCAGATGGGTCTTGGGTCCATTCCTTCCCATTTGTGGGTCTTTCGTGGTTGGAAGGTAATACTCAAAAGTCCCATGCTCCAGCTGGGAGAAGACACTGTCTCAGTCTTTTCACAATCTCTGCTAATGTTTGAAACGTGTTAAAACTCCCAAAATTCATTCATCATCCCCATGATTCCAGTTTGTTTTGAACACAGCTGTTTTATCTGCTGACTTGAGCACAGATGAAGTGACAGAATGAGTTCATTGAGCAGGTTGAATATGTCAGAAAAGTGAGTAAGTTTTGTGACCCTTTACGATAGTGGAAATGTGCTGCCAGTGATGATGGTTTTCTGGAAGAACTCACTGGAGTGGCTCTCAACATTGAAAACCTCTGGCCACTGACCTACCTTTAGAAAGCAATGGCACTTCTTTTATAAGAGAAGATGTGTGTTCTCTGCATCCATCTCCTTGTAGAGCTGCACCAACAGATGTGAGTTAAAAGCATGTAACTTAATGTGGTTGGTCATTTTAATCACAATTTGCAAAATATTGTTATGTTGGACTGATATATTTCAGGTAGCCTCCATTTTTCTGGATGACGCACTGTGTAGATACATTCAGAAACATCCTCTTTGACCTGAGTAGACCAGTCATGGCAGCCACTCCATCTGGACTTATGCTGACACAAAATGACCTATCCTGTTTTCTGATGTGCATTATTCATAGACATCATTCAAAATTGTTTTGCAGTTGGTGAAACGGTGGTGTTGGCTGGCAACAAAAGTGCATAGGATGTATCCTCGTACGCCCTCCTGAAAAATGTATCATACACAGGCATTGTTGCCTTGTTGTCAACATAGGAGGACTTGTCAACTGCATTGTGTACCACAGTAACTTATTAATCCTCTCTAACCGCAATATCCTCTGCTTTTTCATTGTTTTGTCTAGTTACAGTGCTAGCCAAAAGAGGAACACACGCCAGCCTTTGAACTGCAGCTTCTCACAATGTATGATCAATGTCTTTAGCAGCAGGCAGGGTCAACTCCTCACTAATAGTAAAAGGGTTTCTTAGCTTTAGCAAATGCAGTTACCACTAAGAACGATGCTCTCAGCGTGACATGTTTGACAAGTGGTAGCCTTCAATAATTGCTTAAATTTTGGCTTCTTTTGTTGGTTTTCATTTATTTATTTTAATGCATTTTACTCCTTGGCCTGTGTGGGCCTCCCATTGCAGTGGCCTCTCTCGCTGCAGAGCTCCAGCTCCTGTCGCATACACTCCAGGGCACCAGCTGGTAATGGGACACACTGGTCCCGCGCTCTGTGGCAGTGACATCTTCCCGTCCCAGGGTCAGACCTGTGCCCCTTGCATTGCAAGGCAGCGTATTTACCCATGGAACCACCAGGGAAGCCCCAGATGAATTCTTCTTAATGTTATGTCTGAAGTTGCATAATGCTTTAAAAATTGAGTTTGTAGTATACTAACACTAAGCTTGTAAATTGCCAAACTTTTTCAGTTGAATGTTGCAGCCAGAGTTTCCAGACTTACTTTTTATAGTAAAGCAACTATAGTTGTTACATTATGGCATTTTATTTGTGCTCAACCAGTGCAGCCTTTTAAAGTTCTGTAATAATTTTTAGGCCTCTATTGGTGGTTCCAGTTTTGCCAAAAGGGAATTAGAAGTGCTTTTAGGAGCTGCTATTGATCTTTGTAAAAAGGTGAGTTTATATCTTACAGTATTTCTCTTTGTACATGCTGTTACACATATTTTTACATTGTTATTGAAGGCTTTGTTTCTCTGTTACAAAATTCTAGACTATACTATACGACTAAACTTTCTAGTACAGCTTACACATATAAAACTTGAGCCGTCATTCATGGAAACCTTTGACGAGCTTTAAGGGCATTGAGTTCTTTAAAATTGAATGCAGAAGTTTACATGTTAATTCATATTTCTACGGATGGGATATTTATTTCACCATATTTTTAAAGAGGTTATTACTCAGAAAACTTTTGTTAAAATTTTTTTTTCTAGTTACAGTGCTAGCCAAAGAGGAACACACGCCAGCCTTTGAACTGCAGCTTCTCACAATGTATGATCAATGTCTTTAGCAGCAGGCAGGGTCAACTCCTCACTAATAGTAAAAGGGTTTCTTAGCTTTAGCAAATGCAGTTACCACTAAGAACGATGCTCTCAGCGTGACATGTTTGACAAGTGGTAGCCTTCAATAATTGCTTAAATTTTGGCTTCTTTTGTTGGTTTTCATTTATTTATTTTAATGCATTTTACTCCTTGGCCTGTGTGGGCCTCCCATTGCAGTGGCCTCTCTCGCTGCAGAGCTCCAGCTCCTGTCGCATACACTCCAGGGCACCAGCTGGTAATGGGACACACTGGTCCCGCGCTCTGTGGCAGTGACATCTTCCCGTCCCAGGGTCAGACCTGTGCCCCTTGCATTGCAAGGCAGCGTATTTACCCATGGAACCACCAGGGAAGCCCCAGATGAATTCTTCTTAATGTTATGTCTGAAGTTGCATAATGCTTTAAAAATTGAGTTTGTAGTATACTAACACTAAGCTTGTAAATTGCCAAACTTTTTCAGTTGAATGTTGCAGCCAGAGTTTCCAGACTTACTTTTTATAGTAAAGCAACTATAGTTGTTACATTATGGCATTTTATTTGTGCTCAACCAGTGCAGCCTTTTAAAGTTCTGTAATAATTTTTAGGCCTCTATTGGTGGTTCCAGTTTTGCCAAAAGGGAATTAGAAGTGCTTTTAGGAGCTGCTATTGATCTTTGTAAAAAGGTGAGTTTATATCTTACAGTATTTCTCTTTGTACATGCTGTTACACATATTTTTACATTGTTATTGAAGGCTTTGTTTCTCTGTTACAAAATTCTAGACTATACTATACGACTAAACTTTCTAGTACAGCTTACACATATAAAACTTGAGCCGTCATTCATGGAAACCTTTGGACGAGCTTTAAGGGCATTGAGTTCTTTAAAATTGAATGCAGAAGTTTACATGTTAATTCATATTTCTACGGATGGGATATTTATTTCACCATATTTTTAAAGAGGTTATTACTCAGAAAACTTTTGTTAAATGTTACATGTTTTTAAAAATTTGTTGTATTAAAGAGCACACATTATAGCATATTTTATAATTTAAAATACTATGAGGCCATGTGACTTCAGATATTTTTGTAGATTTTCTTTTGTGTAAGCCATTTTATCTAAGATATATGTAATTTTGCAAATTCAGTAAAATTTTTTTAGTTGGCCGTCTGAGACCCTTAATAAAAAAGACAGTGAAAGCAAAGGATATGCTAATAGAAGCAACATATGCTATTGTCTTTGTAATAAACTGTCAAGTTTGTATAAAGGTGTATTAGTCTTTTCTGGTAAAATCACATGTAGTTTAAAAGATGCTTTAGATTCCAGGAAGTGAAAGAACTAATTAGAAGGACAAGATAGGATTCATCTTTTTTTTTTTTTTAAAGTTTTCTTTATTTATTTTTTTTTGGCTATTCTGGGTTTTCACTGCTACCACATGCTCTTCTCTAGTTGCATGGAGTGGAGGCTACTATCTAGTTGAGGTGAGCAGGCTTCTTGTTGCAGTGACTCTTCTTGTTGTAGAACTTGGGCTCTAGGGCACCCAAGCTTCAATAGTTGTGGCACATGGGCTCAATAGTTATGATTTGAGGATCTAGAGCATAGTCTCAACAGTTGTGGCCCATGGCTTAGTTGCTACGCAGCATGTGGGATCTTTCCGGCCAGCGATCGAACCCATGTCTCATGCATTGGCAGGCGAACTTTTAGCACTGAGCCACCAGGGAATCCTAGGATTCATCTTTTAAATTTGATTATAGACAAATAATTAACAGCCAAATGGAAATTTTAAACAATTACTGTTTAAAAGTTGTGAGATTGTGTTGAATATGTAGATCAATTTAGAAAGATGTGCCAAGTCTCCAATATTTACTTTTTGAATCCATGAACATGGAATATCTCTTTATTTATTTAGGTTTTCTTCTAGAAATGTTTTGTAGTTCTCGAGTACATTGATGCATTTCTTTTGTTAGAATTTCCCAAATACTTTACCTTTCTTGATACTATTTTAACTTGCATTATTTTCTCAATTTCATTCCTGTGTACTGTAGTTTTGCTAACCTCATTTGTTAACTCATTTGTTAATGGTTTTACTGTGCACTCCTTGGGAGAATTGTCATATACGAACAAAGGCAGTCTCATTCTTCCTTTCTGGTCTCTCTTGCCTTTTTCTTAGAGTTTTCCTTCCCTCTGTCCCTTCTTTCCTTCCTCCCTCCCTCCTTCACTCCCACCTTCCCAACCTCCCACCTCTTCCCTTCCCCCCCGTTCCCTCCTCCTTTTCCTGCTCAATATTCCTCTCCTATTTTCTGAAAGTTTGTCAGTCTTGATCTGGTCAGAATATTACTAACCTTAAAAAGTTGAACAGAAAAGTTGTGAACTGTGTTTATTAGTAAGCGGAATGGCATGGCTTGTTGTATTCCATATTTACCCAGTAACTGTTTCAAAGTGTGGTATCCTATTTCAGAACACTTTAATTGTATTAATTAATTTGATGTAGCTTTATACAACTCAGTATTTCTAAAGTACATAGGGTTTAGTGCTTTACTTTTCAGAATTATGTGTTTTGGTATAAAGAAGTTATCTTTTAACCTCTTTAGATAATTGTGTGTCTTTGTGTCTTGTTTCAAAAGCTACAATACTGTTTTTCAGTTGGAAAGTATAGTAAAGTTTCTAACAGTCTGTCTTTAATGGAATAATTGGCCAGGAAAGTTTTTACTGTGTGTCATGTTTAACTTTTCACCTTTCCTTAGGTCTGGATGTTGAAAGTGAAGCATGTCAGCGTTTTTCGAGATGGGCTGACTGTATCTTTCACTAAACTCCTTATGGATGAAGCAGTGAGTGGCTGGAAATTTGAAATTCATGTGAGTCTTACAATGTATATCGGAGACTTTTAAGTTTGTTTACATGGGGTCCCTGTGGAATTTTCCTGGAAAACATTACTGTGAATAGTGCATTAGGTCTATGTATGTGTTTAACATACTTAAAGATCTTTTAGACTGAGCTTGACATTTCCAGTTATGAAACCTTGGCTTCCTCTTTCACTTGGAACCCCATGTGCCTGTGATTTTATGCAAGAAGTACTGTATGTTGTATTTCATCACATATATGTTGGCTGATTGGAGGAATTCTTCTAATCTATCTACCAGTAAGAAAGAAAATACTCAAGATGGAGAATATAAAACAAGAGATTGTCAGTATAGCTGGATACCAAAGAATATGTGAGATTTTGTTGGAAATGTAACTGATAAACTGTAGCCCAACTGACAGTCAAGATGTCTTGCACAGTTTAACTTTGGCAGTTAGTAGACAGAAAGCAAGTCTTCCCGGGATCTAAGTATCTAGTACTCCTAAGTTTGTGGTTTTAATTCAAATTCAGTTTTAATAAGAAAAAGTTTCAAAAGAATATACAGTATTTTCAGATTGGTCATATCTTCAAGTGACTGGCATCAGGAAATACTATATGGTGGTATCTTCCGTCTAGACTAAAAGACCACTAATTCTAAGGTACCTTTGTATTCCAGAGATTCTGTTAAGTGTTTATTGTTTGCATCTTAGTAGAAACATTGAAGCACCATAATTAGTTCAAACCTCTGGTTATTTTTAAAATGGAATTAACCAGAAGTTGTGAAGCAGGTCTTTCCTGATGGTCCAGTGGGTAAAGAGTCCACCTTGCAGTGCTAGGGGCACCGGTTTGATCCCTGGCCCGGGAAGATCCCATGGGTGTCAGAGTGGCTGGACCGGTGTGTCCAATTACGAGTCAGCAATCTGGAGCACACGCGCCCAGAGCGGGTGCTCTGCAGCGAGAGAGGCCGCTGCAGTGGGAGGCCCACACAGGTAGAAGAATAAAGCTGGATCAAAATAAATACATAGAAAACCTATAAGAGGCCAAAACTAAAAAAAAAAAAATCGTGAAGCAAGTATACTCTTTGTGAACTTCAGCCGACAAAGAGGAACTTGGATATTTTGCACAAGTGATTGTGGCACAGTTATAAATGCTTACATTTTCTGATTTGAAGTGTGAGTTTTGAGCTGTAGAAGCACACATTTTGGGAATGATCTGCCACTTTTGAATCGAGGCTTAGAGTACATATCTGTGTGTCTTTGTTGACTTGTGTGACTTAAAATGTTTAGATTTTGAAATTATTGCCTGTAGAGTACAGACTCCAATAGAAGAAAGTGTAATTTGTATGTTTCCTGTGCACGAGAGCAGAAATAGAGCCTGTGGGGCCTACTTCATCTGTAATGCTTCTGAAATAACTTTTGAAATGGGGTGGAATACACTGGTGAAGTAAATAAGTGTGGATTTATTTTACTGGTATGATACCTTATTTATGAAATTAACCAGAATTCGTGTCATTGGTCTAGAAAAGTGTTGAGATCATTAAAATGTTTTCATGTTTCTGTGTTTGAAATTGCAATGTTTTCTCTTTCTAAACAATCCCTCCACTGCCAATATAAACAGAGGTGCATTATTAACAACATTCATCGCCTAGTGGAACTTTGTGTGGCCAAGTTGTCCCAAGACTGGTTTCCACTTCTAGAGCTTCTCGCCATGGCCTTAAATCCTCACTGCAAATTTCATATTTACAATGGTACACGTCCATGTGAATCAACTGCCTCAAGTGCTCAGTTGCCTGAAGATGAATTATTTGCCTGTCCATCAGATCCTCGATCACCAAAAGTGTGTTGGTTTGTGATTTTCAAAATTAAATATTAAAATTGCTCTATTTTACTTCAAAACTTTAGTGCCATTAATCTCTTAGTGATCAGCACATAGTTTTGTTATATGTAGGATTCTGAGTAAAGACAACTTATTTAATATTAATTATTGATTTGTTACTGTAGAACTCATGGATAGCAGTCCTGTACGTAATTTTACGCCTGAACAAAGTTTGTTTTATATTGATTAGCTGATAAGATGCTTACAGGAGCTAACCTTACGTTTCACCTTGTCGCAGTGATATCAGTATTTTCTGCTTTAGAGAACCGTAACTACTATAAGTAAGGAACATTACCGCACCTTGTCTGTTCTTACGTGGATTTAAGAATAGAAAATGTGAAGATTATGAGTAAAGATAATGCTAACATAGATTTTTTAACTTTTATTTGACTTTCATACACACTGTTAGCCTTTTTTAAAAAAACAATGTATTCAGTCTCTTCGAGGAAATGTTTGCAGTGATGAGCTTCTGTGTTTTGGGTCAAGTAAATAATCCTTTATTCTGTTGTTACTTTCTAGGGTAGATACGGTTTCGTTTTATTAACCCAAATTATAACCAGTTTCAAGGAGGCATGGCTAAGAAAGAAGGAATTAATTATGTGTCAGTAGAGGTAGGAAGCCAGGCAAAAGCACAGAACCAACTTGGAGGAGAAGCACTTAGTTTTACATGTGCTCGTTTTAATGTCTTAGTGGCTTAAGCATTACTTTAACAGAGTCCATTTGACTGACTCTAACTAATGTTTAACTACATGGAAGACATTAGCATTAGAAACACAGAACATATCTTTAGTGTAGGTCTGTGTATGTTCATGCTCATTAAAGTAGAATCCAAAATTAATGCAAAACTATACAGACTCATTGTCGTTTTGATTTGCATTTCTCTAATTATAAGTGAAGTTGAGCATCGTTTCATGTGTGTTTGGGCCATCTGTGTGTCCTCTTTGGAGTGGTGTCTGTTTGGGTCCCTTTCCCATTTTTGGATTGGATTGTTCATGTTTCCTGTGCTGAGTTGTCTGAGTTGCTTGTAGATTTTGGAGATTAATTCTTTGTCTGTTGTTTCATTTGCTATGATTTTCTCCCACTCTGTGGGGTGTCTGTTGAGCTTTTTTGTAATTTCTTTTGCTGTACAAAAGCTTTTAAGTTTCATGAGGTCCCACATGTTCATTTTTCTTTTCAGTTCTGCTATTTTAGTAGGTGGGTCAGAGAAGATCTTGCTTTGATTTAAGTCCTTGAGGGTTTTGCCTATATTCTCCTCTAAGAGTTTGATGGTTTCTGGTCTTCCATTTAGGTCTTTAATCCATTTTGAGTTGATCTTTCTGTATGGTGTCAGGGAATGTTCCACCTTCATTTTTTGGCATGTAGCTGTCCAATTTTCCCAGCATCACTTGTTGAAGAGGCTGTCTTTGTCCCATTTTACATTTTCACCTCTTTTGTCAAAAATAAGATACCCATAGGTGCGTGGATTTATCTCTGGATTCTCTATCTTGTTCCAGTGGTCTATAGCTCTGTTTGTGTGCCAGTAGCATACTGTCTTGAGGACTGTTGCTTTGTAGTATAGTCTGAAGTTAGGGAGGCTGATTCCTCCAGCTCCGTTTTTCTTTCTCAGGATTGCTTTGGCTATTTGAGGTCTTTTGTGTTTCCATATGAACTGTATGATTCTTTGGTCTAGTTCTGGGAAAAATGTCAATGGTAGTTGAATAGGTATTGCATTGAATCTGTAGATGATATTTGGTAGTATGGT
The DNA here is from genome assembly GCA_022376925.1 of Tragulus kanchil. NCBI lineage: Eukaryota > Metazoa > Chordata > Mammalia > Artiodactyla > Tragulidae > Tragulus > Tragulus kanchil. Next base: position 7,274,785 of record JAIOJX010000018.1, read on the forward strand.
CATTTTCACAATATTGATTCTTCTGACCCGCCCAGAACGGCCATCTTCAAAAATCTGCAGCCAATAAATGCTGGAGAGGGTGGGGAGAAAAGAGAACATCCTTGCATTGCTAGTGGGCATGTAAATTGAAACAGCCTCTGTGGAAGACAGTATGGAGATACCTTAAAAACTTAAAAAAGCACCCGACGACCCAGCAGTCCCACTCTTAGGCTTATACCCTGATGAAATCAAATCTGAAAGAAGCACCTGTACCCCAGTGTTCATTGCAGCTCTCTGTACAATAGCCAGAACATGGAAGCAACCTAGATGTCCATCGACGAATGAATGGATACAGAAGCTCTGGTACATATATACAATGGAATACTACTCAGCTGCTAAAAGAAATGAAGAAGACTCAGTCCTAATGAAATGGCTGGCTCTACAACCTATCATAAAAAGTGAAGTAAGTCAAAAAGAGAAAGACAAATACAGTATACTAACACACATATATGGAATCTAGTAGGACGATCTTGATAACACACGCAGTGAACTCATGGAAAAACAGGCAGAGCATAGACATAGGGACATTGTGGGGAAGAAATAGGGAGGGGGAGACATGGAGGGAGTAACATGGAAACCTATACTGTTATGTGTGGAAAAGATAGCTATTGTCATTGTGCTAAGGGAATAGGAGTCCTTACAATGGCACGGCGATGGTCCGGAGGGAGGGATGGGGGATCTTGGGGTGGGGTGAGAACCATGGATATGCATATGACTGATCTGGGAACATACATGTCTGTGAACACCAAAACTCTGTAAAACCTTTAAAATAAAAAATAATAATAATAATAAAACCCATGCAGACTCCTAAAAAGTAACAGTCAGTCTCTGCCTAGAGTCAGTTTCACTGTTTTCTTGCCAGTGTTGTATGCTTCTCATTTCTTTTTCTTGACTAATTTCCTTGCTTAGGACTTCAGTGATATATTGAACAAATTTAGCAAAAACAGACATCCTTATTTGTTCCTGAACTTGGAGGAAAAGTTTTCAGTATTTCACCATCGAGTTTCATCTTTGCTGTGGGTTTTATGTGGCCCTTTATTATTCTGAGGCAGTTTCCTTGTGTTCTTATTCTTAGTTTATTGAGTGCTTTTGTCATGTTGAATTTTGTCTGATCATTTTTTGCATGATGATTGTGGATTATTTATTTTTTAACCTCATTTGTGATGTGAGTTATTAGGTTCAATTTTAAAATTTTTACAGAGTTTTGTTGTTCACTGACATGTATGTGCCCAGATCACTCATACACATATTCCTGGTCCCCTCCGTCCTCCCAGACCCCTCATCCCACCCCTCCCGGCCATCTCACCCCGCCCCTGCAGGATCTCCTGTTCCTGCATGGCAACGCCGATAGCTATCCTTTTTACATATAGTAGGACAGGTTTCACGTTACTCCTCTGTGCCTCCCACCCACTATTCATACCCCTCATACTCCACAGTATCCATATGTCTATTTTCTATGTCTGTTTTCCATCGCTTCATTGAGTGTCTTACCATTACCCCTTACTAGATTCCATATATATGTGTTAGTGTACTGTACTAGTCTTCCTCTTTTGACATACTTCACTTTTTGTGATATGTTCTAGATCCATCCACGTCATTAGGACTGATTGTTCTGCATTTCTTTTACAGCTGAGAAGCACTCCATTGTATATATATAGCAGAGTTTGCTTATCCATTCTTTTGTCGATGGACATCTAGGTTGCTTCCATGTTCTGGCTATTGTATAGAGAGCTGCAATGAACATTGGGGTACAGGTGCTTCTTTCCGTTTTGATTTCATCAGGGTATAAGCCTAAGAGTGGGATTGCTGGGGCGTATGGTGCTTCTGTTTTTAGTTTTTAAGAAACTCTCTATTCTGTCTTCCATAGCAGCTGTATCAATTTACATTCCCACCGGCAGTGCAAGAGTGTTCGGTTTTCTCCGCACCCTCTCCAGCATGAATTGTCTGTAGGTTTTTGATGATGGCCATTCTGACTGGTGTGAGGTGATATACCTCATTGTAGTTTTGAATCGCATTTGTCTAATCCTAAGCGAGGTTGAGTGTCCTTCATGTCCTTTTTGACCATCTGTACGTCCTCTTTGGAGAGGCGTCTCTTTAGATCTTTTTCCCATTTTTTGATTGGGTTGTTCGTTTTCCCTGTGCTGAGTTGTCTGAGTTGCTTGTAGATTTTGGAGATTCATTCTTTGTCTGTTACATGTACTATGATTTTCTCCCATCCTGTGGGCTGTCCATTCAGCTTTTTTCTAATTTCTTTTGCTGTACAAAAGCTTTTAAGTCTCCCATATGTTAATTTTGTTTTAGTTTTGCTGTTCTAGTAGGTGGGTCAGAGAAGATCTTGCTTTGATTAATGTCCTTGAGGGTTTTGCCTATATTCTCCTCTGAGAGTTTGATGGTTTCTGGTCTTACATTTAGGTCTTTAATCCATTTTGAGTTGATCTTAGTGTATGGTGTCCAGGAATGTTCCAACTTCATTTTTTTGCATGTAGCTGTCCAATTTTCCCAGCACCACTTGTTGAAGAGGCTGTCTTTGTCCCCTTTTATAGTTTCTCCTCCTTTGTCAAAAATAAGGTATCCATAGGTGCGTGGGTTTATCTCTGGGTTCTCTATCTTGTTCCATTGGTCTATAGTTCTGTTTTTGTGCCAGGACCATGCTGTCTTGATCACTGTTCCTTTCTAGTATGGTCTGAACTTATTCATGGTCTTTTGTGTTTCCATATGAACTGTGTCATTCTTATTCTGGTCTAGTTCTGTGGAGAATGTCATTGGCAGTGTGATAGGGATTGCATTGAATCTGTAGATGATATTTGGTAGTATGGTCATTTCAATTTTCTTCCGACCCAGGAAAATGGAATTGATCCATCATCTTTGACCATACTACCAAATTTTACCGGGGTACAGGTGCTTCTTCCGTTTTGATTTCATCAGGGTATAAGCGTGATAGTGGGATTGCTGGGGCGTATGGTGCTTCTGTTTTTAGTTTTTAAGAAACTCTCTATTCTGTCTTCCATAGCAGCTGTATCAATTTACATTCCCACCGGCAGTGCAAGAGTGTTCGGTTTTCTCCGCACCCTCTCCAGCATGAATTGTCTGTAGGTTTTTGATGATGGCCATTCTGACTGGTGTGAGGTGATATACCTCATTGTAGTTTTGAATCGCATTTGTCTAATCCTAAGCGAGGTTGAGTGTCCTTCATGTACTTTTTGGCCGTCTGTATGTCCTCTTTGGTGAGATGTCTATTTAGATCTTTTTCCCATTTTTTGATTGGGCTGCTCATTTTCCCTGTGCTGAGTTGTCTGAGTTGCTTGTAGATTTTGGAGATTAATTCTTTGTCTGTTGTTTCATTTGCTATGATTTTCTCCCACTCTGTGGGGTGTCTGTTGAACTTTTTTCTAATTTCTTTTGCTGTACAAAAGCTTTTAAGTTTCATGAGGTCCCATATGTTCATTTTTCTTTTTAGTTCCGCTATTCTAGTAGGTGGGTCATAGAAGATCTTGCTTTGATTGATGTCCTTGAGGGTTTTGCCTATATTCTCCTCTAAGAGTTCTAGGGTTTCTGGTCTTACATTTAGGTCCTTAATCTATTTTGAGTTTATCTTTGTGTATGGTGTCAGAGAATGTTCCAACTTCATTTTTTGCATGTAGCTGTCCAATTTTCCCAGCACCATTTGTTGAAGAGGCTGTCTTTGTTCCATTTTATATTTTCGCCTCCTTTGTCAAAAATAAGGTACCCATAGGTGCGTGGGCCTATCTCTGGGTTCTCTATCTTGTTCCATTGGTCGATATTTCTGTTCTTGTGCCAGGACCATACTGTCTTGATGACTGTTGCTTTGTAGTATGGTCTGAACTTATTCATGGGTCTTTTGTGTTTCCATATGAACTGTGTCATTCTTATTCTGGTCTAGTTCTGTGGAGAATGTCATTGGCAGTGTGATAGGGATTGCATTGAATCTGTAGATGATATTTGGTAGTATGGTCATTTTCATAGTATTGATTCTTCCGACCCAGGAAAATGGAATATCTTGCCATCGGTCTAAGTCATCTTTGACCATACTACCAAATCTTTGATTTCTTTCATGAGTGTCTTGTAATTTTCTGTGTACAGTTCTTTTGTTTCTTTGGGTAGGTTTATTCCTAGATATTTTATTCTCTTGGTTGCAATGGTGAAGGGAATTGCATCTTTGATTTCGTTTTCTGATTTTTCATTGTTTGTATCTAGGAATGTCAGTGACTTCTGTATATTGATTTTGTATTCCGCGACTCTGCCGAATTCGTTGATTAGCTCTAGTAGTTTTCTAATAGTGTCTTTGGGGTTTTCTATGTATAGTATCATGTTGTCTGCAAATAGAGAGAGTTCGACTTCCTCTTTTTCCAATCTGGATTTCTTTTATTTCTTTTTATTCTCTTATTGCTGTTGCTAGAACTTCCAGGACTATGTTGAATAATAGTGGTGAAAGTGGACACCCTTGTCTTGTTCCTGATCTTAGAGGAAATGCTTTCAGTTTTTCACCATTGAGAATAATGTTTGCTGTGTGTTTCTTATATATGGCTTTCAGTATGTTGAGGGTTGGTTCCTTCTATGCCCATTTTTTGAGGAGTTTTTTTTTTTTTTTGATCATAAATGGGTGCTGGATTTGTCAAAGACTTTTTATGCATCTATTGAGATTATCATGTGATTTTTGCCTTTCAATTTGTTGATATGGTGTATTGCATTGATTGATTTGCAGATATTGCAGAATCCTTGCATGCCTAAGATAAACCCAACTTGGTCATGGTGTATGAGCTCTTTAATGTGTTGTTCAATTCTGTTTGCTAGAATTTTGTTGAGGATTTTGGCATCCAGATTCATCGTGAAATTGGTCTGTAATTTTCTTTTTTTTTTCATTGTCTTTGCCTGGTTTTGGTATCAGGGTGATGGCAGCCTAATGGAATGTGTTTGGAAGTTTTCCTTCCTGTGCAGTTTTTTGAAAGAGTTTTAGAAGGACAGGCATTACCTCTTCTTTAAATGTTTGATAGAATTCACCTGTAAAGCATCTGGCTCTGGGCTTTTATTTTTGGGTAGATTTGTGATCAGAAATTTGATTTCTGAGCTTGTGATTGGGTTGTTCTTAGTTTCTATTTCCTCCTGGTTCAGTTTTGGGAGATTAATCTTCCCCAAGAAACTGTCCATTTCCTCCAGGTTGTCTGGTGTGTTGCCAGATAGTTGTTCATAATGGTCTTTTTCTGCATTATCTGTTGTAGTCTCTCCTCTCTCTTTTTGATTTTTTCGATCTGATTCTTCTCTTTGTTTCTTGGTGAGTCTGGCCAGTGGTTTGTCGGTTTTGTTTATGTTTTCAAGACCCAACTTCTTGTTTTATTTATCTTTACTGTTGTTTCTTTCATTTCCTTTTCATTTATTTCTGCTCTGCTCTGATTTTTATGATTTCTCTTCTTCTGCTGACTTTGGGGTGTGCTTATTCTTCTTCCTTGAGTTGTTTTAAGCATAGGGGTAGATCATCTGTTTGATATTTTGTTTGTTTCTTGAGGTCGGATTGTATTGCTGTAAACTTCCCTCTTAGAATTGCTTTTGCGGTATCCCATAGGTTTTGGGCTGTCGTGTGTTCGTTGTCGTTTTCTTTTAGGAATTTTTTTATTTCTCCTTGGATTTGTTTGGTAATTAGTTTGTTTTTTAGGTACGTGTTGTTTAATCTCCATGTGTTTTGTTTTTAGCGGATTTTGTTTTCCTGCAGTTGATCCGTAGTCTCATTGCATTGTGGCCAGGAAAGATGGTTGATATGATTTCAATTTTCCTGAATTGACTGAGGAAGATAGGAAATATTTATATAGAGGTTTATATAGAGATTAGCTGTGATAGGAAAAGATTTTCCAGTTAGAGCATGGAGAGAGGAAGCTTTGCCAAAAAAAAATAGTAATAAATAATAATAATAATAATAATAAAGTTAACAAAAATTAAAATTAAAAAAATTAAAAAGAAAAGACAAAAACCAAAACAAACAAAACAAGTGAACAAACAAAACAAAAGGGTAAATACTGTCCCTGGTTTTTATCTTCTCATCTGAATGTGGACCTTCCACCAGTTTACTCTTGATGTTGTCCCAGGTTTCCCTAGTCTTTACTGGTGGGGATCGGGGCTGGACAGGCTGCTTGTCTAAGGTTTCAGTGAGGGTCAGGCTTTTCTGTAATCCCTTGCAGAGCCGGTTGATCTGGTTTCCGTTTTGCTTTTCAGACAGCTCAGTGCTGGCCTGGGTCGGCGGTCCTCCGTTTTTGGGGGCCTAGCGCGCTGTCCCGTTGTGGAGGGGCTTCCTAGTTCCACTGCGCGCCCCTGGTAGCCTTCAATCCCTCCTCTTCTCCTGGTTTCCTCGGTCACAGCTTTCCGCTGCCTGTGGGACTGCGGCTTCTTTGCTGCAGCTCTGGTCCTGCAGGGCCTTTTCAGGCTGCCGGCAAGCACACTGCCGGATTCGGGATTAAGCCACAGCGGGCGCGAGCTACCCTGCCGTCTGGCTCGAGCCAGGTTTGGGGGCTACAGCCCGAGGGGGATTTCCCTGTTCTGTTCCGCACAACCCAGCTAGGGGTGTCTCTGCCTACCTGGCACCCAGCGACCCTGTATCATCCCTGCGGCGCACTTCCCAGCGCTATCTCCGCCGGGTCTGGTGTGGGCGTTGGGGTACTGGGCCCGCAGAACAGGAGCTCCGGTAAAGTTTTGGCTGCTTGCTCTCCGACACTCGTAGACCTCAGTTCCTTTGTTGTCTAGCGGCTGGTTTGTTGGTGATGTTTTCATTTCTTCTGATGATTCTATGGGGAGCTGGTGAAATCCACCTCTCATTCCTCCGCCATCTTGGCGCCTCTATTAGGTTCACTTTTGTCCATAGAAACGTTCTTGTATTCAGGGAGAGATCATCGGCATTGTTTCTATGTCATGTATTTAATATGCTGAAAAATTTTGGGTTTCCCGGGTATAGGATTGAGGGCAACTTTCTTAGAGTCTCACTTGGCTTTGATAGCACGGTAATATTGATCTCATACGGAGTTTACATAAGCCTCATTTTAGTTAATTGGACAAGTTTGAGTAGATTTGTGTTAATTTTCTCGATGCTCGATAGAATTCTCTAGTGAACCCATCTCGTTCTTGATTTTCTTTGTTGGGGATTTTTATTGGTGATGTAATTTCCTTACTAATTACAGGCTTCGTGTTTTTAGCAGTCATCTGGTAATAGTGAGGATTTCTGAAAAAAATGCAGTGAGGATCCCTTGTATTTGCAGTTTTCTTTCTTTCAACTTTTAAGATTATCTACTTGTTTTGGTTTCATACAGTATCATTGCATGTATTTTGGCATTGATCTGTGTGTTTATCCACCTTGAAATTCATTGCATGTCTTGTATATCCTCAAATTTGGGAAGCTGAACACCAGTATTACTTTATAAACTCTGCCCTTTTCCTCTCTCTCCTTTTGAGATTCCCATAAACACTTAATGGTAGCCCATAAGTTTCTGAGGCACTGTTGACTTTTCTTGAGATTTTCCTGTATGTACTGCCAAAGTCAGCACTACTTTTCTTGAGATTTCAAGTTCAGCTTCTTTCTTCTGCGTGTTTGAGTCTGCTGTTGAACCTCTTTATTGCAATTTGCAGCTCATTTATTACTTTCATCTCAGAAAATATCCCTTTGGTTCTTTTTCTTACTTTATCTTTTTGGCATCCTCATTTTGTTCACCCGTTTTAGTCCATCATTTCTTAATTTCCTTGTTTTTCTTTGGACTTTGAGCATGTTTAGGAGATTTTACAGACTTTGTCATGTCAGATATTTCTCCAGGGATGGTTTCTAGAAATTTATTTTGTTTGTTATTGGTGGGGACATCTTTCCCTGTTTTTCATATCTGTCTGATCTTGTTTTGGACATTGGGCGTTTGAAAGAGCATCATATGAAAACTTCACTTCTTCTGAGTGGTGTGTCTTCCTGAGCCTTTCTTTCTCTTCTAGTTCTTCTTTAAATATGATTGCTTGTTTTCCTTAAATATTTATTTATTTGTTTAGTTACTTATTTGGCTGCTTTGGGTCTTAATTGCCACACACAGGATCTTCATTGTGTCATGCAGGATCTTTCATCGGTACATGGACTAATTTTTGAGTGTGAACTTCTCCTGGTGGTGTATTTGCTTGATTGCTGTAAAATGTGAACTGATTTTCATTTGTCTTTTATCAGAAAGTTACTTAGCAAGAACAGTGATTTCAAGTTTCCTATTTGGCAGTCTTCCTAATTGCACTCTCTTTATTCACTCTTCAAAATGAAATGGAATGGTACGAAAATACTATAGTGAATTTATTCAGGGGAAAGAAAACTTTAAAAAAGTATAGGAGGCCCTTAAATTTAGTTTACTGTCAAACGCTGAAGTTGTGATATATACCAATTTATTCTTTTTATATCAGTTATCATTTCCGTGTATTTTTGAATAGTGTTTTATTTGTAAATTATTTTATGTTTACATTTACATAGCTTTTAATTTCATTTACTTTCTTCTCTGTAGCAGTGTTTCAGTTGTGCAGTCTTGCTTAATTTCTCTTCATCAGGCGTATGGGATATGAACATACATCAGAGTTGAACCAGGAACTACTCTGTAAATTGTAGCTTCTGAGTCAGGCTGTACAGAGAACAAAATACAGTAGAAAACTCTCTGAAATATGTCTGTGACTATTTCATACAAATATTTTCTGTTCTTTTAAAATACAGCTTTATGTAATTGTTTCTTTGAGTTTCCTATTTCTGGCTTACTTCAGATAAAGCTATTTCAAATAGTGACTGTATGTTTTTCCTAAACAACTCATCATTTGTATTGCAGGGTTGGTTAGTGGATCTCATCAATAAATTTGGCACATTAAATGGGTTCCAGATTTTACGTGATCGTTTTCTTAATGGCTCAGCATTAAGTGTTCAAATAATTGCAGCTCTTATAAAGTAAGTTATTTTGAAATGTCTGTCGATTTTCTCCTGAGCCTTCCCTTTCTCTTCTAGTTCTTCGTTTGAAAGAGCATCATATGAAAACTTCACTTCTTCTGAGTGGTGTGTCTTCCTGAGCCTTTCTTTCTCTTAGTTCTTCTTTAAATATGATTGCTTGTTTTCCTTAAATATTTATTTATTTGTTTAGTTACTTATTTGGCTGCTTTGGGTCTTAATTGCCACACACAGGATCTTCATTGTGTCATGCAGGATCTTTCATCGGTACATGGACTAATTTTTGAGTGTGAACTTCTCCTGGTGGTGTATTTGCTTGATTGCTGTAAAATGTGAACTGATTTTCATTTGTCTTTTATCAGAAAGTTACTTAGCAAGAACAGTGATTTCAAGTTTCCTATTTGGCAGTCTTCCTAATTGCACTCTCTTTATTCACTCTTCAAAATGAAATGGAATGGTACGAAAATACTATAGTGAATTTATTCAGGGGAAAGAAAACTTTAAAATGTATAGGAGGCCCTTAAATTTAGTTTACTGTCAAACGCTGAAGTTGTGATATATACCAATTTATTCTTTTTATATCAGTTATCATTTCCGTGTATTTTTGAATAGTGTTTTATTTGTAAATTATTTTATGTTTACATTTACATAGCTTTTAATTTCATTTACTTTCTTCTCTGTAGCAGTGTTTCAGTTGTGCAGTCTTGCTTAATTTCTCTTCATCAGGCGTATGGGATATGAACATACATCAGAGTTGAACCAGGAACTACTCTGTAAATTGTAGCTTCTGAGTCAGGCTGTACAGAGAACAAAATACAGTAGAAAACTCTCTGAAATATGTCTGTGACTATTTCATACAAATATTTTCTGTTCTTTTAAAATACAGCTTTATGTAATTGTTTCTTTGAGTTTCCTATTTCTGGCTTACTTCAGATAAAGCTATTTCAAATAGTGACTGTATGTTTTTCCTAAACAACTCATCATTTGTATTGCAGGGTTGGTTAGTGGATCTCATCAATAAATTTGGCACATTAAATGGGTTCCAGATTTTACGTGATCGTTTTCTTAATGGCTCAGCATTAAGTGTTCAAATAATTGCAGCTCTTATAAAGTAAGTTATTTTGAAAATATTCATTGTGGTATAGAAATTTTTATCTTGAAAATAATTGAATTTTCATTTTCTGCTCTGCTTTCTTCTCATTTAAACTGTTAAATGTTTGTTAAATGTTGAAATTAGTTAAAGAGTTAAGTTTTGGTAAAAATATTGGTTATTGCAGAAATAATGTTTTTTCCTTTGTTTCAGACCATTTGGACAATGTTATGAGTTTCTCAGTCAACATACAGTGAAAGAGTACTTTATTCCAATTATAGAAATAGTTCCACAATTTCTAGAAAACTTAACTGATGAAGAACTGAAAAAGAAACTAAGAGTGAAACCAAAATGATGCTCTTTCAATGATTATTAAGTCTCTGAAGAATTTAGCTTTAAGAATTCCAGGGCAAGAAGAAACTGTAAAAATTTGGAAAGGTTTAGGTTGAAAATGATACTCAGGTAAGATATCTCCCTCTGTAAATACTTACTTGGTTTTTCTTACAGTGACGCTCAATCCACATTTTTCCTGCAGGTTGTTGCAAATTTCTTCTTTTAATGAGAAGATGAATGCACTGAATGAAATTAACAGGGTGATATCTAGTGTATCATATTATACACATCGGCATGGCAGTCCTGAGGAGGAAGAATGGCTGACAGCTGAGAGAATGGCAGTAAGCCCCTTTGCTTCTTTTATGATTAAAAATCTGCTTATGGAAAATTAGCAACAGTTAATGTTAGAAGTAATAATAGCCTAACTGTGATATTCAGGGATTCACCTAATTATGGTCTGCTAAATACTAAATCCTTGTTTATAGTAGTAATAACAAATGATTTGTTATTTGAAACGGTAGGCTAACTTATTTTGTCTTTGATAAATTTATCATTATTAAATGTAGGTAGGTGTTCATGACACTATTTTAGTTTGATGGGTCGGTTGAGCTGAAGTGGATGGTGGTACTCTTTCAAAAGGTTAGGTAGTAATGGAATCTAGTAATGAATCAATGTAATTATTTGCCAGACCAGTTTAGAAGTTCTGAAATGCAGATTATAATTAAAAGAATGAAATTTTGACACGTAAGGTTGTCCTTTTAAGAACTTTGGTTTTAAAACACCAATATCAGTGTCATTTTGAAATTCATATACCATGGATATTTTTTTTCATTTCATGGTTGAAATGAGTAGCATGGAAAAATAATGATAAAAGGTCGGTTACTCAGTAATATTGTTTGAATGCATATTCTGTGCCAGCTCTGGATGTGTATATCTATAAAGAACTATCTCTCTGTTAAAGTAGTCTTCAGTTTACTAGTGGAAATGATCAAATTGTGATAAAAGGTACTTTGAGGGCATTTGGTTGATACTGAGAAGTTGTGTATAACCTCGAGTCAGGTTCAAATTCCGTGTTGGGTGTCCTCATTCCTGTATGCAATTTGCCTGCCTTGTGGAGCGTTGAGCGTTGGCTGCTGTCTCTCCTTGCTAATTCTCTGGAGCTCTGCATTCATGTAGTTCTTCTTCTCCTTTCCTTTCTGCATCTCTTCTCAGCTAAACAGCTGAGAAGACCTCCGAACAACCATTTTGCCTTTTTGCCTTTCCTTTCCTTGGGGATGGTTTTGATCACTGCCTCCTGTACACATGATTTCACTAGGGTGACAACGTGTGCATATCTGAGGTTGTTGATATTTCTCCCAACAATCTTAATGCTAGCTTGTCACTCATCCAGCCCAGTGTTGTTGATGATGTACCCTGTAGAAGATTAAATAAGCAGGGCAGCAATATTACAGCATTATGCTCTTTTCCCAGGTTTGAATCACTTTGTTATCCTGTGTCTGGTTCTTACTGTTGCTTCTTGTCTTGGATAGAGGTTGTCAGGAGACATGTAAGGTGTTCTGGTGTTTATGTTTCTAATTTCCAGTCTGTAGTGATTGGCACAAAGGCTTTAGCACAGTGAAGCAGAAGGTGTTTTTCTGGAGTTACCTTTCTTTTCTATGATCCAAAGGATGTTAGCAGTTTTCTGTCTGATTCCTTTGCCTTTTCTGAATCCAGTTTATACATCTGGAAGTTCTCAGTTCATGACAAAGCACCGCTGAAAAGATTTTGAGCATTTCCTTGTGTATCAGATATGAACACAACGTATACCAGTTTGAGCATTCTTTGGCATTGCCCTTCTTTGGGACTGGGATGGAAACTAACGTTTTCCAGTCCTGGGGCTGCTGCTGTGTTTTCCAAATTTGCTGGCCTGTTGAGCGCAGCACTTTTAACAGCAGCATCTTTTGGAATTTGAATAGCTCAGCTGGAATGCAATTGCCCTCTACTTATAGGTTCATAGTGATGCTTTCTAAGTCCCTCTTGACTTCACACTCCAGGATGTTGGCTCTAGGCTCTAGGTGACCACACTGTTGAGGGCATTTGGTTGATACTGAGAAGTTGTGTATAACCTCGAGTCAGGTTCAAATTCCGTGTTGGGTGTCCTCATTCCTGTATGCAATTTGCCTGCCTTGTGGAGCGTTGAGCGTTGGCTGCTGTCTCTCCTTGCTAATTCTCTGGAGCTCTGCATTCATGTAGTTCTTCTTCTCCTTTCCTTTCTGCATCTCTTCTCAGCTAAACAGCTGAGAAGACCTCCGAACAACCATTTTGCCTTTTTGCCTTTCCTTTCCTTGGGGATGGTTTTGATCACTGCCTCCTGTACACATGATTTCACTAGGGTGACAACGTGTGCATATCTGAGGTTGTTGATATTTCTCCCAACAATCTTAATGCTAGCTTGTCACTCATCCAGCCCAGTGTTGTTGATGATGTACCCTGTAGAAGATTAAATAAGCAGGGCAGCAATATTACAGCATTATGCTCTTTTCCCAGGTTTGAATCACTTTGTTATCCTGTGTCTGGTTCTTACTGTTGCTTCTTGTCTTGGATAGAGGTTGTCAGGAGACATGTAAGGTGTTCTGGTGTTTATGTTTCTAATTTCCAGTCTGTAGTGATTGGCACAAAGGCTTTAGCACAGTGAAGCAGAAGGTGTTTTTCTGGAGTTACCTTTCTTTTCTATGATCCAAAGGATGTTAGCAGTTTTCTGTCTGATTCCTTTGCCTTTTCTGAATCCAGTTTATACATCTGGAAGTTCTCAGTTCATGACAAAGCACCGCTGAAAAGATTTTGAGCATTTCCTTGTGTATCAGATATGAACACAACGTATACCAGTTTGAGCATTCTTTGGCATTGCCCTTCTTTGGGACTGGGATGGAAACTAACGTTTTCCAGTCCTGGGGCTGCTGCTGTGTTTTCCAAATTTGCTGGCCTGTTGAGCGCAGCACTTTTAACAGCAGCATCTTTTGGAATTTGAATAGCTCAGCTGGAATGCAATTGCCCTCTACTTATAGGTTCATAGTGATGCTTTCTAAGTCCCTCTTGACTTCACACTCCAGGATGTTGGCTCTAGGCTCTAGGTGACCACACTGTTGGCGATTATTGGGGCATTAAGATTCTTTTGTGTAGTTCTTCTGTGTGTCCTTGCCATTTCTTGCATTTTCTTTTTTTTTTTTTTTCTTTTTGGGCCACTTCTATTGGGCTTTCCTTTCTTTTCTTTTTTTTTGGCCTGTGTGGGCCTCCCATCGCCGTGGCCTCTCTTGCTGCCGCGCGCCGGCTCTGGGGGCATGCCCTCCCGCGCTCCGGCTCGGGAAGTGGACACACAGGGCCAGCCGCTCCGCGGCACGTGGGATCTTCCCAGGCCAGGGATCGAACCGGCGCCTTGCACTGCAGGGCGGTGTCCTACCACTGGACCACCAGGGAAGCCCCTCCTTGCCATTTCTTAATTGCTTTGGCTTCTGTTATGTCCTTGCTGTTGTGTTCATTGTCTGTCCTTTCTTGTGCCTATCTTTGCATGAGTGTTCTGTTGGTACCTGTGATTGTCTTGTTGAGATCTCTAGTTTTCCCATTCTATGTTTTCCTCTTTTGTTTGTATTATTCACTTAAGATTTCTTATCTCTCTTTCCTATCTCTGGAACTCTACTTTCAGTTTGGTGTATCTTTCTGCTGACTGTCACTTCTCTTTTCTCAGCTATGTGTAAGGAGTCTTCAGAAAACTGCTTCGCCTTTCATTTCTTTTACTTGGACGTGGTTTTGGTCACGACCTCCTGTACAGTGTCACAAACCTCTGTCTGTAGTTCTTTGGACTTTCTGTCTACCAGATGTACTCCTTGAAACGGCCACCCGTACTGTATAAATCATAAGGGATTTGATTTAGGTCAGAACTGAATGGTCTAGTGGTTTCCTCTGTGTTCTCAGGCTTGCTTTCTTAAGCATTAAATTTGCAATAAGGAGGTAATGATCTGAGTCCTATTGTGAACAGTAGATTAGTAGATACTTTGTGAGTGTAAACATTTGGGTTTTGAATTCTTATTAATGTTATTTAAAAGTCTGAAATATTTTTATGCTTTTTTTTTGTAGCTTTAGGAAGTAATATGGTGCATTGTACAAGTGCATTGTACAGCGTTGTACAAGTTGGCTCTAGGCTCTAGGTGACCACACTGTTGGCGATTATTGGGGCATTAAGATTCTTTTGTGTAGTTCTTCTGTGTGTCCTTGCCATTTCTTGCATTTTCTTTTTTTTTTTTTTTCTTTTTGGGCCACTTCTATTGATCTTTCATTTATTTCCGTCTTCCTTCTTTGGCCTGTGTGGGCCTCCCATCTCAGCGGCCTCTCTCACTACAGAGCTCCGGCTCTGGGCGCATGCGCTCAGAGCTCCAGCTCGGTGATTGGACACACTGGTCCAGCCGCTCCGCGGCACGTGGGATCTTCCCAGGCCACGGCTTGAACCGGCGCCTTGCACTGCAGGGCGGTGTCCTTACCACTGGACCACCAGGGAAGCCCCTCCTTGCCATTTCTTAATTGCTTTGGCTTCTGTTATGTCCTTGCTGTTGTGTTCATTGTCTGTCCTTTCTTGTGCCTATCTTTGCATGAGTGTTCTGTTGGTACCTGTGATTGTCTTGTTGAGATCTCTAGTTTTCCCATTCTATGTTTTCCTCTTTTGTTTGTATTATTCACTTAAGATTTCTTATCTCTCTTTCCTATCTCTGGAACTCTACTTTCAGTTTGGTGTATCTTTCTGCTGACTGTCACTTCTCTTTTCTCAGCTATGTGTAAGGAGTCTTCAGAAAACTGCTTCGCCTTTCATTTCTTTTACTTGGACGTGGTTTTGGTCACGACCTCCTGTACAGTGTCACAAACCTCTGTCTGTAGTTCTTTGGACTTTCTGTCTACCAGATGTACTCCTTGAAACGGCCACCCGTACTGTATAAATCATAAGGGATTTGATTTAGGTCAGAACTGAATGGTCTAGTGGTTTCCTCTGTGTTCTCAGGCTTGCTTTCTTAAGCATTAAATTTGCAATAAGGAGGTAATGATCTGAGTCCTATTGTGAACAGTAGATTAGTAGATACTTTGTGAGTGTAAACATTTGGGTTTTGAATTCTTATTAATGTTATTTAAAAGTCTGAAATATTTTTATGCTTTTTTTTTGTAGCTTTAGGAAGTAATATGGTGCATTGTACAAGTGCATTGTACAGCGTTGTACAAGTATCATAGTGACTGTTTAACATGTTATCAAGAGATTGTCACACATTCAGTTGGCGTCCATGGATTAAAATAATTTTTTGTCCTGTGATGAGACTTGGGAATCTCCTCTTAACTTTCAACTAAACTCTACAGTAATGTTAGCTCTCATCGTCATCATCATCATCATTGTTGTCCATTTATCCCCAGTAACTATTTATCTAACAACTGAAAGTTTGTATCTTTTAATAACCTGTTCCAGTTCCTTTGCCCTAGATTTGCTTTTAAAAATATGCCTCCGACTGCTTTGTAATAAAATTTTTGAATTATATTAAGGAGTGGATACAGCAGAACAATATCTTATCCATAGTCTTGCGAGATAGTCTTCATCAGCCTCAGTATGTAGAAAAGCTAGAGAAGATTCTTCGTTTCATGATTAAAGAAAAAGCTCTTAGTTTGCAAGATCTTGATAATATCTGGTCAGCACAGGTAAGGCATTTAAGTTGATATTTTTAATAAGCAATATACTGAATATTAAGTGTTTTGTGGTGGTCGTCATATAATGGCGTTGTGAGTTTCTTGATAGAAATCTTACTAAAAAACTTGTACTGAAATTAAAAAATTTCTTCTTAGCCAAGAATATTTTTAAATAAAAACTGATTTATCCATCAAGACATCCTGTTATAAAAAATATAAATTGCACGTTATATAATACGTATGTATAATGCACAGATTTATAACCATTACGTCTTTTATATTTGAGGTTTATAATAATTATGAATTGCATGCTGCTTCTATGAATTACATAAAGAAATGTTACAAGAGTGATATTGCCATGTTATTTATAAGATTCATGAATAGAGTAGAATATTTAAATATTTTTCTCTCCTTGTCTGTGTTGGGTCTTTGCTATGCAGGCTTTGCTCTTCTTGCTGAAAGTCGAGGCTGTTGTCTAGTTGAGTTGTTCGGGTTTCTCATTGTGTAATGGCTTCTCTTGTGGAGAATGAGCTCTAGGCACACAGGTTTCAGTAGTTGCAACATGTAAGCCCTCTAACTGTAGCTTAGAGGTTTAATTACTGCACAGAATGGGAGATCTTCCCGGATCGGGAACTGAACCTGAATTGTTCTTAACCACTGGACCGCCAGAAGTCCTAGAATATTTCAGTTT
Source organism: Tragulus kanchil (assembly GCA_022376925.1). NCBI lineage: Eukaryota > Metazoa > Chordata > Mammalia > Artiodactyla > Tragulidae > Tragulus > Tragulus kanchil. Next base: position 7,291,570 of record JAIOJX010000018.1, read on the forward strand.
TTGTGAAGATACATAGATTTTTGGTTTCTGAAATACTAATGCATAGTTTACTTAAACAGAGGTAGATGTTTTCATGGTTCAGTTGGGAAGTACTAGTAAGCTCTAGGTTACAAAAGTTTTTAACTAACAAAATACTCATTTTGCCATTGTTGAGCACTAAAGGTTTAGTTTTGAAACATGCTATCCTTCTGCCTTATTTCTTCCTAATTTTATTTTTAAAATTTGTCATAAAATTTTCTATGAATCCCTAGAGTGCATTACTATTAATGTCAAGAAATCGAGTATAAAATGAATACAGGGCTTCCCTGGTGGTCCAGTGGGTAAGGACACCGCCTTGCAGTGCAAGGCGCCAGTTCAGTCCCTGGCCTGGGAAGATCCCACGTGCCGCTGGAGCAGCTGGACCGATGTGCCCAGTTATCCAGCCGGAGCTCTGCAGCGCATGCGCCCAGAGCCGCCGCTCTGCACGACAGACGCCACGGATGGGAGGCCCACACGGGCCAAAGAACAAAGATGGAAACAGAGAAATGAAAGACCAATAGAAGTGGCCCGCCCGTTCCCTCCCTCCTCCCTCCCCAACCAGACCCCGCCCAAAATAAATAAATAAATTAAAAAAAAAAAAAGAATACAAATGGCAGCTTTAAATTATTGTTTAAAGTATTTAGAATTTAATTTGTATAATCTTATATTAAGCAGGTAGGGATATTTTAGTAATTAATGGAGGCTGAAACAGTAGCGCTTATTTCCTATGGATTTAAGTATGTTATGACTAGGTTTGCTTTTACTTATGTTATAAATAAGTACTGCTTATTTTTGTTTTCTCAATAGGCAGGGAAACATGAAGCCATTGTAAAGAATGTGCATGACCTTCTGGCAAAATTGGCTTGGGATTTTTCTCCTGAACAACTTGATCATCTTTTGATTGCTTTAAGGTAGTGGTTCAAATAGTAAAGTAGTACCATGTCATTTTCAGTACATTTAATTAATTAGATGTCTTTTATGTTGAGTGGTGCACTTTCTAACAAATTTCAATAAGAAATCTCTAAAGAAGAATTAGTTGTTGTTATGTATTTCAGTCAGAATTTAATTTATTATAGTAATTTTCTTTACAAATACAAAATCAGCTTTTTCAGATTTAGGTTTATCTGCCAATGCAATTTTGCCTTTTTCTTTGAAAATTTTAAATTTTAATCCAGTGTGGGTTTTTTTGTTTATTTGTTTGTTTGTTTACTTTTTGTCTACACTGGGTCTTTGTGGCTATCTCTAGTTACAGTAGTTGGGGGTCTACCCTTTGTTGCAGTGCATGGGCTTCTCGTTGATGTGGCTTCTCTTGTTGTGGATCACAGGCTGCAGGTGCATGGCTGTTAGTAGTAGTGGCTTGTGGATTCTAGAGCATGGGCTTTAATAGTTGCAGCTTTGGGGTTTTGTTCCTTTTAAGACATTTGGGAAATCTTCCCAGATCAGGGATTGAACCCATATCCTCTGGGTTGGCAGATGGATTCCGAACCACTGAGCCATGAGGGAAGTCCTGATTTTGTGTTCTCTTTCATCAGTTCATAAGTCACAGTGCATTGCATTGATTACTGCAGCTTTGTCAGTTTTCAGTATATTTACTTTTGCTTTGGTATAGATCTGCAGCAAAATCTTACGGCTTTAATTTATATTAATGGTAAAATACTGAACATCTGTGTACGTATTTGATATGTGTAGCTTTGTTGAAATACTTGTTCATGCCTTTTGCTGGTTTAATTATTTGGTTCTTTGTTTTAAGTTTACCGAGTTTTCATTTAGTCCACATTATAATTTTTTAGATATATGCACGCATCTGCTCCCAGTCTGAAGTTGTCTTTTACCTCTTTAGCAGGATGTTTTGCTAGCAGAGTTTATTTTGAGGAGGGGCTATTTATTTTCTATTGATGGGTCAGAATTTTAGTGTTAACCGTGGAATTGTTTACTAGGCTTTATGTCCCAAAGAAATTTCACTGCGTTGGGTTTTCTGAAATTTTGTCATTCTACTGTATAAGCTGATTAATTTTGATATAAGTTCTGTGAGACTTAGATGGCAGTGATTTTTGATTGTTGAGGTTTTTGGTGTGTGTGTTGTTTTGGTTCTTTGTGTATGTCCAGTTACTCTGTCATTTGGGGAAAAGTGTCATCTTTCTTCTTACCTCCATTATGTTACTTCTGCATCTTTGTTAAATACCAGTTGGGTATATATTTGTATGAATCTATCTCTGGGTTCTCTGTTTTGTTCCATTTTCTGTCTCTTGTCTGTAGTAGAGCTCTGATTAGTTGTTACATATCAGTTTTGAGGTAAAGCACACAGATTCCTTTCACTGTGTCTTTTTCAGAATTGTGTATTCTAGTTCCTTTGCCTTTGCATGTAATTTTTAGCATAATCTGATCTGATACAGTGAAAATCTTGCTGGCATTTTAACAAATACTATATAAACCTGTGTATCAATTTGGGGAGAATTAACATTTTGCTACCTGAGTCTTTTTGTTCCAAGTAAACCATATCCCTTTTAGTCGATTTAGAACTTTGAGTTCCTCTTTCTACTTCTAAGCCCTGTAACAGTTTATTTTATACTTAGGTCTGTAAGTATATTTTCTGAAGCAGTCACACATACTCCCTGTATTTTCAGCGCTGATATCCATAGGTTGATTGCTACTATATAGAAATATTTCGTTATGTATATGGATATTCTGTGATCTTTAAAGTTTTTTTCCCCCGAGCTCCATGGAATTCTTTGCATCTTCATATTTTTCCTTCTTTCTTTCCACACAAATATCTTTCTTATTATTCCCATATATCATCTAAAATTACTAGTACAGGATTGTCTTATTTGAATATTAAAGAGGAAAAAGTATTCATGTTTCACTGATAAGAATAGTGTTGACTGTGTGTTTTTATAGATAGCTTTAATCATAGTTGAGAAGGTTTTCTACTCCATTTCTATTTTCTGATTGTTTCTGTCATAAATGGTTGCTAAATTTTGTCAGGTTTTTTCTACAATCATTAATGTGATTGTTTTCCTTGTTTACTGTTACTGTAGTTCAGTTCAGTTCATTTGCTGAATTGTGCCTGACAGTTTGCCACCCTGTAGGCTGCAGCATGCCAGGCTTCGCTTTCCTTCATCATCTCCTAGAGCTTGCTCAAACTCATGTCCGTTGACTCAGTGATAGCATCCAACCGTCTCATCCTCTGTTGTCCCTTCTCCTTTGACCTTCTATTTTCCTCAGTATCGACTCTTTTCCGGTGAGTCATCTCTTCGCATCAGGTGACCTAAGGATTGGAGCTTCAGTTTCAACATCAGTCCTTCCAGTGAATATTCAGGGTTGATTTCCTTTAGGATTGATTGGTTTTGATCTTCCTTTTCAAGGGACTTTCGAGGCGTTCTCCACCCGCACAGGTCAAAGGCATCAGTTCTTTCACATACAGCCTTCTTTGTGGTCCATCTCTCACATCCATACATGACTGTTAGGAAAACCATACCTTTGACTACACAGACTTTTGTCAGCAAAGTGATGTCTCTGCTTTTAAAGCACTGCCTCGGTTTGTCCTAGCTGTTCTCACAAGGAGCAAATGTCTTTTAATTTTATGACTGCAGACACCATCTGCAGTGATTTTGGAGCTCAAGAAAATAGCTTCTCACAGTTGTTTGCTTGTCTGTTTGCCATGAAGTTCATTTTTTGAATGTTGACTTTTAGGCCAGCTTTTGCACTCTCCTCTTCCATCTTCATCAGGATGAAGGCATCTTTAGTGCCTCTTCACTTTCTGCCCTAAGAGTGGTGTCATCTAAAACCTGAGGTTTTGATATTTCTCCTGGTAATTTTGATTGTGATTCATCCAGCCCAGCATTTTGCATGATGGTACTCATCATAAATAAGCAGGGTAACAGTATACAGCTTTGACATACTCCATTCCCAATTTGGAGCCAGTTTTTAAAGTTCTGTGTCCAGTTCTGTTTTTCTTGTCCTGCATACAGCTTTTGCAGGAGGCAGGTAAAGCAGTCTGGTATTCACATCTGTTTCAGAATTTTCCATAGTTTCTTGTGATCCACACAGTCTTAGGCCTTAGCATAGTCAATGAAGCAGAAGTTAGGTGTTTTCTGGATTTCTGTTCTTTCTGCAGTCCAGCAGATGTTGGGAACTTGATCTGTGGGCCTCTGCCTTTTCTAAATCCAGCTTGTACATCTGAGAGTTCTCAGTTCATGAGGTGTTCTCGGGTCACATACTAGCTTGAAGCCTAGCTTGGAGGATTTTGAGCATTAGTTGACTCACATGTGAAATGAATGTAATGGGGTGGTAGTTTGAACATTCTATGACATTACCCTTCTTTGGGATTGGAATGAAACTGATGTTTTTCAGTCCTGAGGCCACTGCTTATTTTTCCAGATCTGGTACATGTAGAATGTAGCACTTAAACAGCATTGGCTTTCAGAGTTTGAAATAGCTCAGCTGCAATTGCATCTCCTCCACTAACTTTGTTTGTAGTAATGCTTCCTAGGGCCCATTTGATTTCTCATTCAAAGATGTCTGGCTGTAGGTGAGTGATAATACTATCATGGTCATTCATCTCATTAAGGTGTTTTTGTATAGTTTTTCCTGTGTATTCTTTCCTCCTCTTCATAAAATCTTCTGCTTCTGTTAGGCCTATACCATTTCTGTCCTTCTCTCTTTACATGAAGTGTTCCCTTAGTATCTCTGATTTTCCTGTAGAGATCTCTAGTCTTTCCTGTTCTGTTGTTTTCCTCTATTTATTTGCATTGTTTACTTAAGAAGGCTTTCTTACCTCTCCTTGCTATTCCCTGGAACTCTGCACTCAGATGGGTGTATCGTTCTTTTTCTCCTTTACTTTTGCATCTCTTCTTTTCTCAGCTGTTTGTAAGACCTCCTCGGGCAACCATTTTGCTTGTTGCCTTTCTTCTTGGAGATGGTTTTGATCACTACGTCCTATACAGTGTTATGAACCTCAGTCCATAGTTCTTCAGGTGCTCTGTCAGATCTAATCCACTGAATCTGTTTATTGATTCCACTGTGTAATTGTACTGGATTTGGTTTAGATCATACCTGAATGGACTAGCGGTTATTCCTCATTTCTTCAATTTAAGTCTGAATTTTGCAATAAGGAGTTCATGGTCTGAGCCCCAGTCAGCTCAAAACCATGTTTTGATTTTGTGACTGTGCAGAGTTTCTCCATCTTTGACTGCAAAGACTATAATCATTCTGATTTCAGTACTGACCATCTAGTGATGTTCATGTGTAGTGCTGTCTCTTGTGTCGTTGGAAGAGGCTGTTTTCCATGACCAGTGCAGTCTCTTGGCAAAATTCTGTTAGCCTTCGCCCTGCTTCATTCTGTATACCAAAGCCAAACTTGCCTTTTACTCCAGGTATCTCTTTTCGTATATGTGTATGTATATATATCTACATATGTCTGTCTGTCTATATATTTATTTATATTTTACTTTTACAGAGTTTCATTGTTTACGACCGTAAATAAACCCAAATCAACCTTGAGCCCTCCCACCTGAGCACCTCTCCCAGTATGCTCTTGACTTTCTACTTCTTTCTGCATTCCACTTCCCAATGATGAAAAGGACATTTTTTTTTTTTTTGCTTTTCTGTTTTTGTTCTAGAAGATCTTGTAGATCTTAGTAGAATCACACAATTTCAGCTCCTTGGTATTAGTGGTGGGGCATAGACTAGATTATATGATATGGGATGGTTTAAAACGCCTTGCAAATGAACCAGGGTTGTTCTGTTTTCGAGATTGCCCCTAAGTACTGCATTTTGGAGTCTTTTCTTGACAGTGAAGGCTACTCCAATTCTTCTCAGGGATTCCTCCCACAATACTATGTGTAATTGCCATGTGAAGTATGAATTCTATTCAAACCCTCTGCCTTTTCATTCCTTTTGGACCATTTCTCTGCTCTTTTCTGGTAGTAGCACATTAGGCACCTACCGATCTTGAGAGAGCTCATCTTTCAGTGTCATATCTTTTGCCTTCTCATACTGTTCGTGGAGTTCTCAAGGCAAGAATATTGAAGTCATTGCCACTCCTTCTCCAGTTGACCACATTTTGTTGGAGGGATTGGAGTGGGTTAATGTATAGGGTTGTAGTAATTATTCTTCCCTGATTGAATCAGTCATCCATCCCTTGCTGATGGTCGTATCCTATAACTCTTTGTGTATGTTGCTTAATTCTAGTTTCTCATAGAGAAGATAGAAATCTGCACTCGTGACGGATTGGTTTATATTGTGTGCGAAGGTGTGTGTGTGTGTGTGTGTGAAGGTATTCTTTTGTGAAATAAATTGGAAGCTGCGTTCATATTTTCTGGAAAAAGTTATATATAATAGATGATAAAAGGGTCATGTAGAATTCTTCAGTGAACCTATCTTGGTCTAATGGTTTTGTTTCTGGAAGTTTGTACATTATGAATATACTTTTCTTCAGAAGTTCTAAAATTATTTTCGTTGTATGCATTGTAGTAGCTTGTGTTTTTCAGTGGTGTAGTTTATTTCATACAAATTGTCAGTTCCTGTTTGTTGTGCTGTTTCTGTTAATCCCTGTTTGATATCTTCGGTCTGTATAGTGATGTCTTTGTTTCATTCCCACTCCCTCCCCATTGTCACTCACCTGACTGCTGGAAACGACCCTGCTAATTTCATCTGTGTGATGTTTCTGCTCTAAGTAGCTTGTTTAAGTGGAATCGTGTATTTGTCTTTTAGTATCTGGTTTATTTAGCTGCTATGATGTCCTCAAATTTTATTCATATTGTAGCATATAGCTCAAATTTCTTTTGGTTTTAAGTGAATTAATATTTCACAGTATGGGTATGCCGCATAGGGGTAGCTATTCTTCCATAGATGGGCACTTGGATTGTTTCCTCATCTAGCTGTTGTGAAGTAAAATACTGCTGTGAGTGTAGGTATGCAGATGTCTCTGAAACCTTGCTTTCAGTTCTTTTGCATACATACTTAGAAGTGCTGGATCATTTGGTGCGTTTGTTTTAAACTTTTGAGGAACTGCCGTACTCTTTTCTGTAGCATCTAAAGCATTTTACATTTTCACCAGCGGTGCAAAAACATTCCACATTTTTATTGGTATTTGCTGTTACTTGTTTTTCTGAAAAGCCATGCTAATGGGTATGAGGTAAGTTCCTCATTGAAATTTTTTATTTGAATTTCTCTAATCATTAATATTGAGCATCTTTTCATGTGCTTGTGGCTCATTTGTGTCTCCTTTGGACAAATATCTCTATGTCCTTTGCCCGTTTTGAATTAGCCTGTTTCATTGTTGTTATATTTTAGAACCTCTTTAACATATTTTGTATTAGGTATTTTTCTCCATCCTTTTAGGATGTAATTTTAAAATCTGCAGTGATAGACTTACAGTAGTCAACAAAGCTTTTTGCCTCTGCTGCTGTTTAGATTAGCCTTCTTTTGCATACTGTTTCTTGTAGTGAATTGAGTATATCCATGTAATTAAAGTAGTCATGATCTAATATAATGTCTGTATTGTGATATTCATGTAATTAAAATTTTTCTAGGCAAATTGGACAAATGCAAGTAAGAAACAACGTGAAAAGCTCCTTGAGCTGATACGACGTCTTGCAGAAGATGATAAAGATGGTGTGATGGCACACAAAGTGCTCAACCTTCTTTGGAATCTGGCTCATAGTGATGATGTGCCTCTAGACATCATGGACCTAGCTCTCAGTGCCCACATGAAAATACTAGATTATAGTTGTTCTCAGGTATGTGAATACTTCTTTGCTCTTTTTTTTTTTTCTGACTTTTCCTCACAATTAGTGTGGCTTTGTTATAGGGTAATTCCATTTTTAATCATTCCAATATCATTTTTAATAATTATCTTACTTTTGTCATAAAACCTAGTTTCCTTCTCTAACATTTTCTCCAGTAAGTTCTTGTATCATTCACTAAACATTGTTACCACCTTGGGAGAGGCTTTATACAGATGAAACAACTCATTATAGTAATACTACAGTTAATTATGTGAGGGTGAAGTAAAACTGTGATTCATTAAAACCAATTATTACCTCAGAAGTCAAGATTATTAGATTTCTCTGCCCAAAATAGGTTATTATAAAACAGGAGCTTTCCATATTAGCAAATCATAGCAGCTTCTTTTAACTTATGAATTTATGTTTACTTATTTTAAATATGCATTTTTATCCTATTTTCACTTAGGTCCTTTACTTGTTTCTGGATTTTTTTTTCTTTTTGTTTTTTTGGGTGTGCTTCAGTGGAAGCATGGAATGCTAACCACTGGACTACCAATGGAATTTCCTTTTTCTGGATTTTTATCAGCAGTTACTTGCCATGATTCTGATAGGTTAAGATTTTAATAAAGATGTGTATTCTTTGGGCAAGATGTTTTAGCTACCTCTGTGTACTTGTCAGTTGGAATTGAATTTAATCAGGTCAAGCAAAGTCAACGTGATCCTGCCAGGTTTTGAAAACCATACAGTTATGAAGGTTCAGATATATTTGCTAACCTGATTGCCTTTAAAAGGGTTGTAATTTATATGCCATGTATATAGATTACCGAATAGATTCAGAGAATATGCTTTACCTAGGGTTATGAAAAAATGAAAAGACGTCTTTCACAGTGTGTGTTCTTATTAGACCCCACGATGCGTATTAGTCTATGGTTTCTACTTTTATTTCTAAAGAACATGCAATTTAACAGTTAGCTACTGTCTTACAAGTAAAAATGAGGAGCTTTTTCTATTGCTGTATTTAGTAACACACTAAATTTGCAATAAAACATTTGAAAGTTCAGATGTACTAAAGAGAAAAGGACTCAGCCTAGTTGTTTAATTCAAGGGCAGTGTTAATACTGTATATGATTCTGACTGTTCCTCACAATTAGTGTGGCTTTGTTATAGGGTAATTCCATTTTTAATCATTCCAATATCATTTTTAATAATTATCTTACTTTTGTCATAAAACCTAGTTTCCTTCTCTAACATTTTCTCCAGTAAGTTCTTGTATCATTCACTAAACATTGTTACCACCTTGGGAGAGGCTTTATACAGATGAAACAACTCATTATAGTAATACTACAGTTAATTATGTGAGGGTGAAGTAAAACTGTGATTCATTAAAACCAATTATTACCTCAGAAGTCAAGATTATTAGATTTCTCTGCCCAAAATAGGTTATTATAAAACAGGAGCTTTCCATATTAGCAAATCATAGCAGCTTCTTTTAACTTATGAATTTATGTTTACTTATTTTAAATATGCATTTTTATCCTATTTTCACTTAGGTCCTTTACTTGTTTCTGGATTTTTTTTTCTTTTTGTTTTTGGCTGTGCTTCAGTGGAAGCATGGAATGCTAACCACTGGACTACCAATGGAATTTCCTTTTTCTGGATTTTTATCAGCAGTTACTTGCCATGATTCTGATAGGTTAAGATTTTAATAAAGATGTGTATTCTTTGGGCAAGATGTTTTAGCTACCTCTGTGTACTTGTCAGTTGGAATTGAATTTAATCAGGTCAAGCAAAGTCAACGTGATCCTGCCAGGTTTTGAAAACCATACAGTTATGAAGGTTCAGATATATTTGCTAACCTGATTGCCTTTAAAAGGGTTGTAATTTATATGCCATGTATATAGATTACCGAATAGATTCAGAGAATATGCTTTACCTAGGGTTATGAAAAAATGAAAAGACGTCTTTCACAGTGTGTGTTCTTATTAGACCCCACGATGCGTATTAGTCTATGGTTTCTACTTTTATTTCTAAAGAACATGCAATTTAACAGTTAGCTACTGTCTTACAAGTAAAAATGAGGAGCTTTTTCTATTGCTGTATTTAGTAACACACTAAATTTGCAATAAAACATTTGAAAGTTCAGATGTACTAAAGAGAAAAGGACTCAGCCTAGTTGTTTAATTCAAGGGCAGTGTTAATACTGTATATGATTCTGACTGTTACTGTGTTTATTTGGCTTTTTGAAGAACATGACTTTTTTCCTTTACTAAATAGAGAAATCTTATCAAAGCCATGGCAGGCAATACCTGTACCACTAATTAAAGAAGGAAGTAATCAGTACTTGGCATAAAAGCTCAAGTATTGATTACTTCCTTCTTTAATTAGTGGTACAGGTATTGCCTGCCATGGTGTCTTAAGCAATAGTCTACTATAGTATTGGATTGGTTTTCATGGGATTTAGTAGAAGACTTTTCACTTTTTCAGCTTCAGTCTTCATTTGTTTTGGTTAAGGAATCCTATAATAAGTGTATCTTGCGCTTTGTCCTCAGTTCTACAGTGCTTTTAAGAGTCTTAACTTGTTTAGTACTCACATTTAAAAAATTTAAATCTTTAAAGATGCACATTGAATTCATCAGATTTCACTAGAAAATTCTTCCTAGGAAACGTATGAAAACAGCATGATATTTACAAAGTTGGAAATTCTTTATTTATACAGTGAAAAGTAGAAAATAAATAAACTCATGAATATACTCCATAGTGTATTGTACAGCCGTTAAAATGGCTATTGGTGTAGATAGATAGCTCATAACACTTTAAATATGTGGACCTTCTTTAGTTTCTGAAAAGAGATTAGTATGTGCCTACAAAACATGCCCCTCTAAGTGAAATATTAAACAGATAGAATTATACTTTATTCCCTAAATATAACTAGAAGTAGAATCATTTCAATTAAAAACTGGTTACATATTCAAAGCTGAACTTCTTGTTACTATTAATCATAGAAAAGGACTAAACAAAGTAAATTATCGCAGATTATTACAAATAATGTACCCCTACGACATTGTTCAACATTGGAAATTTTCCTTTGGGTGAAAACTTGTGTCTGTTTTCTCTAACGTTCTGTTTGAGTGTTGATTTGTTTTAATTTTATTTTTAAAATAAAGTAAATTACAGTGTTATTTCTTGATAAAGTGGTGTTCCTTGACTTTTCTAGAAAAAGTACACCACTATCACACGCCATATATGGTAATACTTTGGATTGTATGTTCTCTCTTAACTTTTATATAAAATAAAGAATCTTCTAAAGCACTTAAAATTCAATGCACATAGTTACGTGTGTCCTTTAAAAGTCAGATATCCTGTAAATGTTCCTGAGCTTGAAAGTCATGCTGTTTTATAGATGCATCTAAATCCATGGAACACTGATTCCATTGTAGTTCTTTACAGTTTAGCATTCAGGTGATGATTTCAAATGAAAGATAAAACTATCTAGTGTTTTATTTCATTAAATTATAATTAAACCATAGTTTTTATGAGTGTTAGCTTAAAATTTTTCTACTTTGTATTCTCAAGTAACTTGAAGGAAAATTGTATTGAACTTTGGTCCTTAAACCATAACTTTTGGTGTGTCTATGTGTATGTAGGATCGAGACACACAAAAGATCCAGTGGATCAATCGATTTATTGAAGAACTTCGCACAAATGACAAATGGGTAATTCCTGCACTAAAACAATTAAGAGAAATTTGTAGTTTGTTTGATGAAGCACCTCAGAATTTAAGGTAAGGCTTTTTATTTATATTATATTGAAAATAGCATATCAGTAAAAGCAAAAATTGAAAGTGGGAAAACAGGAAGCTTAATGAAGTTAGAATTGTTGATTGTATTTTCCTTTGTATTTAGTGGCATAAGTTAGTTTATCCAGTTTTACATAGCAATTAAGTATGAATCAAGATTTTGCCTTCCACACTAAGTTCAGAATTATCTCAATTCCAGCAAGATATTCCAGCTGTTATCATGGACTGGGTTCTGTTTATCTCACTTCTCATTTCATCATACCTTTTCTGCCGTTTCCCTGGCCTTGGCTTCATAGCTCATTCTTAGTTCTTTATGATGCAGCCCTTAATATGTGTGATTTCATACAGCCCTTGATACATTCTTAACTGGTTTACTCTGACACGTTCTCAACATTTTTAAAATGTTAACTTTCAGTTTCATAGTAGTGAATAGTAAGTTTCAGATTAGTGGGGCAGGGTTGTTAAGTTTTCTTGAATTTTTCAAGGTTAATTTTCAAAGTTAAGGTTAAATGTCATAAAAATTATGGAAGGTGACACATCTTCATTAAGAGATACTTTTACTCAGTGAAAAGATGTTTACTGACAAAGTATATTTTGACTGGATTTTTCTTAAATAACAAATGTTATGCATTTGTACATGATGCTAAATTATTAGCAGTTGTTACAACAGTGGATCATTTTATTTTCTTGCAGTATATTTTAAGTTAATGACAGAAGGAGAATGTAACAAGTAGAAAGGTCCATGTAGTGGCAAAAATAATCACACTGCATTTAGGGTTTCTGGTAGTGAAATCCTGTTCTGATGGAAATTGTGCAATTATTCTAGCTCCGTAGTCTTAGAATGCTTTTTAAATATTTTAAAATTATTTTTCTTATATGTAAGAGAACTACATGATTGCCAAGATCATTTATAATTTTTAGGACAGTTGTGATTTGCCAAGAATTTTTTTATTGGAATTGATAAAAAGCATACAGTAAAGCAAAATTGAAATTTTGGGAAAAAAAGGGTAATTCCTGCACTAAAACAATTAAGAGAAATTTGTAGTTTGTTTGATGAAGCACCTCAGAATTTAAGGTAAGGCTTTTTATTTATATTATATTGAAAATAGCATATCAGTAAAAGCAAAAATTGAAAGTGGGAAAACAGGAAGCTTAATGAAGTTAGAATTGTTGATTGTATTTTCCTTTGTATTTAGTGGCATAAGTTAGTTTATCCAGTTTTACATAGCAATTAAGTATGAATCAAGATTTTGCCTTCCACACTAAGTTCAGAATTATCTCAATTCCAGCAAGATATTCCAGCTGTTATCATGGACTGGGTTCTGTTTATCTCACTTCTCATTTCATCATACCTTTTCTGCCGTTTCCCTGGCCTTGGCTTCATAGCTCATTCTTAGTTCTTTATGATGCAGCCCTTAATATGTGTGATTTCATACAGCCCTTGATACATTCTTAACTGGTTTACTCTGACACGTTCTCAACATTTTTAAAATGTTAACTTTCAGTTTCATAGTAGTGAATAGTAAGTTTCAGATTAGTGGGGCAGGGTTGTTAAGTTTTCTTGAATTTTTCAAGGTTAATTTTCAAAGTTAAGGTTAAATGTCATAAAAATTATGGAAGGTGACACATCTTCATTAAGAGATACTTTTACTCAGTGAAAAGATGTTTACTGACAAAGTATATTTTGACTGGATTTTTCTTAAATAACAAATGTTATGCATTTGTACATGATGCTAAATTATTAGCAGTTGTTACAACAGTGGATCATTTTATTTTCTTGCAGTATATTTTAAGTTAATGACAGAAGGAGAATGTAACAAGTAGAAAGGTCCATGTAGTGGCAAAAATAATCACACTGCATTTAGGGTTTCTGGTAGTGAAATCCTGTTCTGATGGAAATTGTGCAATTATTCTAGCTCCGTAGTCTTAGAATGCTTTTTAAATATTTTAAAATTATTTTTCTTATATGTAAGAGAACTACATGATTGCCAAGATCATTTATAATTTTTAGGACAGTTGTGATTATTTATGTATCTACTTTTACATTTTCAAGTTGTATTTTTAACTTTTTTGTCTTCTTAATGGTGGGAAAATTACATGAATTTGGGAAATTTTATGGAGATAAATAATACAAGAAATATTGAAAGAGTCTAGTTATTTCTTTGTGAAAGACACATCTTTATTATGTTTGATCTGTCATACCTCCCTTTTGCCTTTTATTGGACATATCCTTTTTCTGACTGCTTGTTCGTAGTAGTACTACATTGTCCTGACCATTTAGTCAGTACATTTATAATGATGTGACGGTTTATTGGTTTTGCTGAAAATGCAAAACAAAAAGGAAACTAGGTGCTTCTCTGGTGGTTCCATGGGTAAATCTGCATACGCAGATTCAGTGTTCTGCAGTAGTCATCTAGTGGCTAATATCCTTGATAATGTAAATTTGTACCTAATTATAAAGTAGCTGTGCTTTGACATGTAAGATTAGTATCATGGATAAAACTGGACAATACTGATAGATAGTTTTCAAGGAAGAGTATTGGAATAAATATTCGTATTTAGAGACACCAGTGAATCTCAGATTCCTTAATGTTTTATATTTGTAAAAGAGAGTATTGACCATATTTGTTACAAATGTGAATTTAAAAAATAAATTTTGGCCTCTTTCAGTCGTTTTTATTTATTTATCTTTCATCCATCTTTATTCTTTGGCCTGTGTGGGCCTCCCATCGCAGTGGCCTCTCCCATTGTAGAGCACTGGCTCTGGGTGCATGCACTCCAGAGTGCTGGCTCCCAACTGGACACACCAGTCCAGCCGCTCCGCAGTACATGGAATCTTCCCAGGCCAGGGATCGAGACAGTGCCCCTTGCACTGCAAGGCGGTCTCTTTAGCCACTGGACCACCAGGGAAGCCCACAAATCTGAATTAGTTTAACCTTTAAAAGCTAGTAGTTAGAATTTAATGAAAACTTCATTATAGTGTGTTAGCAGTGTTTATTTGCCATAGTGTTTATATACTGTTTTTCTTGTTTTAGTCAAACTCAACGAAGCCCCCCTGTATTTTATCGTCATGATTTAATCAATCAGCTTCAGCACAATCATACCTTAGTTACTCTGGTAGCAGAAAACCTTGCAGCTTACATGAATAGCATCCACCTGTATGCTAAACGTATGTATTACAAGACTAAGATTAATTTTTGTGGATCAACCTCACATTCTTTTTTCTGTATCTTGTTTTGCACTCATATGAATTACCTTAAAAATGACAATATGTTTATTTTTAACATGACAAAGAAATGCAAGCGAATTGGTTTACAAGCTTTACAGGGCCTTGACCTGTTGCTACTATGTCTCCCTGCTTATGTTAGGTAAATGGATTTCTTTCTTTCTGTACTTGGGAATTTTATCTTGTACTTAAAGGTAAAAGTTACGTTTCTTTTAAACCTTTTTAACTGCCATCACTTTCAGTTACTTGTCAAGAAAACTTAATCATTTTCCAATGATCAGTTTTGTCAAAGCCTATTGTTTTGTGTATTACAGTTGTTTTAGTAAGCTTAAAGTGATGTTTTCTTCAAAGAACTTGGTTAAAATGTTACGATATTAGTTATCTCTCTATGTTTCATTGGTTCTCATAATATGAAATTGTTTAAACATCCTCAGATAAAATTTTCTCTGGTTTCAGTAAAAGCTTTTCAATGTTTGCTGTATGTGAGACTGCCTTTCTCAGGTTTTAAAGACTAATTCCACTGTTATTTGCTATTTAACAATTTAGTCAGCACTGTGCTGGAGCAGAGGGTATTCTTTTTCATTTCTGCCTCTATTGTATACCAAATTTACAGGCCAAGTACAATCTCAGCCACCTTGTAAGCCCTGTGTTTTATGTTTGAGATATGAAGAAGAAAAACTTTCTTTTGTCCATTGTTGCAGATAGTGTTGTACTGAAAGTGCTGCTCAGGTAACATGGTACATCAGGATGTGTAAAATTCAGTAACAGATTCAGTTTAAAATGTTCAGTGCAATCACTCAGTCTCTCAAAGTGTCTGACTCTTTGTGACCCCATAAACTGCAGCATGCCAGGCTTCCTGTCCTTCACTATCTCCTGGAGTTTGCTCAAACTCAAGTCCATTGACTAAGTGATGCCATCTGACTATCTCATTATTATTAATAATTAGTAATAACTCATTATTTTTGGGTAGAACAATAGACTGTATGCATGCCTTTCTAGTTTTAATGCTTATGGTGTGTAGTTTAGTTGAGTAATACAGTGTTTGTAGAAGTATATAAGTTTTTGCCAGTACATACTCACCTGTATGTTACATTAACCTTTGGAAAAATTAACCCACTTTCAGGATAACTTGGATGATCATATTGAATCATCTCATATTATACTCATTCTATTCATTCTAGCGTTAGGTCTGGAACAACAACTAAAGAATCAGGTGTTAAAATTGGTCCCACTCAGTTCTGCTTATTAGGTACCAAGGTTGATTCTTGGCAGAATGTTAAGACAGGAAAGACACTGTAGACGTAAAACTGTATAGTTTATTTTCTCTAGCAAGAGCAGCCTAAATCAGTGACATACATGAGAAGTTTGCTTGTAGTTCTCTTGGGTTTTAGGGACTTCAGGTTTTTGAGCTAGAGTCCGCCTACATGCCAGTTAAGACCTTTTCTAAAAGTTCAGTCAGCTATATATTTCACTTAAAATTTTATTCATTTTTATGTGAATTAGCCAGTTATTTTAATGTCAGTGCCATTAATCAAAGCAAGAATTGGTCGTACAGTGAGGTGGAACATATGTCCACTTCATCTTCACTAGGATCATCTGTTCCATTTAGTCACGTATTTGGGCTCTTGACTTAATTCACTGTCATGATCTCAAGAATGTCAGTATTCTTCCTTATTTATGGTTGAATGTCAATATTCAACCACATTTACGTTAACTTTTTAATAAATTTTTTCCCCATAATGCCTCCTTTTTTTTTTAAATGTTCATCCATCTTTTATTCTTTGGTATGTGTGGGACTCCCATTGCAGTGACCTCTCTTGTTGCAGAGCACCAGCCCTGGGTGAATTCAGTCCAGGGAGCTGGCTTGCTATTGGAAACACTGGTCCAACCACTCCGTGGCACATTGGATCTTCCCAGGCCGGGGTTGAACTGGTGCCCCTTCCACTGCAAGGCGGTGTCTCTACCCACTGGACCATCAGGGAAGCCCTGTGTTGCTTGTTTACAAGGTTTATCAACTGCCAAGATTTAAAACCTGACCTCACTTAAGCCTTTAATAGTAAAGATTTACTGTATCTATAAAATGAGGGTAACCGTAACTTCATGGGTTAATGCTTGCTAGAAGTAAATTAATGCTTATTATGAGATGGCTATAAATGTAATTGCAGCTTTGGACCACCAATTATAATTAGACTCAAAGACATCTTTTATTTATTTTACAAATTTTTACCTCTTGTATTTATTTTTATTTATTTATTTCCATCTGTCTTTATTCTTTGGCCTGTTTGGGCCTCCCGTTGCAGTGGCTTCTCATTGCAGAGCACTGACTCTGGGTGCTTACACTCCAGAGCACTGGCTTGTTTTGTAATTGGGCATACTAGTCCAGCTGCTCAGTGACACATGGGATCTTCCTGGGCCAGGATCAAACCGGTGCCCTATGCACAGCAAGGCGGACTCCTTACCCACTGGACCACCAGGGAAGCGCCACATCTTTTATTAATCAGAATAGTAACTATTACAGTTAACACATTTTGCCAATGAGAAATAAGTTTGTTTCTGTAGCTCAAGTTCATGGTTCAGGATTCAGTGAACTCTTGGAAAACATTTTCTGCCTCCAGATTTTGAAAGCATTTTCCCTGGAAAAAGTTGTCAAGAAGTCTTTTGGCAGATGAATACTACAGGTGGGTCAAAACCTTGTGGCGAGTTTATTCAACTTGTGAAATGCTGCTTGTGTGATACGTGAGTGTGCATTGTTACAGAAAGAATTGAGCCCGTTTTTGACTGGTGCTGGCTAGAGGCTTTGCAGTTTTGGTGCATTTCATAGATTTACTGAGTATACTTCTTGGATGTGATGGTCTTGCTGGGATTCAGAAAGCTGTAGTGGATCAGATGGACAGCAGACCAAATCAAACAGGGACCATGACCTTCTTTGGTGCAGGCTAGTTGTCATTGCTTGTCAAGTAAACTATACTTTTCATCACATATCATCAACTGATTAAGATAGGATTCAATGTTGTTGGCTAGAACAAGAGAAGATGACACTTCAAAATGATTATTTTGTTTTTAATTTGAGGTAGTTCAAGGTGGCACCGGTTGTTGAGCCTTTTACCTTCCAGCTTCAAATACTGCACAAGCATGGAATGATTGATGTTGAGCTCTATAGCATCTTCTCATGTGGTTTTAAGAGGATCAGCTTCAGTGATGGCTCTCAGTTGGTTGTTGTCAACTTCCACTAGCCAGCCACTGTTCTCCTTCAAGGTTTTTATCTCCTTTGCAAAATTTCTTCAACCACCACTGCACTGTATGTTGGTTAGCAGTTCCTGGGCCAGGTGTGTTGTTGATGTTGTGAGTTGCCTCTGCTGCTATATTGCAGAAATCAGACCATTGAGAAACCAAGCATCACCCTCAGAGGGTGGAGAACTCAGGTTTATTATGCCGGTGGTCCCAGGCGAGCTATTGCTCAGAAATTTTGGGCCCTGGACTCAGGGTGAGCTCTTCTTTATAGGATTGGTACATGCAGGTACAGTTGGTGATTTTCAGTTGGGTACATTAGAATCAGCAGCTGCAGAGCACAGGAGTTGCTAGGAGTCACAGGTCAAATTCATGACCTATAGAATCAGGAGCGGAGCTGTCTGACTTTATCAGAATAATGGTTTCAGCATCACAGGGATACTTCATGAGAGCAAAGGAACTTTATAGTTAATCCTTATGAACATGAGCCTCAGTTTCTTTCTTCAATATGACCCATTTTATGAATTTGAGTAAGAAAATTGCTCATCTGATTTTTGCCTAACGTCATTTCTTGTAGCCAAAATAACAAAACAGCAAGTAATGAAGTCGCTAGCGGGCTTGCCTGGTAGTCCAGTGAGTAGAGAGTGTGCTTGCAGTGCACGTGGCACAGGTTCTATCCCTAGCCTGGGAAGATCCCACGTGCTGCAGAGTGGCTGGACGGTGTGCCAATTCGAGCCAGCGCTCTGGAGTTTGGCCAGAGCCGGTGCTCTGCAAGAGAGACGCCTGCAATGGGAAGCCCACACAGGCTGAAAAAGCGAAGGTGGATGAAAATAAAAAAATAAAAAAACAAAAAAAAGAGGCCAAAATTAAAGAAAAAGTCACTAGCAAAAACAAGCATAAAGTGAGAAATATCGTTAAAAGGATATATAGGATAATCACATTTAGATTCCACTGTCAAATGACTTCAGTTCAGCAGTGCCAAACTGTGACTACTTTTGGATGAATTTAATAGAATGTTGGCTGGCAGATAGCAAGCACTTGACATTTTGTTGCGTTAATGAGTTTCTCTGAATTAATTAATCACATATCATTTACTTCTTACTTTTTCCACTTTCATTTAGTATTTAGTGTTTCTGCCCTTTAGCAATTGATCTTTAAATGTAGGGACAAAATTATTAATTAAATTCTATGGTGTAGCACTAAAAACATGACAAACTACTGTGATTCCTTCTAAGAAACATACTTCATGGATCTCAAGCATATGAGAAGGTATGCAACAGGGTATTGTGAGATTCTTTGCAGTTTACTGATACTTCCTCAGTTTTATTTCAGGAGTGTTATGCATTTGCCATGACTACTACTGCATTTTATGAGGCATCTTTGGTTTTGAAAAATCATTTCTGTAGTGGCATGATTTGGTACTTCTGTACATGAAAGGTGAAAATGAACTCTTATTAAGGTAAAGTTATATACCAGTACCTTAAGAAGCAGTTGAAAAAAATTTTTAGTGTTGATCAATGAAATACAATACACCTTACTTAGTTCATTAGAAAACTAGATACCCTTTTGTTGGTTTGAACTGAATGAGAATTTTGTGTCACGATCCCATTTCTGAGCTAAGTTTCTAAGACTTGACACTTAATCATAAGACCAATGCAATTCATTTAAACTTGTGTTTTCCAAGGACTGCCAGTTTGCATTACATCTTTCTTTTTTTTTTTTTTTGCGGGAGGGTGGATGGAGTGGGGAGGGAGGGGACGGCGGGCCACTTCTGTTGGTCTTTCATTTCTCTATTTTCATCCATCTTTTGTTCTTTGGCCCGTGTGGGCCTCCCATTCTGATGGCCTCTTGTCGCAGAGCTCCCGCTCTGGTCTCATGCGCTCAGAGCCCCAGCTCGGTCATTGGGCGCATTGGTCCAGCCGCCCAGCGGCACGTGGGATCTTCCCAGGCCAGGGATTGAACCGGCACCTTGCACTGCAGGCGGTGTCCTTACCCACTGGACCATCAGGGAAGCCCACATTACATCTTTCTTATCTGTTAGCTTTATGATGATACTTGGATGAATTTAATAGAATGTTGGCTGGCAGATAGCAAGCACTTGACATTTTGTTGCGTTAATGAGTTTCTCTGAATTAATTAATCACATATCATTTACTTCTTATTTTTTTCCACTTTCATTTAGTATTTAGTGTTTCTGCCCTTTAGCAATTGATCTTTAAATGTAGGGACAAAATTATTAATTAAATTCTATGGTGTAGCACTAAAAACATGACAAACTACTGTGATTCCTTCTAAGAAACATACTTCATGGATCTCAAGCATATGAGAAGGTATGCAACAGGGTATTGTGAGATTCTTTGCAGTTTACTGATACTTCCTCAGTTTTATTTCAGGAGTGTTATGCATTTGCCATGACTACTACTGCATTTTATGAGGCATCTTTGGTTTTGAAAAATCATTTCTGTAGTGGCATGATTTGGTACTTCTGTACATGAAAGGTGAAAATGAACTCTTATTAAGGTAAAGTTATATACCAGTACCTTAAGAAGCAGTTGAAAAAAATTTTTAGTGTTGATCAATGAAATACAATACACCTTACTTAGTTCATTAGAAAACTAGATACCCTTTTGTTGGTTTGAACTGAATGAGAATTTTGTGTCACGATCCCATTTCTGAGCTAAGTTTCTAAGACTTGACACTTAATCATAAGACCAATGCAATTCATTTAAACTTGTGTTTTCCAAGGACTGCCAGTTTGCATTACATCTTTCTTTTTTTTTTTTTTTGCGGGAGGGTGGATGGAGTGGGGAGGGAGGGGAGGCGGGCCACTTCTGTTGGTCTTTCATTTCTCTATTTTCATCCATCTTTTGTTCTTTGGCCCCTGTGGGCCTCCCATTCTGATGGCCTCTTGTCGCAGAGCTCCAGCTCTGGTCTCATGCGCTCAGAGCCCCAGCTCGGTCATTGGGCGCATTGGTCCAGCCGCCCAGCGGCACATGGGATCTTCCCAGGCCAGGGATTGCACCGGCGCACCTTGCACTGCAGGGCGGTGTCCTTACCCACTGGACCATCAGGGAAGCCCACATTACATCTTTCTTATCTGTTAGCTTTATGATGATACTTGATTATTTTCAGGATTGCTTGCCAACAAGAAGGAGTCTCTTTACAAGTGTCATTTCATAACATAACCATGCTGTGTTACAGTGAACATTCTGTCTTCTGCTCATTCATGATTCTTACTCATTTCTATCTATTGGCAATTAAATGCTCTTAAGTATTTTTAGATTCTTACAATTTAAAGTATACCTTTAGCTAGTATTACTCATGTCATATAGCTAATAATAGTACCTTGGAGAAATAATTTTCTCTAGGACCACCACAGTACAGTACAGGTTTGAGTCTTGAACACTATCCTGGGAAGTGTTTTTAGAAAATTATAAAGGAGTCTGTTCTCACTTACAGTTAAAATAATGATACTGTGAATGATAACCTGAATTTTCAGCGTACAAGTCCTTGAATTCACAGTGATATAAATAAATAAATGGAGGAGGATGTCAGCTTATAAATGTAAGAAGGCATAATGGATAATAAAATGAGTAGGTGAAAGTTCATTGAGGATCAGAATACTGACATAGTATCAAAATATTCTCTCACAAATTATTAGTTATAGAGAACACATTTACTAGCCAAGTTAAGTTAATGTTATTAATATTGGTATAAACTAACATCTTAACTTCTAAGAATGTACAGGAAAAGCGTACAGTGTTGTGTCTGTGGTATTTCTTGCCGAATATACATAATCTGTATCTAACTAGAGGAAAATGAAGCAAACACAAATTGAATGACTTTAAACAAACAGCTTTACTCTTGAAAGTGGTCTAGGTAAAAAGAAAACATGAAGAACAGAGAACACTTATGAAGAGAGCCACATTCAGTATATAAGACTAGCTTATCTTAAAATCAGATAAGTACTGTGGCTGTATGCTTGTTATTAGGATATAAACCTAGTTTTATCCTAGTCATTAGGAAATAAACCTAGTCTCAAGGAGTACAAGTGACCAGCTGTACCTTTAGATGGTTCACAAAATGATTCATAACTATAAAGAAGGAGATACTGTAGATCATAAACAGGGGGTATACCACTGGGAAAAGGATAATTTCTTGTATCATTTTGACATAATTATATCAAAAGAGAAGGTCACAATGGTGCTTCTGCTTGCCTATTTATGTCCCCCACCTGCAAGCCCTGCCAGGAAAGCACACACACAGAACTTTTAAGATAGAGGTTTTTAAGGAATGCAAAGCAGCTGAAAGTGTCATAGAGTTTAGTCCGGTGCTGCAGTTATCAGTATTCTTGAAATGATCAGAAAATATGTTTGTAGTAGAGTAATTTTCTCTAGGACCACCACAGTACAGTACAGGTTTGAGTCTTGAACACTATCCTGGGAAGTGTTTAGAAAATTATAAAGGAGTCTGTTCTCACTTACAGTTAAAATAATGATACTGTGAATGATAACCTGAATTTTCAGCGTACAAGTCCTTGAATTCACAGTGATATAAATAAATAAATGGAGGAGGATGTCAGCTTATAAATGTAAGAAGGCATAATGGATAATAAAATGAGTAGGTGAAAGTTCATTGAGGATCAGAATACTGACATAGTATCAAAATATTCTCTCACAAATTATTAGTTATAGAGAACACATTTACTAGCCAAGTTAAGTTAATGTTATTAATATTGGTATAAACTAACATCTTAACTTCTAAGAATGTACAGGAAAAGCGTACAGTGTTGTGTCTGTGGTATTTCTTGCCGAATATACATAATCTGTATCTAACTAGAGGAAAATGAAGCAAACACAAATTGAATGACTTTAAACAAACAGCTTTACTCTTGAAAGTGGTCTAGGTAAAAAGAAAACATGAAGAACAGAGAACACTTATGAAGAGAGCCACATTCAGTATATAAGACTAGCTTATCTTAAAATCAGATAAGTACTGTGGCTGTATGCTTGTTATTAGGATATAAACCTAGTTTTATCCTAGTCATTAGGAAATAAACCTAGTCTCAAGGAGTACAAGTGACCAGCTGTACCTTTAGATGGTTCACAAAATGATTCATAACTATAAAGAAGGAGATACTGTAGATCATAAACAGGGGGTATACCACTGGGAAAAGGATAATTTCTTGTATCATTTTGACATAATTATATCAAAAGAGAAGGTCACAATGGTGCTTCTGCTTGCCTATTTATGTCCCCCACCTGCAAGCCCTGCCAGGAAAGCACACACACAGAACTTTTAAGATAGAGGTTTTTAAGGAATGCAAAGCAGCTGAAAGTGTCATAGAGTTTAGTCCGGTGCTGCAGTTATCAGTATTCTTGAAATGATCAGAAAATATGTTTGTAGTAAAAGTAATTTTCTACAGTTTTGGAGACCTGAAGTGAAAGTCACTCGATTATGTCTGACTCTTTATGACACATAGACAAGCCATGGAATTCTCCAGGCAAGAATACTGGAGTGGAAAACCTTTCCCTTCTCCAGGGATCTTCCCAACCCAGGGATCGAACTCAGGTCTCCCTCATTGCAGGCAGATCCTTTACCATCTGAGTCACTAGGAAAGCTGAAGAATATTGGATTGAATGGCCTATTATCCCTTCTCCAGGAGGTCTTCCCTACCTAGGAATCAAACCTGAGTCTTCTGCACTGCAGGCAGATTCTTTAGTAGCTGAGCTGCAAGGGGCGCAGATCCTTTTCAGTTCATCAAAACTCATCAAAGGGCAATTGATGAGCTGATGAAGCTAATGTGATTTACAAACTTCTGGTAAATTCTCATGCATCTGAAAGTGCAACAGTCATGAAATATGGCCTCCTTTCCCAAGTCTACTATCTATGTATCTCGAAACATTCTTTTTGTCTTTTCATAGGAAGTCATTATTTTGCTACTTAATCAGGTTTCTCTCTTATGTAAATGTTGACATTTTGGTGAGTTAGGTTGCCTTTATCCGTTCCAAAAAGGAGCTCAAACAGAATTTTTGCCATCATTACTAACCGTCAGAACTCCCAGGGAACATGGGTTTGATCCCTGGTTTGGGAAGGTAGCACAGGTCATGGAGCAACAAAGCCAGAGCGCACAACTGCTGAAGCCAGTGCACCCTAGAGCCGGAAGTCTGCAACAATAGACAACACTTCAATGAGAAGCCCACTCACTGCAGCCCTCACTGCTGCAACTACAGAAAGTCCACACACAGCAACCAAGAAGCAGTGTAGCCAAAATAAATAAAATTTTTAAAGTATTAAATTTCAGTTGAAGAATACCAGTACTTTCCAAGTTTTTAAAATAAGTATCTTTGATTCCTAAGTGATTGACAGCTCTGAGACATTTATTGTTTTCACTGTCTTTTGTTCCATCAAAACACTTAGGTTATTTGCAAGCAGAGGGCTTATCTAGGCCTACTTTTGTGATTTTTATTTTGCTTGATACTGAGGTAAACAGCCTGATGAGTACTTTTTAGAGGCAGGTTTAAAACTCATGGTTTAGTTGAGTTTCACCTTTTCCAGGAAGCATCTTACACAGAAAGACCACTGTGATTTTTAGAAAAATACATGCTTTTACATTTTCTCTTTGCTTTCTAATGGACAGATACTGATAATTTTTCACACAGTACATACTCTTGATAACATAGGTAACTTTGTGGTTTTGTATTTAAGAAATAAAGAATTTCAGCCTACTCTCAGCCAGCTTACTAACACATATTCATGATCAAGTGGGAAACTAGATTTGTTTTGTTTCTAATGTTCCAGACATTTTAGTCTGATAATTAAAGTAAATGGTAACCTTATCAGATGCAACTGACAACTGTTACTTTGTTTTATGTTCTTAATGATATTGAATGTACTATAATACTGCAGTTACAGGTGTTACTGTAGCAGACAAAAAGTGAAGGGATTCAGTCATGAAATTTTCTCTAGAATTCCGTCGGTATATATGCTGCAAAATTATTTTTGATAGCACATTCAGCAGATCACATTGTCTTTCTGATTATGTAAAAGCAGCTTCTTTTTGTGGACAAAATTAGATATATTTATATCTAAAGCATATTGCCTGTTAATAATAAGTGATTCATGGATTCTTAACTTTTGGTTAAAGTCAATAATAATGGTTATACAGGAATAATACAAATTCTTTGTTAATTTACAGAACATGAAGACTATGACCCACAAACTGTGAGGCTTGGAAGTAGATACAGTCATGTTCAAGAAGTTCAAGAGCGACTTGACTTCCTTAGGTTAGTATTAAACAATTAGTGGTGATTTGCTTAAGGCACACATAAGGAATGCAATAATAATGCTCGTCATAGCTGAGTCCTCTTTTTAAGGTAGCCGTTTCACTCTATAGTTGAGTATTTTCCCATATAAGAACCATGGCCAGTAATAATGTGACATTTCCTATGTGTTCCTGACTAAATGCCTTTTAGTATTGGCTAACTTAAACTTTATCCTTTTATTGAATTTTGAAGGAAATACATGGTGCTTAGTGCTTATTTATATTAGAAATTAAAGTTTTATTTTTCATACATTTTCCTTTTTTAATGATTATTTTTATTTTACTTTTTGCTTCTACAGTTTTGTTGTTTACAGATTAGTGGTACGTATATTGCTGATCACTCCCTTTTGCATCCATCGCAGTCCCCCATTCCACCCCTTCAGGCCATCGTATAGCCTCCATGCTAGGATACCTTATTGCCAGGCGCATTGACAACAGTTATCTCTTTTACATATGTTAGTATAAGTTTCCATGTTACTCTTTCCATGCCTCTCACCCACTGTTCGCTCCCCACAATGTCCATAAGTCTGTTCTCTGTGTCTGTTTTTCCGTTGCTTCTCTGCGTGTGTTATCATTACCACTTTACTAGATTCCATATATATGTGTTAGTATACTGTACTTGTCTTTCTCTTTTTGACTTACTTCACTTTTTTTTATAGGTTCTTGATTTATCCACCTCATTTGGACTGATTCTTCTGCATTTCTTTTTATGGCTGAGAAACATTCCATTGCATGTATGTACTATATAGCTTTTGTATCCATTCTTTCATAGATGGACATCTAGGCTGCTTCCATGCTCTAGCTATTGTATAGAGAGCTGCAATGAACATTGGGGTACAGGTCTTTTCCATTTTGATTTCATCAGGGTATGAGCCTAATAGTGGCCTTGCTGGGCCATATGGTGCTTTTAGGTTTGTTTCTTTTTTTTTTTGAACTTTTATTTTATTTTTAACTTTTACAGAGTTTTGTTGTTTACAGATATGTATGTTCCCAGATGAGTCATATGTATATCCCGCCCACCCCTCCCGGCCATCATACAGCACCCGTGAAGGATCTGCTTTTCTCACACAGCAATGACTATAGCTGTCTTCTTCACTTAATGATAGTACCGGCCTTCATGCTGCGTCCTCTACGCCTCCCACCCTCTGTTCCTCCCCCACAATGTCCGTATCTCCACTGTCCATGTCTGTCTTTCCGTCGCTTCACTGCATGTGCCATCATCACCATCCTACTAGATTCCATATATATGTGTTAATATACTGTATTTGTCCTTCTCTTTCTGACTGGCTTCACTTTTTAGGATACGTTCTAGATCCAGCCACCTCATTAGGGCTGATTCTTCTGCATTTCTCTTTACAGCTGTGTAGTATTCCATTGTATATATGTGCCAGAGCTTTTGGATCCATTCGTTCGTCGATGGGCATCTAGGTTCCATCCATGTTCTAGCTATTGTATAGAGAGCTTCCCTGAACATTCGGGTACAGGTCTTTTCCATTTTGATTTCATCAGGGTATGAGCCTAATAGTGGCCTTGCTGGGCCATATGGTGCTTTTAGGTTGGTTTTTTTTTTTTTTTGAACTTTTATTTTATTTTTAACTTTTATAGAGTTTGCTTGTTTACAGATATGTATGTTTTCAGATTAGTCATATGTATATCCCCCCCATCCTGCCCCTCCAGACTGTCATACAGCACCCATGAAGGATCTGCTTTTTTCACAGAGCAATGACTATAGCTATTTTCTTCACTTATGATAGTACAGGCCTTCAAGCTACTTCCTTTACGCCTCTCACCCACTGTTCCTTCCCCACAATGTCCATATGTCCACTGTCCATGTCTGTCTTTCCGTCGCTTCACTGCATGTGCCATCATCACCATCCTACTAGATTCCATATATATGTGTTAATATACTGTATTTGTCCTTCTCTTTCTGACTGACTTCACTTTTTATGATAGGTTCTAGATCCAGCCACCTCATTACGGCTGATTCTTCTGCATTTCTTTTAACAGCTGAGTAGTATTCAATCATATATATGTATCAGAACTTTTATATCCATTCAGTCGTAGATGGGCATCTAGGTTGCTTCCATGTTCTAGCTATTGTATAGAGAGCTGCAATGAATATTGGGGTACAGATGATTCTTTCAGATTTGATTTCATCAGGGCATAAGCCTAAGAGTGGAATTGCTGGGTTGTATGGTGCTTCTATTTTTAGTTTTTTAAGGAATCTCCATATTGTCTTCCATAGCAGCTGTATCAATTTACATTCCCACCAGCAATGCAGGAGTGTTCCCTTTTCTCCACACCCTCTCCAGCATGTATTGTCTGTAGATTTTTTTAAAGGTGGCCATTCTAACTGGCGTGAGGTAAAATCTCATTGTAGTTTTAATTTGCATTTCTCAAATAATAAGCGACTTTGAGCATCTTTTCATGTATTCTCTTGGCCATCTGTATGTTTTTCATACATTTTCTTACTTTGAATTATAAGACAAGAAAACAGTCAGCCAGGAACATTTTCATTAATGCTGTCATGGTTAGTAAGCAGTAAGGTGGTTGGTACATTTATGTGCTTTGTTTACTCTAACAGTAGCTGATACAGATGAAATAAGTGTATATGTAATAAACCTTTTTAAGATGGGAATAGGAAATGGAGTCTCCCTTATAAGCCAAACCTAAATACTAAATTATACTAAGTTTGCTCATGACTGTTTAGCTTTTAATGATATATATGTTTTGGGTATGGATATTGATATGTAGCCTTTTAAATTATTTTTAATGATATATATGTTTTGGGTATGGATATTGATATGTAGCCTTTTTAAATTATTTTTATTTTTATATGTTTTTAAAATTTTTTTGCCCACTTGTATTGGTCTTTCATTTATTTCCATCTTTTGTTCTTTTGGCCCGTGTGGTCCTCGCATCATAGTGGCCACTCTCGGCAGAGCACCGGCTCTGGGCGCATGAGCTGCAGAGCTCTGGCTAGGTAGTTGGATACATTGGTTCAGCTGCTCCGTGGCACATGGGATCTTCCCAGGCCAGGGGTCGAACCTGCGCCTTGCACTGCAAGGCGGTGTCCTTATCCACTGGACCCCAGGAAGCCCGATATGTAGCTTAATTTAAAGAGTGATTTTTTTTGAATTTAATTTACCGTATCATAGCCGAGCAGTATATTTGAATCATAAATATGTTAAGGACAAAAACAGATTACTATTACTCATAAAGTTGTATTTATTATTTTATATATATTTATTCCTGGTAGTTTTCTCTTTAGATTGTGATTTGTATGTTTCTTTTGCTAAACCATGTGGTAGTTCATGGGGAGATGTTTACATAGACATACCTCTTTTCTATTTTCCAGTCAGTCTGAAGCTACAGTTGACTAAGAAAAATTAGTCACCGCCAGAAAGTAGAGTTACATTATTTGGAGGTAGTGTTAAGGATTCCATAGCTTTAAGCAGCCCTGAGAAAATTGCTCTGAGGAAGTGGAAAGAAGTCAGACTATATACAAATTTGCAACAAAGGCTTGGGCAGTCTGAACATCAGAGATTATTGTTAGTTAAGTAAAGCCAGATAACAAGCTTTGCAAGCCACTGGGCTCAAGTACCCTTTCATTAATGCTGTCATGGTTAGTAAGCAGTAAGGTGGTTGGTACATTTATGTGCTTTGTTTACTCTAACAGTAGCTGATACAGATGAAATAAGTGTATATGTAATAAACCTTTTTAAGATGGGAATAGGAAATGGAGTCTCCTTATAAGCCAAACCTAAATACTAAATTATACTAAGTTTGCTCATGACTGTTTAGCTTTTAATGATATATATGTTTTGGGTATGGATATTGATATGTAGCCTTTTAAATTATTTTTAATGATATATATGTTTTGGGTATGGATATTGATATGTAGCCTTTTTAAATTATTTTTATTTTTATATGTTTTTAAAATTTTTTTGCCCACTTGTATTGGTCTTTCATTTATTTCCATCTTTTGTTCTTTTGGCCCGTGTGGTCCTCGCATCATAGTGGCCACTCTCGGGCAGAGCACCGGCTCTGGGCGCATGAGCTGCAGAGCTCTGGCTAGGTAGTTGGATACATTGGTTCAGCTGCTCCGTGGCACATGGGATCTTCCCAGGCCAGGGGTCGAACCTGCGCCCTTGCACTGCAAGGCGGTGTCCTTATCCACTGGACCCCAGGAAGCCCGATATGTAGCTTAATTTAAAGAGTGATTTTTTAGAATTTAATTTACCGTATCATAGCCGAGCAGTATATTTGAATCATAAATATGTTAAGGACAAAAACAGATTACTATTACTCATAAAGTTGTATTTATTATTTTATATATATTTATTCCTGGTAGTTTTCTCTTTAGATTGTGATTTGTATGTTTCTTTTGCTAAACCATGTGGTAGTTCATGGGGAGATGTTTACATAGACATACCTCTTTTCTATTTTCCAGTCAGTCTGAAGCTACAGTTGACTAAGAAAAATTAGTCACCGCCAGAAAGTAGAGTTACATTATTTGGAGGTAGTGTTAAGGATTCCATAGCTTTAAGCAGCCCTGAGAAAATTGCTCTGAGGAAGTGGAAAGAAGTCAGACTATATACAAATTTGCAACAAAGGCTTGGGCAGTCTGAACATCAGAGATTATTGTTAGTTAAGTAAAGCCAGATAACAAGCTTTGCAAGCCACTGGGCTCAAGGAATTAATTCCTTTCATAAGCTGTCTGGGCCAAATCCTATTTCTTGTCACATTAAAGGGTTGCAGATGTGGCAGATACCTGTTTCTTCTGTACTGCAGGCATTGTATTCCCTTTGGAAGCTCTCATTCATCATTTTGTTGTCATTCAGTCGCTAAATTGCCCATCTCTTTTGTGAGCCCATGGGCTGCAGCACACAAGGCTTTCCTGTCCTTCAGCATCTCCTGGAGCTTGTCTAAAACTAATGCTCATTGACTCTGTGATGCCATCCAGCCATCTCTTCGTCCATCATCCCTTTCTCCTGCCTTCAGTCTTTTCCCGTGTTAGGGTCTGTTCCACTGAGTTGGCTCTTCAGATAATGTGACCGAACTATTGGAGCTTCAGCTTCTATATGGGTTCTTTCAGTGAATATACAAAGTTGACTTCCTTTTAGATTGACTGGTTTGATCTTGCAATTTAAGGGACTCTCAGGATGTCTTCTCCAGCACCAGAGTTCAAAAGCATCAGTTCTTCGGGCTCAGTCTCCTTCATGGTCCAACTCTAACATCCTTACGTGACTGCTGAAAACACCTTAGCTTTGAGTGTAGGACTTTTGTTGGCCAAGAGATGTCTCTGCTTTTTAATAGATGGACTACGTTTGTCATAGCTTTTTCCCAAGAAATTAGCGTCTTTTAGTTTCATGGCTGCGGTCACCATCTATAGTGATTTTGAAGCCCAAGCAAATAAACTCTGTTACTGTTTCCATTTTTTCCGTTTGTTAGCTATGAACAGATAGGACTGGATCCCATAGTCTTAGTTTTTAGAGACTGTTGAGTTTTCAGCCAGCTTTATTTTTTAATATTGGTAAAATGTCGTTATGTGTTATTCTTTTCTATTTTTTGTTTTTACAATTTTGTTGTTTACTGCTACACATCTACCTGAGTCAGCCATAGCTGTATGTATGTCCCCCCCTCTTGAACTTCCATCCGTCTTCCTCCCCATCCTACCACTCTGGGTTGTTACAGAGCCCCTTTTTGAGTTCCTTAGTCTTTCAGCAGATTTCCACTGGTTGTCTCTTATACATATGCAATTTTCCAAGTTACTGTTTCCATACTTCTCGCCCCTGCTCTCTTCCCCAGGGTCCACAAGGCTGTTCTCTTATGTCTGTTTTTCCATAGCTGTTCTGCATATGCATTTATAAGTACCATCTTTCTAGATTCCATATTATGTGTTAGTATACAATATTTATCTCTCTTTCTGACTTAACTTCATTCTGTATAATAGATTCTAAGTTCATCCATCTCATTAGAACTTACTCAAATTCATTGCTTTTTATGTCTGAGTAATATTCCATTGTATATATGTACCGCAGCTTCTTTGTACATTCATCTGTCGATGGACATCAAGGTGGCTTCTGTGTTCTAGCTGTTGTAAATAGTTAAGCCAGCTTTCTTATTCTCCTCTTTTCCTTCGTCAAGATGCTTTTCGGCCTCTTCACTTTCTGCCATTTGGATGATATTATCTGCATATTGAGTTAGACAGTCTGTGATCCATGTGATATATTTGGTTTGTTTTCTGTGATTGTGGTTTTTGTTCTGGAGACTTTGGGATTGTAGTTCTTCTATCCTCCCCCTTACAACAAGAACAGACTTGTGCAAGCTTCCTGTTGGAAGGACTGGTTGTAGGGCTAAAAGTTTTTGCTCTGATGGGCAGAGTGTTGCTGAGTAAATCTGTAATCCAGTCTTCTGCAGATGGGTTGAGCTGTACTCCTTGTAGTTTGGCCTGAGGCAGGCCAGTTCTAGAGTTTGCAATCTGTTTATTAGGGAATAGGCTCTATGGTAATGGAAACCTCCTCCATGAAGACTTACGTGCTCGTGAGGACAACACACTGTGCGTCCCAGGACTGCTTATGCCAGTACACGGATCCCAGGGCAGGCCACTGTTGGCACGCACTTCTGTAGGAGACTCCCAGACACTCACAGGCAGGTCTCACTCAGTCTTTGTGGGGTCACTGCATTTTTGTTTGTGCCTTCCAAGAGTCTCTTTTTCCCCTCGAAAGTTCTGTTTTCAAATCCTGATGACATTAACATTTGGAGACCAGAAATTGCTGACAGCTCTATTTCCTGTCCACCAGTGTGGCAGGAAATACTTCATCTCACGCTACCTTTGAGAATATTAAATTGTCTCCCATGGTGAGCCAGTATTACTGATAATTGTATGCCTTAGGCTTACTGGAATAGAAAATGGTTGAGAATTTATCTTTCCTAGATAAGTTAAAATCAGGGCTATTGTAGTTCCTGTACCTCGTACAGTTCCCTAAAGAAAAGCATGTGTTATTATTGTGGACCTCATTGTTACTCATTTGTTTATAAGAGATTAGGTAAAATAACAAAGGCATCTTCGTACTCAGACCTTGATTACTGATATATTGAATTACTATGATTAAGACCCACAAGAAGGAATCCACTGACATTAAGTGCATATACCGTACTATGCTGAGCATGAAGCCATCATCATTTATTAACTAAGAATTAAATGTGAAATATTCAGATTAAAATCAGTCTCTATTTTCTTTCATTGTCATTTAGAGAAATAACACAATGAGTAAGTTAAAGTCATGGTAAAGAAACTGGAATTTTAAATGAAGGAGATACTACTTGAAGGAGAATTATTAGCTTCATTATAGTCTTATTTTAATGGATGGAAAAACTAATAGTCACGTAGCTGAAAAGCATCAGAGGATGTCTTGAATAGTGACAAACATTTTATGATTTCTGACCCAGAAGTAAACTTAAATTATGTAGGAGGTTTTATTTATTGTGTACAGGTATTGAATATAATAATCTGAGAAATTATAAAACTTTGACAATTTTTACTTTTTAGTAAATATTTGGTAAGCTGAAAGGCATCATACGTAATACCTCCTTTTACACTGAATCCATATAAGCTAAATTAGGATCTCGCTTCAAAGCCTGAACTTTTTGTTTGTTTTTTCTTTGGTGCTCACCCTTTTTTGGGGGCCAGGGTCGGGTGGGAAGGGAGTGGGGATGAGGCGGGAGAGAGAAGGGCGGGCGGGCCACTTCTCTTGGGCTTTCCTTTATCTGTTTTCCTCCATCTTTGTTCTTTGGCCTGTGTGGGCCTCCCATCGCGGTGGCCGCTGTTGTCATGGATCACCGGCTCTGGGCGTATCGCTCCAGGGCTCCGGCTCAGTGATTGGACCCATCAGTCCAGCTGCTCGGCGGCAGTGGGATCTTCCCAGGCCAGGGACCGAACCGCGCCTTGCACTGCAAGGCGGTGTCCTTACCTGCTGGACCACCAGGGGAAACCCAAGCCTGAACTTTTAAGAACAGGATATAATCCTTTCTATTTAGGTGAAATCATCTAGCATGATTCCTGGCCATTTATTTATGGCCAATAAATATATGTTTGTTAAATAATTAACATTTTCTTTTTAACTGCCAGAGATATGGTTAAAGGTGTT
The DNA here is from genome assembly GCA_022376925.1 of Tragulus kanchil. Classification (NCBI taxonomy): domain Eukaryota; kingdom Metazoa; phylum Chordata; class Mammalia; order Artiodactyla; family Tragulidae; genus Tragulus; species Tragulus kanchil. The sequence continues at coordinate 7,325,042 of JAIOJX010000018.1, forward strand.
TTGAAAAGACATCTTTGTTAAGCTGTAATTAAGATTGATTATGCTAAATGAATTATTTCAGATACTTGGAAATAAAGTGTACTTGAGGCTAAAATTTAATAAACCTAATTACTGACTTCTTAAATTTGTTTTCCAAGGTTTTTATTAAAGGATGGCCATCTGTGGCTGTGTGCTCCACAGGCAAAACAAATATGGAAATGCTTAGCGGAGAATGCAGTTTATCTTTGTGATCGGAAGCCTGTTTTAAATGGTATTCCAAGTTAATGGGGATGAACCAGGCTTAGATCCTGGTATGAATAAGGAATTCTTCAAAAGTAATGTGCTTCAACTTGATCCTTTCCTGTTAACTGAAAATGGATTGAAATGTTTTGAACGATTCTTCAAAGCTGTTAATTGTCGAGAAGGGAAACTAGTAACAAAAGAAGAGCCTATATGATGGATGATTTGGAACTAATAGGATTAGACTACCTTTGGAGAGTAAGTAAAGAAGGAGGAACTCCTGTTTACAAGCGTTGTACATGAGGTGATTTCTGAAAAATGTGGTTAAAAGAATCATAATTTTGCTTAGAATTTACATATATTTTCATCACTGATGCTTGTGCTGGGAATTGAGGGGTAGGAAGGAGGACATGAGTGGCAGCTATTCATCTTTAGCTTCTTGTTACGTCATTTTAATTTTCCACTATTTTTGGATCGTAGTCCCTCCTCCTTATTTCTCACCCCAAATCTCACCCCTTTCTACCGCCACCAAGTTGTGCTTAGAATTACTCAGGGTGTGTGCAGGTACAGTAACCATTGTCTACCTGCACATTTTCACATTCTCTTCTTGAAGGTCCTTGGTCCTTATATGTTTTGGGGTTTATTGTATATTTAATGCCAAAACAAATGAAGGATAGAACAGAGGGCTATTAGTTGGAACAAGTCATCTGTACCTTTATGATACTGTTTTATTTGTGATATATTTAAGAACAGGATATAATCCTTTCTATTTAGGTGAAATCATCTAGCATGATTCCTGGCCATTTATTTATGGCCAATAAATATATGTTTGTTAAATAATTAACATTTTCTTTTTAACTGCCAGAGATATGGTTAAAGGTGTTTTGAAAAGACATCTTTGTTAAGCTGTAATTAAGATTGATTATGCTAAATGAATTATTTCAGATACTTGGAAATAAAGTGTACTTGAGGCTAAAATTTAATAAACCTAATTACTGACTTCTTAAATTTGTTTTCCAAGGTTTTTATTAAAGGATGGCCATCTGTGGCTGTGTGCTCCACAGGCAAAACAAATATGGAAATGCTTAGCGGAGAATGCAGTTTATCTTTGTGATCGGAAGCCTGTTTTAAATGGTATTCCAAGTTAATGGGGATGAACCAGGCTTAGATCCTGGTATGAATAAGGAATTCTTCAAAAGTAATGTGCTTCAACTTGATCCTTTCCTGTTAACTGAAAATGGATTGAAATGTTTTGAACGATTCTTCAAAGCTGTTAATTGTCGAGAAGGGAAACTAGTAAAAAAAAGAAGAGCCTATATGATGGATGATTTGGAACTAATAGGATTAGACTACCTTTGGAGAGTAAGTAAAGAAGGAGGAACTCCTGTTTACAAGCGTTGTACATGAGGTGATTTCTGAAAAATGTGGTTAAAAGAATCATAATTTTGCTTAGAATTTACATATATTTTCATCACTGATGCTTGTGCTGGGAATTGAGGGGTAGGAAGGAGGACATGAGTGGCAGCTATTCATCTTTAGCTTCTTGTTACGTCATTTTAATTTTCCACTATTTTTGGATCGTAGTCCCTCCTCCTTATTTCTCACCCCAAATCTCACCCCTTTCTACCGCCACCAAGTTGTGCTTAGAATTACTCAGGGTGTGTGCAGGTACAGTAACCATTGTCTACCTGCACATTTTTTACATTCTCTTCTTGAAGGTCCTTGGTCCTTATATGTTTTGGGGTTTATTGTATATTTAATGCCAAAAAAAAATGAAGGATAGAACAGAGGGCTATTAGTTGGAACAAGTCATCTGTACCTTTATGATACTGTTTTATTTGTGATATATTTAAATACCTGGGAGTAATAACCTGTATTCTACTTAGGGTTTTCATCTTGATAATTAAATCTCCTGCCATCTCAAAATCTAAGCTATTGTAATTCATCTTATATTTTGTTTTGGATGTGGGCTTTTTGGTTTTATTTTTGACCATAGTTTAACTAACGTGTTTGTTCTTTCACTAAAATCAGTGGGTTTTCTTGACTCATTGTCCCTCTTTTCCTTTTGTTTTCCCTCTCCAAACCTCTCAAAAGGATCAGCCTCAAAACACCCAAATGAACCTAGAATTATAATCATGTGAAGATCTCAGATATCGTTAGTTAAGTGACAAAGATGTTTAGAACTTGCTGGAGTTGACAGAATGGCTTCTTGTGCGGCATGATTTTTCATAAGAACTGTTTAGGTTTGAGTTACCCTTGAAAATTCATAGCCTGGACACCAAATTGCAGGATTAAATACTATTGATACACTATTTTCATTTTAAAACAAATTACTCAAGAAAGTTTGTGTCTGTCAATTCTTAATATTCCATTTAGTTAAATTGTGTTGCCTATTTGACTTGATTTGGATGTCAAAATCAATTTAGCCTTAAATTATTGAATTTTTAAAATCGATATAATTGGAATTTAAGTACCCAGTTTAAATAAATCTTGACTGTTACTAATGATTTTAATTTTTGGATCTAGGTTGTAATTCAGAGTAGTGATGATATTGCCAACAGAGCAAAATTTTGAGGGGTAAGGGGAAGGAGGACATGAGTGGCAGCTATTCATCTTTAGCTTCTTGTTACGTCATTTTAATTTTCCACTATTTTTGGATCGTAGTCCCTCCTCCTTATTTCTCACCCCAAATCTCACCCCTTTCTACCGCCACCAAGTTGTGCTTAGAATTACTCAGGGTGTGTGCAGGTACAGTAACCATTGTCTACCTGCACATTTTTCACATTCTCTTCTTGAAGGTCCTTGGTCCTTATATGTTTTGGGGTTTATTGTATATTTAATGCCAAAAACAAATGAAGGATAGAACAGAGGGCTATTAGTTGGAACAAGTCATCTGTACCTTTATGATACTGTTTTATTTGTGATATATTTAAATACCTGGGAGTAATAACCTGTATTCTACTTAGGGTTTTCATCTTGATAATTAAATCTCCTGCCATCTCAAAATCTAAGCTATTGTAATTCATCTTATATTTTGTTTTGGATGTGGGCTTTTTGGTTTTATTTTTGACCATAGTTTAACTAACGTGTTTGTTCTTTCACTAAAATCAGTGGGTTTTCTTGACTCATTGTCCCTCTTTTCCTTTTGTTTTCCCTCTCCAAACCTCTCAAAAGGATCAGCCTCAAAACACCCAAATGAACCTAGAATTATAATCATGTGAAGATCTCAGATATCGTTAGTTAAGTGACAAAGATGTTTAGAACTTGCTGGAGTTGACAGAATGGCTTCTTGTGCGGCATGATTTTTCATAAGAACTGTTTAGGTTTGAGTTACCCTTGAAAATTCATAGCCTGGACACCAAATTGCAGGATTAAATACTATTGATACACTATTTTCATTTTAAAACAAATTACTCAAGAAAGTTTGTGTCTGTCAATTCTTAATATTCCATTTAGTTAAATTGTGTTGCCTATTTGACTTGATTTGGATGTCAAAATCAATTTAGCCTTAAATTATTGAATTTTTAAAATCGATATAATTGGAATTTAAGTACCCAGTTTAAATAAATCTTGACTGTTACTAATGATTTTAATTTTTGGATCTAGGTTGTAATTCAGAGTAGTGATGATATTGCCAACAGAGCTATAGATCTCCTTAAAGAAATATATACTAACCTTGGCCCCAGGTTACAGGTCAATCAGGTGAGGAATTGAGATGCATAAAACTTCCACTACAGTTTAATATTTTAATTTAAGTAGTTAATGCACATCTGTCACTTATAATATGCCAACTCTTAATATTTATTATTCTGTAAATAATAAATAATGTTTATTATTAAGAATAAACAGCCAAAATGTTTACTTACTTGGAAATTCAGAGTTTTCTTTCAGTTTATACTTGTTTGTTGTCAGCTTCCTTTTGTGTTTCATTACTGATACACCTAGTGTGATTACCTAGAAGTTGAAATTTTACTGTCTTTACTTGGACTAATGTCATTTGATTTTAAATTTTGAAGCAGTTTGATCGGTCTACATTTGACCCATTTAGGTGGCTATCCATGAAAACTTCATTCAGTCTTGCTTTGATCGATTGAAAGCTTCTTATGATACATTGTGTGCTTTGGATGATGGCAAAGACAATATTAACTGTGCAAGACAGGAAGCTATTCGAATGGTTCGAGTGCTGATTGTTTTAAGAGAATACATAAATGAGTGTGATAGTGATTATCATGAGGAAAGAACAATTCTGCCTCTGTCAAGGTTTGTAAGAAATTGATCTTTTATGTAAATTTTCAGTTAGCTGTATTTCTTACTGGCAACGTTATTACATATAGGTTAAAAGGACCATAAAGAAAATGTTTATTTCTGGATGTCAGTGTCCTGTCTTTTAAAAACATTATTTGGGATAGTTGTTTTAAAAGTAGAAAGTTTTTATTTTGTAGAGGTGCTGTTTTCCAGGCTGTTATCATCTGTTAGGTGTAACCTTGTTCTTTGGTAATTGTTGTGTTTTTATTTTGATAGTATTTGTTTACAGTGTTAAAATAAAATTCTTAAGAAACTTCTCTGGTGGCCCATGGTTAAGAGTCTGGACTTCCAGTGCAGAGGGTACTGGTTCAATCCCTGGTTGAGAAAAAACCCATTGGTTCTTATGGTAATTAAAATTTTGTTTTAAAAAAATTTTTGGATCTAGGTTGTAATTCAGAGTAGTGATGATATTGCCAACAGAGCTATAGATCTCCTTAAAGAAATATATACTAACCTTGGCCCCAGGTTACAGGTCAATCAGGTGAGGAATTGAGATGCATAAAACTTCCACTACAGTTTAATATTTTAATTTAAGTAGTTAATGCACATCTGTCACTTATAATATGCCAACTCTTAATATTTATTATTCTGTAAATAATAAATAATGTTTATTATTAAGAATAAACAGCCAAAATGTTTACTTACTTGGAAATTCAGAGTTTTCTTTCAGTTTATACTTGTTTGTTGTCAGCTTCCTTTTGTGTTTCATTACTGATACACCTAGTGTGATTACCTAGAAGTTGAAATTTTACTGTCTTTACTTGGACTAATGTCATTTGATTTTAAATTTTGAAGCAGTTTGATCGGTCTACATTTGACCCATTTAGGTGGCTATCCATGAAAACTTCATTCAGTCTTGCTTTGATCGATTGAAAGCTTCTTATGATACATTGTGTGCTTTGGATGATGGCAAAGACAATATTAACTGTGCAAGACAGGAAGCTATTCGAATGGTTCGAGTGCTGATTGTTTTAAGAGAATACATAAATGAGTGTGATAGTGATTATCATGAGGAAAGAACAATTCTGCCTCTGTCAAGGTTTGTAAGAAATTGATCTTTTATGTAAATTTTCAGTTAGCTGTATTTCTTACTGGCAACGTTATTACATATAGGTTAAAAGGACCATAAAGAAAATGTTTATTTCTGGATGTCAGTGTCCTGTCTTTTAAAAACATTATTTGGGATAGTTGTTTTAAAAGTAGAAAGTTTTTATTTTGTAGAGGTGCTGTTTTCCAGGCTGTTATCATCTGTTAGGTGTAACCTTGTTCTTTGGTAATTGTTGTGTTTTTATTTTGATAGTATTTGTTTACAGTGTTAAAATAAAATTCTTAAGAAACTTCTCTGGTGGCCCATGGTTAAGAGTCTGGACTTCCAGTGCAGAGGGTACTGGTTCAATCCCTGGTTGAGAAACATAAGATCCCACATGCTGCAGAGCTGAACCAAAAAGAAAAAAATCTTCAAAGCTGCATATGTTAATGTAACAAAGAATATTTTTAAATGGTCTTTACTGAAATTTCCTTTAATTTAGAAACTCATAAAATGATTCACTAACTAATTTGAGTATAATTATGCATTAATATGTTTATAAATTATGTGATAGAAATGATACATTATAATGTAAACAACATACTAACTTTCTTACTGATAATTTAAATGGCATTTCTGGTTTGAGGGGAAAATTTGTAGGATAAGGAAGTAACATTAGATTTTTAAATTAAGAAGATTTTTAAATAAAAATATAAAGTTGCTGCTTTAGTGTGATTTTATTTTGTTACTGTGGGAAGAGAATATACCTATAAAAATATTTTGGCGTGAATTTTGTTTTAACAGTTAAAAACATTTTTAGTGGAAATAACTATTTTGGCATTTTGTTTACAGTTTCAAGTTGAATCTTCTCTGTCTACATTTACAAGTATTCTTCGTGAAACAAGCTTTTATGGTTTTAAATTAACTGTTGTATTGTTCATGTCTGCGTTGTAGTTTAATATAAATGGAAACCTTGTTCTGCAGCCATGAGACAACGATTAATTAATAGCAATGGAGTATAGATGTATATGCTTTCAAGATTAATTGCAGTGTTTCTAATTAAAGAAACATAAAGCTGTTATTTTCTGTATCCTAAAAACAAAATCAGTCTACCTTCCTCTTAGTAAGGAAAAGTTAAATTCTCAGACCATCTTCTGAATATTGCTGTTTCTTCCCTTGCAGAGCATTTCGCGGTAAACATGTCTCTCTTGTAGTTCGGTTTCCAAACCATGGCAGACAGGTTGATGATTTAGACATATGGTCTCATACAAATGATACAGTTGGTTCAGTACGACGGTACATTCTGAATCGTATTAAGGCAAATTTGGCCCACACAAAGATTGAACTCTTTGTGGGTGGTGAATTAATAGATTATGAAGATGACAGAAAGCTAATTGGACAGCTGAACTTAAAAGATAAATCTGTAAGTATATGTAATATTCAAATATTCTCCCAGAATTAAACATTGAGTCTGTTTTTCACTTGTTTGTAAATGTTTATTTAGCATCTAATTGTTGTGGGCAGTGTTCTCTGTTATGTGTTCGGGTTATAACCTTAAATAAGATGGATGTCTTGACAGTGTTGTGGAGGAGATAAACTACTAAATGATTATTTCAGCTTTTTAATTGTAGGTCTACTATGAAAGCAGGAACTCTTACAGTCTTACGATGATGTCTAGTTTGCATTTTGCTTTCCTTTCTGCTTACTTATACTGTCATTCTTCAGGTGATTACAGCCAAACTTATACAAGTAAGTTCAAATATGCCTTCCAGCCCTGATAGTTCTTCTGATTCCTCAATTGGATCTCCTAGGAACCAGTGTAGTCGTTCCAGTGATGGTCCTAAGCCAGAAATGGAAAGTTGTTTGCCTGGGGTGGTGAGTACATATTGTATGTAGGGATTATACTCTTCTTTGACAATACAGAGAAATGTGTAGAATAGTTTATTTTTCTAACAAGTTTACTTGTTTTACAGACTGGGAAATATCAAGTAAACATATAGTTAAATATTGACTTGTTGAATTTCTTGGTGTTTGGATTTTCAATTAAAATTTTCGTATTGATGTAGAATTATATTTGCAAATAATTAATCTGTTACTGTTGAATAATACTAAGTATACTCTCGAAAATAGTAGCCTTCCCTTTGAAATTGTTTTTCTCAGATTCTTAGTAATACGCCTCACATCTGAAGAAACAGCTCTTACTTTTGGACTCTTTGTCAACCCCTCTTTCTTAAAAATCATAGCTGGAATAGTACTACTTCTGTGTAAGAGGATTTGAGTCCTGCAACACTTAGATTAGAATTTAGTCAATAGTAGTTACGCCTTGAAGGCATAACCACTACTGTTTGTGAAAAAGTGCCTTTTTATAAACAGTATCTGAGAGCTGTGTGAAATTCATGATTTACAAAATAGAAAACCTGACCAAAAGATGATTCGAGTAACTTTGATGCCTTTCTTAACAAATGATTGCATTTTCATTATGAAGAATGAATTCATTTGTAAAAGTGAATAGATAAGGCAGACAAGTTCAGCTGAACTTAAAGATAAATCTGTAAGTAGTTTTCTTTCCCAGAATTAAACATTGAGTCTGTTTTTCACTTGTTTGTAAATGTTTATTTAGCATCTAATTGTTGTGGGCAGTGTTCTCTGTTATGTGTTCGGGTTATAACCTTAAATAAGATGGATGTCTTGACAGTGTTGTGGAGGAGATAAACTACTAAATGATTATTTCAGCTTTTTAATTGTAGGTCTACTATGAAAGCAGGAACTCTTACAGTCTTACGATGATGTCTAGTTTGCATTTTGCTTTCCTTTCTGCTTACTTATACTGTCATTCTTCAGGTGATTACAGCCAAACTTATACAAGTAAGTTCAAATATGCCTTCCAGCCCTGATAGTTCTTCTGATTCCTCAATTGGATCTCCTAGGAACCAGTGTAGTCGTTCCAGTGATGGTCCTAAGCCAGAAATGGAAAGTTGTTTGCCTGGGGTGGTGAGTACATATTGTATGTAGGGATTATACTCTTCTTTGACAATACAGAGAAATGTGTAGAATAGTTTATTTTTCTAACAAGTTTACTTGTTTTACAGACTGGGAAATATCAAGTAAACATATAGTTAAATATTGACTTGTTGAATTTCTTGGTGTTTGGATTTTCAATTAAAATTTTCGTATTGATGTAGAATTATATTTGCAAATAATTAATCTGTTACTGTTGAATAATACTAAGTATACTCTCGAAAATAGTAGCCTTCCCTTTGAAATTGTTTTTCTCAGATTCTTAGTAATACGCCTCACATCTGAAGAAACAGCTCTTACTTTTGGACTCTTTGTCAACCCCTCTTTCTTAAAAATCATAGCTGGAATAGTACTACTTCTGTGTAAGAGGATTTGAGTCCTGCAACACTTAGATTAGAATTTAGTCAATAGTAGTTACGCCTTGAAGGCATAACCACTACTGTTTGTGAAAAAGTGCCTTTTTATAAACAGTATCTGAGAGCTGTGTGAAATTCATGATTTACAAAATAGAAAACCTGACCAAAAGATGATTCGAGTAACTTTGATGCCTTTCTTAACAAATGATTGCATTTTCATTATGAAGAATGAATTCATTTGTAAAAGTGAATAGATAAGGCAGACAAGTTCAGATATTAAAAATGGCATATTGCAAAAGATGATATTTATAACTGGAAAACTGGGCAAAGTGTATAGGTTAATTTTTAATAACAAAAGTTTGACCTAATTTATGTATATAGTTTATAGGTATGTGCTGGTTATTCTGTATTGCAGATAATGTCACAGCATCCCAGATACATCTCTTTCCTTTGGCAAGTTGCTGATTTAGGTAGCCGTCTGAGTATACCACCTCTTAGAGATGGAGCAAGGTTACTTATGAAGCTTATGCCACTGGGTAAGAAAAGTACCTCCCACTTCTTTCCCCAGCCTGTCACTAACACTGGCAAGTAGTTAATAAATTCTGTTTCCTTTGGTATATATCTTGTGGTACAGTCTATATTGTTGATCATGTGTCTTTTGTACTATTGTTGATGAATTATTATTTTCTATGAATTATTTTAAAAGATTTAAGAGCACATAATTAAAAAGAAAAATTTTAAATCACTCCCTTTTATTGGCTTGTTTTTCTGTGCTATTTATTATTAAATCTCCCAGATTCCCTTGCGTAATTTTTTAAATCAGTTTTCAACATGGTTAGATATGGTTTGAGTTTGGAAAATATATCTGTTGTAAATTTAAATGATCTCTACCTTACTTATGATACCTCGCCAGCTGTACATGCTGTGTGAAGGTTTGTTACCTTTACTGTTTTGTTTAGGCTAGCGACAAGAAAAGTTTGTGATTGTTTGGTACACCTGTTGGCCTAACTATATAGTAAACAGAGGCAATGACAACGTTTTTCAGCACTTACAAACTGCTTTCTTTTAGAGAATGAAAGAAACGTCATTGAATAAAATAGCGCATTTGAAACAAAAGTATATGTAGAAAATTTAATTATAGGAAAAAATAAACTCACATCCTTCATTTAGCATTCACCAGAATCTTGATTTTCTCTTTTTAAAACCTCTTGTAATGATGCTAATTATGACAGCATTCACAACAATTGGTACTTGATGCCTGCAGGTTGATGTTGGGAGGCAGTAAGATGTGTGTGTGGCAGTATAGTTAAGGTGTGACACACCAGGGTAACTCCAGCTTCTTAGATATTAAAAGGATCATCTGTTTTGAAAGAACTGGGTTTAGATTGTCGATACTGAGATTTTGAAGAAGATCAGAAGTATTAATGTCAGGGTAGGCAACAGTTGAGGACTAAGAACCTTTAATAAGAGTAGAAGGTGGAGGCTTCATAACTGCAGGTGCTTTATTTAGAACCATCGGCATAAGAAACTGTTTCATCTTTTTCTTCCTTGTTTGCATCATCAGACAAATCAATAGTTGTATTAAGTCATGATATCCTTTGAGCAATATGGTGGTTTTCTTACATAAATTTTATTTGAGGGCTGTATTTTTATATAGTTGGTGCCTTGGATTTCCCTGGTTGTTCAGTGCTTAAGACTCTGCATTGTGCAGCAAGTAAAATGAAGGAAGGTAAGGTAAAGTGTTGTTGGCTTTTGAAAACTGCTGCGTTTTCAGGTGTCCAGATTGATGGCTCTGCTGCTTACCTCATGGTGCAGGCAGGGTTACCTGAAGGGCAGCGTGAAGTATAAATCAGCATGATAACATTTGATGCTTCTGTGTCACATGGCTGCAGCAGTGACATAGAGTTAGAAGTCATGATCATTATTTCCACATGAAGCAGAGAGAATATATTTGGGTAACTGGAAACATTGTTGGTTAGGAGGACCATGAATGGCAGCTCCTTCTCTCTGATGTATTTCTTCACCTCAGGAACAAAGCGCTTGTGAAGTCATTCTGAGGACAAGGTGGCTCAACCCAGGCCTTATGAGTTTGTTCTTGAGTGCTGGCGATTGTTGACTCAGCAAAGGAGTCCTGCCTTGTGACCCACTGCTTTGCTGTACACACAAATAATGTGATATTTCCAGCCCTTGAATTTTAGGAGCTACTTGGCCTTCAGATAGATAGAAGTATTGGTTTGGACAATTTTTTTGTTTTCAAGCGATTGTCTTTTTAAAACCTCTTGTAATGATGCTAATTATGACAGCATTCACAACAATTGGTACTTGATGCCTGCAGGTTGATGTTGGGAGGCAGTAAGATGTGTGTGTGGCAGTATAGTTAAGGTGTGACACACCAGGGTAACTCCAGCTTCTTAGATATTAAAAGGATCATCTGTTTTGAAAGAACTGGGTTTAGATTGTCGATACTGAGATTTTGAAGAAGATCAGAAGTATTAATGTCAGGGTAGGCAACAGTTGAGGACTAAGAACCTTTAATAAGAGTAGAAGGTGGAGGCTTCATAACTGCAGGTGCTTTATTTAGAACCATCGGCATAAGAAACTGTTTCATCTTTTTCTTCCTTGTTTGCATCATCAGACAAATCAATAGTTGTATTAAGTCATGATATCCTTTGAGCAATATGGTGGTTTTCTTACATAAATTTTATTTGAGGGCTGTATTTTTATATAGTTGGTGCCTTGGATTTCCCTGGTTGTTCAGTGCTTAAGACTCTGCATTGTGCAGCAAGTAAAATGAAGGAAGGTAAGGTAAAGTGTTGTTGGCTTTTAAAAAACTGCTGCGTTTTCAGGTGTCCAGATTGATGGCTCTGCTGCTTACCTCATGGTGCAGGCAGGGTTACCTGAAGGGCAGCGTGAAGTATAAATCAGCATGATAACATTTGATGCTTCTGTGTCACATGGCTGCAGCAGTGACATAGAGTTAGAAGTCATGATCATTATTTCCACATGAAGCAGAGAGAATATATTTGGGTAACTGGAAACATTGTTGGTTAGGAGGACCATGAATGGCAGCTCCTTCTCTCTGATGTATTTCTTCACCTCAGGAACAAAGCGCTTGTGAAGTCATTCTGAGGACAAGGTGGCTCAACCCAGGCCTTATGAGTTTGTTCTTGAGTGCTGGCGATTGTTGACTCAGCAAAGGAGTCCTGCCTTGTGACCCACTGCTTTGCTGTACACACAAATAATGTGATATTTCCAGCCCTTGAATTTTAGGAGCTACTTGGCCTTCAGATAGATAGAAGTATGGTTGGACATGTTTGTCCAAGCGATGTCTTTCATCATGGTGGAAGTCTTGCTTGGCATGTTGCCATTTTCTTCCATGAATTTCTTGACTCTTTCTGCAAATGGTGATGCTCCTTCAGTATCACATGATCTTTAAGTTCTTGAGGCTCTATTGCTTGCATGGATAACCTGCTGTCCCTTACTAGTGTTAACATGCTCAGTTGTCGAGAGTGCTAAAAGCATTTTTCATGTGTAGTTGTGCCTTGGACAGGATATGCTCTCTAACATCAAGCTCCATGCTTGATGTTTTCACAGTGGTTGCAAGCAGATAATCTTGGCATAGACCGATTTAGCCACTTTTCACTTCATTGTGTGAATGCCCAGTTTGCTTGTAACAAATTTAGAGCCCCTAGATCAAAAGATCTAAGATTTTGATTGTATTGTTAACACCACTTTGTGCTCCTGAGCCTGTAACAGTTTGCTTTGATTAGTTACAGAAACTAACTATACAGAACGCAGGCAGCAAAGAGCTGAGGTGAAATGTGAGGCAAACAGTGTTCAAATTTTTAGTTACTGCAGACTTAACACTGCCTTGCCCGGTGCTCCTGAAGCATCATTGTTAATGTCAGCTCATCACCCTCCCCGAAAAACCTCTTACTCAGAATCATTTGTCTTGCTTTTATTGTTGTGATAAAATTATGGTATGTTTGTATTCCCATAGTTAGGTATGACGGTTCCAGTTTCTTCACATTTTCATCAAAATGTTAAGGTGGTATGTTTACATGCTTTTGATTTTCATTTCCTTGATGACTAATGGTGTCCTTGCTAGCAGTTTACATATCTTTGGAGAAATGTTCATTCACAGCCTTTCTTATTTTCCAGTTGGGTTATCTGGTTGTTTTTTTTTTTTTTTTATTGTTATATATGTGGTCTTGATATATTCTGATACGAATCCTTTATTAGGTCATATAAACAGTTTCTTATGTATGTTTTCTTTTCATTCTCTTCGCAGTGTCCTTTCATGCAATCCAGTTTATTTGTTGTCTCCCCCTTGTCAGTTGTCTTTGGCATTATATATAATAAATCATTCTCTAATCTAAGGTCATGCAGATAAACTGCTAAGTTTTCTTCTAGGAAGGAATTGTGTTTTTAGTGTAACTTTCATTGATTTTTGTTTAAGCTTCACATCTTAGTGTGTGACAAAAGAAAATGAATAGCTTTTCTCAGTTATACACTAGAATTGTTTCTTTTGCCATTTTCTTTTAACACCTACCTCCTCTTGAGAAAGAATTCTCAATAAAGCGAGACATATTTATGTGTAATGTCAAATGAGAGAAATTGTTTAGAATTTGGTGGGAGGAGCTTGAATTATTTATATTAAACAGGATATGCTCTCTAACATCAAGCTCCATGCTTGATGTTTTCAAGTGGTTGCAAGCAGATAATCTTGGCATAGACCGATTTAGCCACTTTTCACTTCATTGTGTGAATGCCCAGTTTGCTTGTAACAAATTTAGAGCCCCTAGATCAAAAGATCTAAGATTTTGATTGTATTGTTAACACCACTTTGTGCTCCTGAGCCTGTAACAGTTTGCTTTGATTAGTTACAGAAACTAACTATACAGAACGCAGGCAGCAAAGAGCTGAGGTGAAATGTGAGGCAAACAGTGTTCAAATTTTTAGTTACTGCAGACTTAACACTGCCTTGCCCGGTGCTCCTGAAGCATCATTGTTAATGTCAGCTCATCACCCTCCCCGAAAAACCTCTTACTCAGAATCATTTGTCTTGCTTTTATTGTTGTGATAAAATTATGGTATGTTTGTATTCCCATAGTTAGGTATGACGGTTCCAGTTTCTTCACATTTTCATCAAAATGTTAAGGTGGTATGTTTACATGCTTTTGATTTTCATTTCCTTGATGACTAATGGTGTCCTTGCTAGCAGTTTACATATCTTTGGAGAAATGTTCATTCACAGCCTTTCTTATTTTCCAGTTGGGTTATCTGGTTTTTTTTTTTTTTTTTTTTATTGTTATATATGTGGTCTTGATATATTCTGATACGAATCCTTTATTAGGTCATATAAACAGTTTCTTATGTATGTTTTCTTTTCATTCTCTTCGCAGTGTCCTTTCATGCAATCCAGTTTATTTGTTGTCTCCCTCTTGTCAGTTGTCTTTGGCATTATATATAATAAATCATTCTCTAATCTAAGGTCATGCAGATAAACTGCTAAGTTTTCTTCTAGGAAGGAATTGTGTTTTTAGTGTAACTTTCATTGATTTTTGTTTAAGCTTCACATCTTAGTGTGTGACAAAAGAAAATGAATAGCTTTTCTCAGTTATACACTAGAATTGTTTCTTTTGCCATTTTCTTTTAACACCTACCTCCTCTTGAGAAAGAATTCTCAATAAAGCGAGACATATTTATGTGTAATGTCAAATGAGAGAAATTGTTTAGAATTTGGTGGGAGGAGCTTGAATTATTTATATTTCAAGCAGAACTAATTCTGGTTCAGTGTTGTGGGTTTTTTTTTTTTTGTCAACAGTGGGTGAAGGAAGTCATGTTGATTTAAGGGGTCTCCACAAGAAACTGTTCTTTCATTGGGATGATGGGTTGATCATTAAGCAGTCCAGATCTGGTTATGTTTTGTACTATTTAAACTTAGAACTGAGCTTCATTGAATTTATAGATGTTGTTGCAGTTTATTACTCTGCAGTATATTGAATATGCAGTATTAACACCATTTAGTCTGTGTCTGTTTTCTTTATAGACAGCACAACAGTAAAAAAACTAAGAGCTGTTTGTTTGGACCAGGCAAAACTTGGGGAAAATAACCTTGGGACATCTCTTGATACACTTTTCTTTGGTCCTTCTGCTTCTCGAGTCCTATATCTAACAGAGGTTGGTTTTTTCCTTTTCAAAATTAGAATTTTTCTTCATATGGTAATAATAATCATGTGTCTTCTTTTGGAATGGTTATAAATTTCTTACAAGTTACAGATTACTTTAAACTTATTAAATACAGTTGCTGTCCCTCCTCACCCTTTCTTTTTCCAGGTAGTTTATGCCCTGTTAATGACTGTCGGTACACCTTTGGCAGATGATTCCTGTGACTTTCAGTATCACTTCTTGAAAAGTGGTGGCTTATTCCTTATACTGAGTATGCTGACAAAAATAACTTCCTGCGAATACAGATATGAAAACACGAAGGGATGCTTACTTCAGTGGTCTTAAAATAGCCAAACTCTTGTTAACTGCTGTAGGTTATGGCTATGTTCAAGCTGTAGCTGAAGCTTGTCAGGCAGTTGTAGATGGTGCAGATCCTGTAAGACCGGTAAGAAACTTTTTAACATTTTGTGGCTAATATTTAATTTTTAAAGTTAGATCCTTTAGTGACCCTTAAGTAGAGAATGCAAATTTAGTCCAGTCTGTTAAGTTATATTTATGATGAAATGTAAATTTTATTTTGGCTGTTATATACACCATTTGGCGTCTTAGATCTCAGAGCAGGAATCAAACCTGTGCCTCCTGTAGTGGAAGCACAGAGTCTTAACCACTGAGTCACCAGGGAGGTCAGGAAATATAAATATTATACACTGTTATACTAATCTCTGAGGATATTTCATTAGCCTTACGTGCTTCTCTATTTTGGCTTTTCATTTATGTCTCATAAAAACTTGACATGAATCTTTTGTTACCTCATACCTGAAAGTCATATAGAGATAAGTGGTTATAAAAGAAAAGATTTATTTGGCATATTGCCCACGTCTCCTCCCATTAACCAACATAACGACAATGACTGGCAAAGACACTTTATCCTCCTTAAGTCATCGTCACTATGCATTCTCAAAATATGATTATTTTGATGCAAAGGTTAAATGTAGCTTCCAGTTCTCGTTAAAATTGAGTTTATTCACATTACAAGGGATAATTTTATTACATTGCTGAAGAAGAATAAGTGTCTTAGGGATGCAGACTTTTTTTTCCTTTTCAAAATTAGAATTTTTCTTCATATGGTAATAATAATCATGTGTCTTCTTTTGGAATGGTTATAAATTTCTTACAAGTTACAGATTACTTTAAACTTATTAAATACAGTTGCTGTCCCTCCTCACCCTTTCTTTTTCCAGGTAGTTTATGCCCTGTTAATGACTGTCGGTACACCTTTGGCAGATGATTCCTGTGACTTTCAGTATCACTTCTTGAAAAGTGGTGGCTTATTCCTTATACTGAGTATGCTGACAAAAATAACTTCCTGCGAATACAGATATGAAAACACGAAGGGATGCTTACTTCAGTGGTCTTAAAATAGCCAAACTCTTGTTAACTGCTGTAGGTTATGGCTATGTTCAAGCTGTAGCTGAAGCTTGTCAGGCAGTTGTAGATGGTGCAGATCCTGTAAGACCGGTAAGAAACTTTTTAACATTTTGTGGCTAATATTTAATTTTTAAAGTTAGATCCTTTAGTGACCCTTAAGTAGAGAATGCAAATTTAGTCCAGTCTGTTAAGTTATATTTATGATGAAATGTAAATTTTATTTTGGCTGTTATATACACCATTTGGCGTCTTAGATCTCAGAGCAGGAATCAAACCTGTGCCTCCTGTAGTGGAAGCACAGAGTCTTAACCACTGAGTCACCAGGGAGGTCAGGAAATATAAATATTATACACTGTTATACTAATCTCTGAGGATATTTCATTAGCCTTACGTGCTTCTCTATTTTGGCTTTTCATTTATGTCTCATAAAAACTTGACATGAATCTTTTGTTACCTCATACCTGAAAGTCATATAGAGATAAGTGGTTATAAAAGAAAAGATTTATTTGGCATATTGCCCACGTCTCCTCCCATTAACCAACATAACGACAATGACTGGCAAAGACACTTTATCCTCCTTAAGTCATCGTCACTATGCATTCTCAAAATATGATTATTTTGATGCAAAGGTTAAATGTAGCTTCCAGTTCTCGTTAAAATTGAGTTTATTCACATTACAAGGGATAATTTTATTACATTGCTGAAGAAGAATAAGTGTCTTAGGGATGCAGACTTTTTTTTTTTTTCTTTTCCATTTAGGAAAAGATTAATTCTTAACCAGGAGATTTAAGTAATTGCTAGATTTTTCATGTTAAAGTTGCTGCTGTTCAGATGGGGGTATTTGTATTGTGGTCTTGTTTAAAAGAAGGGTCATAAGGAATTTCTTGGTTGAGACTTGTGGGTTTCACTTCCAGGGCTCAGGTTCAGTGTCTTGTCAGGAATAAGATTCCTCAAGCTGCAGAGGGCAGCTGAAAATAATAATTATACATAAGTAATGTAAGCATAATTTTTTAATTTGACCTCTTTTATTGTTTTTAATTTATTTTTATCCGTCTTTATTTTTGGCCTGTGTGGGCCTCCCATTGCAGTGGCCTCTTCCAGCTCTGCACACATGCGCTCCGGAGCACTGGCTCATAATTGGACACATCAGTCCAGCTGCTCTTTGGCACATGGAATCTTCCTGGCCAGGGATCTAACCGGCACCCCTTGCACTTCACCCACTGGACCTGCTGGGAAGCCCAAGCATGAATTTTTAAAAGATTTTGTAGTCATAAGCTAAGTCATTTCTTAAGAAAAGAATGCGATTTTCTCAAAATCTCTGGTGTTGTGGGCAACAAGTTTAACCTTTAGTTTATAATTATTGAAGTAAGATAGTTGGTCTTTGAAGAGTCTGGCATTTGTTTTTTTTTAATTTTGAAATTTTTCTTTTAAAAAGTTAAAATTTATACAAGTAGATTGGTTTAAAGAAGAAAGTTACAGTCGATGGCTTCACTGTTGGTTAGATTGCTTTATATTTTATCTTCTGTGCATACTTGTAGAAACTGTTAGGTTCTGCTTTCTGTTGGGGGTTATTGAAGTAGATACAGTAATCTTATATATGTTCTTGTTCTTTTCCCTAAGACTTACTATTTAGAAAACGCCATAGCATCCAAAGGCACATGGATGCTACAAAGTCACTTCAGTTATGTGTGACTCTTTGTGATCCCGTGGACAGTAGCCTGCCAGACTGGCCATGAGATTTCTCCAGGTGATGAAACTGGAGTGGGTTATCATATCTTTTACCAGGGAATCTTCCCTATGAACTCCTCCATGCCTCTTACATCTCCTGCATTAGCAGGCGGATTTTTACCACTAGCGCCACTTGGGAATCCGCAGTTCTAATATCCTACATTCAGATAAGGAGCTCAGTGAAAATAACCATATTCTTATATATATTCTATATATTTATTTTTATTTATATGTCTTCTGTATATTCTTCTTCTAAATACATAGAAGAGGGTTACCATTTGATGAGTACTGTAACTAGTGAATACAATTAATTCTGGGAATTTTTCCTCATGGATTTAAGAATTTATACTCCCAAGTAAAACCTTATAGTATTTTTCTCATGTTTATATTTTTATCATTTTTTCTTTAACTTCCATTTCTATGAACAATTTAAGGCCTTATTTTTAATTATAAAATATTTAGTTCTTGTCAATAAGTGAAAGGAAATAGTTGTTTTACCTTGCCAGGTTTACTTGCTCCTTACTTCTGTTTATTACGTTAAACTGGAAATCAGTATAGCAGTGGTAACTTTTTGATTTATTTGTTTTGGCTCTTCTGGGTTTTCCCTGCTTCTTCAGGCTCTTCTCTAGTTGCAGGGTGTGGGGCTGCTCTCTAGCTGAGGTGAGCAGAATTCTTGTTACAGTGACTTCTCTTGTGCAATTTGGGCTCTAGAACACACGGGCTTCACTAGTTGTGGTGCGAGGCGCACTAGTTGCGGCTCTGCGGCTCTAGAGCACAGCAGGCTCAGCAGTTGTGGCTCACAGGCTTGGTTGCTCCGCAGCATGTGGGATCTTCCCGAATCAGGGATTGAACTCGTGTCTCTGGCATTGGCAGGCGAACTCTTCACCAAGTAGCTATCAGGAAGCCCTATCAGTGGTAACTTTAACAAGAATAATTTCAATGTAAAAGTGCCCTTAAGACTTTGACTTAAAAACACCGTTAATAGTAGGATGGGATTAACAGTTTGAAAACATATCTTTATTCATTGAGTAAATATATCTTCCTCATCTGTTTTGTGCCATATATTGCCTAAGGTGCAATGTACTGAAAATTAACAAAAGCTTAAGTGATTCCTGTTTGTGTGCAGGCTAGTTTATTCACAATTAGCAATCATCTAAATACATTGAGTCTCTTAATGTTAATCATTATATTTATCTCATTTGATCGTCAGTTTATTTTCAGTTACTTTCATTTCTCCCTGTTTTTATGTGAAAATTTAAAATCTAAACAGATAAAATATCTTGGCCCAAATAGTAAAACAACCTGAAAATTGAACTCAGTGAAGATACAGTAGGTTCTGAAACTATGGTTTTATCAACTCTGTTTCATTAGATTTTGATTTGAAATCTCATATAATAGCACCTAGCAGTTCTTTAAATAATTAATAATATGCACATGATAATAACAATGCCAATGTGAATAACAGTAAGTGAAACAAGAGGTTAAACCTCTTTCACGTGGAGTTAATAGAAAAGAGCTGGAAGCATTATACTTAGTCAGTCTTTATGCCCCACCTAGGGACTATGGCATCACTTCCAAAAACCCCTTTGGGCTTCTTAAAACATCTATTTGTGGAAACGTCTGCTTACCAAAACGTAACTGTAGAAGAAAGGTTGATACAGACAACAGGGAAGATTAATTTGTGAGGATTTTAGCACTGTTTTTGGTGATGAAATGTAAAGCACAAGTAGAACAAATACTTTCAGCAAAATATAACATACATTTTAAAGACTTTCTGAAAGGAGAGAAATATATTTAGAGGTTGGGTGGTAAATAGTTGAAACTCTTATCTGGTATCCCCAGGTTTCTTAGTCATATCATAGCACACATGCTTATCCATTGAGTAGGAGGACTGGGAAAAGGATTTAATTAGAGACATGTAGAACTCTGTCAATAGCTCTTGAAAGTGAAGGTGAACACTGTTACAGAAACACTGTTGAATTTGTGTAAAGTTGGAGTTTACAAAGGAATACTGTCACTTTAAAATGAAACAGAAGAAATCTACAGGTTGACTGTCTGAAATGCCTTTTATGCTAAAGAGCATATGTTCTACCATAGATGAGTTGGAAAGGATGACAAGAGAGATGGTGCATGAGAAGCATGTGGTTGAGTTTTGTTGTTAGAGATGTTTGAAGTCTGGTTCTGTACAAGTTTCTACTCCAGGTAAAAGATTAACTTTTTCAGATTAACCAGGTTACTCTTGATCAAGCAGTGGTGCTACAGAATGCCCTTCAGAGCATTCCTAACCCATCATCTGAGTGTATGCTTAGAAATGTATCAGTACGACTTGCTCAACAAATATCTCATGAGGTTAGTATCAAACTTTGAAGGTTCTAGGATCTGAGATGGCTTATTTTTTACTGCTTATGACACAAACTCTTCTTATTACCACAATTTGAGGTTGAATATTTTGAGATTTTTCACTTTAGATTCTTTTATCTTAGCTAACATTTTCTAGAATTAAACTAATATTTTATGTATTAATATTAATACTTCAGAAAGTACTTTTGAAAAACATTTGAATAAACTTTTGAGCTAAATTTATATTGAATAAACTAGCTCAAAATAATACATAGGCTTAGTGTTGACATAATGTTTAAACTAACGATACAGTTAAAAACAGAGTATTTCCGCTAGACAGAAATTCTCTCTTCCTGAGTCAAGAAAATATTCCAAACCGGGGAAAAACCAAAACGTAACTGTAGAAGAAAGGTTGATACAGACAACAGGGAAGATTAATTTGTGAGGATTTTAGCACTGTTTTTGGTGATGAAATGTAAAGCACAAGTAGAACAAATACTTTCAGCAAAATATAACATACATTTTAAAGACTTTCTGAAAGGAGAGAAATATATTTAGAGGTTGGGTGGTAAATAGTTGAAACTCTTATCTGGTATCCCCAGGTTTCTTAGTCATATCATAGCACACATGCTTATCCATTGAGTAGGAGGACTGGGAAAAGGATTTAATTAGAGACATGTAGAACTCTGTCAATAGCTCTTGAAAGTGAAGGTGAACACTGTTACAGAAACACTGTTGAATTTGTGTAAAGTTGGAGTTTACAAAGGAATACTGTCACTTTAAAATGAAACAGAAGAAATCTACAGGTTGACTGTCTGAAATGCCTTTTATGCTAAAGAGCATATGTTCTACCATAGATGAGTTGGAAAGGATGACAAGAGAGATGGTGCATGAGAAGCATGTGGTTGAGTTTTGTTGTTAGAGATGTTTGAAGTCTGGTTCTGTACAAGTTTCTACTCCAGGTAAAAGATTAACTTTTTCAGATTAACCAGGTTACTCTTGATCAAGCAGTGGTGCTACAGAATGCCCTTCAGAGCATTCCTAACCCATCATCTGAGTGTATGCTTAGAAATGTATCAGTACGACTTGCTCAACAAATATCTCATGAGGTTAGTATCAAACTTTGAAGGTTCTAGGATCTGAGATGGCTTATTTTTTACTGCTTATGACACAAACTCTTCTTATTACCACAATTTGAGGTTGAATATTTTGAGATTTTTCACTTTAGATTCTTTTATCTTAGCTAACATTTTCTAGAATTAAACTAATATTTTATGTATTAATATTAATACTTCAGAAAGTACTTTTGAAAAACATTTGAATAAACTTTTTTAGCTAAATTTATATTGAATAAACTAGCTCAAAATAATACATAGGCTTAGTGTTGACATAATGTTTAAACTAACGATACAGTTAAAAACAGAGTATTTCCGCTAGACAGAAATTCTCTCTTCCTGAGTCAAGACATATACTATTTTGTGTTTGTCACTGTAGAGCAGTTGTCATTTTCTTAAATTTTACATAAATAAAACTGTATTGCATACTCTTTTCTGTCTGAATTATTTGGTTATGTTCTATTTTTTACTGTTTGAAATGATTAATTTTGAAAATTCATTAGTAAGCCACAGGGCTTCATTGGCATATGTTTTGTCATTTCTTGGTAAACTCATACGATTGGAATGGTTGGATTCTTTGGTTTCTGTATTTGTAAAAGTTTTGTAAAAATGTTTGCGCCAGCTTAGGTCTTAACCTGAGGCCTATACTATAGCTGTAGCTGGGAAATGTATTTTGCTTTATTTACGATATACTCTTACTTCATGCGAAGATTTATTCATTATTTTATTCATTTATTTATTTTAAACGTTATTTACATATACTTGGTTTGAGTTGTGTTACTTTTGCCATACACCAGATTCAGTATACCTTTCTATGTGTGTATATATATATAGTGTGTGTGTGTATGTGAATATGTGTGTGTGTATACACACACACACACACACATATACGTATATATACGTGTGTGTGTGTGTATGTATATTTATATATATATATATATGTATATATTCTCTTTGACGTTTTCATTATGTTTTGTCACAGGATATTAAACATAATCCTTTTGATTGTTTATATACCTTATATATAATACTTTGCACCTGCCGATCTTACCTACTTAGGACCTTAAAGACAACATAGACTACCAGATGAAGGAGGCATATTCACTTCATCTATAATAGCCGCATCTCCTACTACTTGTACAGTAAAGAAAATTTTGTTTCTTTGACATTTCCCCGTAATACTGTCAGCACTGTTGATTACTCATTTTTTTTCAGGCTTCAAGGTACATACCTGATGTTTGTGTAATCAGAGCTTTACAAAAATCATCTGGGCATCAGGATGTGGGACATTACAACTAGTATTTAGCCCAACGAAGAAATCACTAAAGTTTACGAGATGGTAAGAATCATTACAGAAATTTATTCCTTTCTGTAATTGTTAATTTTGTCTGTGACTAAACTTTCATCTTGACTGCCATCTTTGAAGATTAAGTCACTTGTATATCTAATGAATTCAAAGTAAGCTTCTGTAATTAGGACGGGGCTGTATAAATTTTTACTTTGAAAGTAAACTACTTAATGAATCTAATTGTTAAGGCAGCTTTCTTTTAAATCTTCTCATTGAGTTGAATATAATTATGACAAAGAATTTTCTTTTCCCAGTTTGCTTTAATTATTGTGCTTCCTTTGAGTCTGTGGAGTCATGACATCCAAATATTTTACTTGAGAGCAGCAACAATTTTTTTTTTTTTTTATAGCCAATTTTTAAATTGATTGTTTATTTTCCATCCATCTTTATTCTTTGGCTTGTGGGCCTCCCTTTGCAGTGGCCTCTCTCATTGCAGAGCACTGGCTCTGGGGGCATGTGCTCCACAGTGCTGGCTCAAAACTGGACACACCAGTCCGGCCGCTCCTTGGCACATGGGATCTTCCCGGGCCAGGGATGAAACCGGTGCCCTTGCGCTGCAAGGCAGACTCTTACCCACTGGACCACCAGAGAAGCCCAGCCACAATTTTTTTGCCATTTAGGTATTGTCCCTCCTCCTCACTGATAAAGCAAATTATTTGCAGAAATAAGACTTTGTTTTGCTTCTGGGTTTTCTATGCTGTTTACTTGTCTTGGGTAGTCACTTCTGTATAGGAAGAGAGGATAGTGAATAGTGGAATTGTAAAACTCCTCGTTTTGTAATATTTAAATGACTGTTCTGCACCAGCCGATCTTACCTACTTAGGACCTTAAAGACAACATAGACTACCAGATGAAGGAGGCATATTCACTTCATCTATAATAGCCGCATCTCCTACTACTTGTACAGTAAAGAAAATTTTGTTTCTTTGACATTTCCTGTAATACTGTCAGCACTGTTGATTACTCATTTTTTTTCAGGCTTCAAGGTACATACCTGATGTTTGTGTAATCAGAGCTTTACAAAAATCATCTGGGCATCAGGATGTGGGACATTACAACTAGTATTTAGCCCAACGAAGAAATCACTAAAGTTTACGAGATGGTAAGAATCATTACAGAAATTTATTCCTTTCTGTAATTGTTAATTTTGTCTGTGACTAAACTTTCATCTTGACTGCCATCTTTGAAGATTAAGTCACTTGTATATCTAATGAATTCAAAGTAAGCTTCTGTAATTAGGACGGGTCTGTATAAATTTTTACTTTGAAAGTAAACTACTTAATGAATCTAATTGTTAAGGCAGCTTTCTTTTAAATCTTCTCATTGAGTTGAATATAATTATGACAAAGAATTTTCTTTTCCCAGTTTGCTTTAATTATTGTGCTTCCTTTGAGTCTGTGGAGTCATGACATCCAAATATTTTACTTGAGAGCAGCAAAAATTTTTTTTTTTTTCTTATAGCCAATTTTTAAATTGATTGTTTATTTTCCATCCATCTTTATTCTTTGGCTTGTGTGGGCCTCCCTTTGCAGTGGCCTCTCTCATTGCAGAGCACCGGCTCTGGGCGCATGTCCTCCATACTGCTGGCTCAAAACTGGACACACCAGTCCGGCCGCTCCTTGGCACATGGGATCTTCCCGGGCCAGGGATGAAACCGGTGCCCTTGCGCTGCAAGGCAGACTCTTACCCACTGGACCACCAGAGAAGCCCAGCCACAATTTTTTTGCCATTTAGGTATTGTCCCTCCTCCTCACTGATAAAGCAAATTATTTGCAGAAATAAGACTTTGTTTTGCTTCTGGGTTTTCTATGCTGTTTACTTGTCTTGGGTAGTCACTTCTGTATAGGAAGAGAGGATAGTGAATAGTGGAATTGTAAAACTCCTCGTTTTGTAATATTTAAATGACTGTTCTGCACCAGGTATATATTGTATTGATTTTATTTCTTGGTAAGTGGAAGCAGATTTCCAGTTAACTACTGTCATAGATCGTTTTACACTTTGAAAAGTTTTCTATACCTTCCTCAGCATTTCTGTAAGCTAATTGCTTTTTAATAAAATGGCATTGTACATAAGCCATACAATAAAACTAGTCAAAATTTCAAGTACAGGGCCAGAGTAGCTCTTTAGCAAGAAATTATGATTAATGCAGAAATATACCACTCAAACCTAGAAGAACAGAGAAGTGTTATTTAGCTTTTACTAAACTTTAATCCTTTGGGGGATATATTCTAAAGGGTCTCAAAACCACAGGCAAAGAGATTGAAGACGAGTGGTCTTTAGTGATTATAGGTAAGTTTTAATTAAGAACTAGGTGGTCTTGAAATTTTTCCACAGTGTATCACCAATAATGTACTCCTCCTCATCATTTTTCAGACCAGCAGTACAAGCAGTGAGCCAGACATGGAAGATGAACAGGTTTGCTGTGAAGCATTGGAAGTGATGACAGTATGTTTTGCTCTAATTCCAACTGCCCTCGATACACTTAGTAAAGAAAAATCTTGGCAGACGTTTATTGTTGACTTATTATTACACTGTCCTAGCAAGTAAGTGTGTTTTTGTTTTCTTTTGTTTTGAAGAAGGTTGACCATATTCTTTCAGGCAGAATCAATTAATTTCAACCAAAATTCATAGCAGAAGTCAGATGAGGAAGCTTTTTCTTCATAGCATTTTAATATTTTAGAAAGGTGTTTGACACATATGTTAGCTCAGTAAGTTTCACCTCTAGAAAACGCTCTGGTTAATTTTTCTGTTTCACAATATTAGAATTGCACTGAAGTATTAACATTCAGTTATATCTCTGTTAGCTCAATTGTAAGAATTTGCCTGCAATGCAGGAGACAGAGGAGGTGTGCATTTGATCCCTGGGTCAGGAATATTCCTTGGAGGAAGTAACCCACTCTAGTATTGCTTCTGGGTTTTCTATGCTGACTTGTCTTGGGTAGTCACTTCTGTATAGGAAGAGAGGATAGTGAATAGTGGAATTGTAAAACTCCTCGTTTTGTAATAT
Organism: Tragulus kanchil; assembly: GCA_022376925.1. Classification (NCBI taxonomy): domain Eukaryota; kingdom Metazoa; phylum Chordata; class Mammalia; order Artiodactyla; family Tragulidae; genus Tragulus; species Tragulus kanchil. The sequence goes on from JAIOJX010000018.1 coordinate 7,351,104, forward strand.
TTAAATGACTGTTCTGCACCAGGTATATATTGTATTGATTTTATTTCTTGGTAAGTGGAAGCAGATTTCCAGTTAACTACTGTCATAGATCGTTTTACACTTTGAAAAGTTTTCTATACCTTCCTCAGCATTTCTGTAAGCTAATTGCTTTTTAATAAAATGGCATTGTACATAAGCCATACAATAAAACTAGTCAAAATTTCAAGTACAGGGCCAGAGTAGCTCTTTAGCAAGAAATTATGATTAATGCAGAAATATACCACTCAAACCTAGAAGAACAGAGAAGTGTTATTTAGCTTTTACTAAACTTTAATCCTTTGGGGGATATATTCTAAAGGGTCTCAAAACCACAGGCAAAGAGATTGAAGACGAGTGGTCTTTAGTGATTATAGGTAAGTTTTAATTAAGAACTAGGTGGTCTTGAAATTTTTCCACAGTGTATCACCAATAATGTACTCCTCCTCATCATTTTTCAGACCAGCAGTACAAGCAGTGAGCCAGACATGGAAGATGAACAGGTTTGCTGTGAAGCATTGGAAGTGATGACAGTATGTTTTGCTCTAATTCCAACTGCCCTCGATACACTTAGTAAAGAAAAATCTTGGCAGACGTTTATTGTTGACTTATTATTACACTGTCCTAGCAAGTAAGTGTGTTTTTGTTTTCTTTTGTTTTGAAGAAGGTTGACCATATTCTTTCAGGCAGAATCAATTAATTTCAACCAAAATTCATAGCAGAAGTCAGATGAGGAAGCTTTTTCTTCATAGCATTTTAATATTTTAGAAAGGTGTTTGACACATATGTTAGCTCAGTAAGTTTCACCTCTAGAAAACGCTCTGGTTAATTTTTCTGTTTCACAATATTAGAATTGCACTGAAGTATTAACATTCAGTTATATCTCTGTTAGCTCAATTGTAAGAATTTGCCTGCAATGCAGGAGACAGAGGAGGTGTGCATTTGATCCCTGGGTCAGGAATATTCCTTGGAGGAAGGAATGGTAACCCACTCTAGTATTCTTGCCTGGGAAATGCCATGGACAGAGGAGCTTGGCAGGTTATAGTAAAAGGAGTTGCAAAGAGTTGGACATGGGCTACAGTAAGCCCACGTACAGTTATTTTATAAGAAAAACCAGAAATTTTAACAATTTTACGTGAATAGCAGTAACATTAATAAGAGTATTTATAGCGTTGAGCAATGATCACCACTATTTTCATTAGCCTAAGCATATTTTAAGCAGAACTTAACTCCCCACTTCCAAATCTCTTTACAGTTGTTTACCTGTATTTTGCATTCTGTGTCTTCGCATTTTTCTGTTGTCTGTATATCATATAAATGAAATTACATATTGTTAGTACTTCTGTGTTTCACTTGTTTGAGTTACCATTATCTCAAATTTCCAACATGTAACAGGTTATTTCTAGCGTTATTTATTAAAAGAATTTAGCATTATTTTTAATGCTGAATAATGTTTCATTCTATATATGTATTATATTTTAGTTTATGATTCAACTTTTGGTGAACAGTTTTGCTTCTAATTTTGGCTGTTGTGAATAGCGCTGCTATGACCATTGCTGTGAACATAGATATCTTTTCTCATCTTCACTTCTTTTTGAGTTTGTAGTTTGTAATGCATTGCTTAGGTCATGTAATAATCCTTTTAATTTATTGAGGTTCAGCAGACAGAGTTAAATAGTATTTTGCCATTTCTTAAACCCACCAGCAATGTACAGAGATTCCAGTTTTCCCTGTCCTCTTTCATGCGTTTTTCTTATTTCTTCAATAATCATCGTATGGAAGGATGGTGACCTGATGATAGTTTCGGTTTTGATTTCCCTTTAGGTTTTGATGCGTTAAGGGTCTTTATTTTTCTTTTTAAAAATTTTACCTTTTTAAGTAAAAGATAATAGGTTTACAGAGCTGTTTTCTTTAGTGCCGACATCAACCTGAATTGACCACAGGTGTACATACTCCCTCCTGAACTTGCATCCCATGCCCTCCCCATCACACCCTTCTAGGCTGTTAAAAAAGCCCGTTTGAATTACCTAAGCCTTACAGCAAATTCCGCTTATTTGTTCTATCCATGGTAATTTAAGTTTCCATACATCTCACCCGTTCCTCCTTTACCCCAGTGTCCATAAGTCTGCTCTTTATGTCTTCTGTTTTCTATTGCTGCCCTGTATATTACACTCATCAGTACCATCTTTCCAGACTCCATATTTATTTGTTAGTATACAATGTCTATCTTTCTCTTGCTAACTTAACTTCACTGTTTATATTAGACTTTCTCTTCATCTGTCTCATTAGAACTGACTCAAATGGATTCCTTTTTATGGCTGAGTAGTATTCCATTGTATATATCGTACCACAGTTTCTTTATCCATTCATCTGTCAGTGGACATCTAGGTTGCTTCTGTGTTCTAGCTGTTGTAAACAGTGCTGCAGTGAACAAGGAGTATGTGTGTCTTTTGCAGTTTTGGTTTCCTCGGGATATATATCTAGTCATGGGATTGCTGGGCCATATGATGATTCTATTCCTACCTTTTTAAGGAGTCTCCATTCTGTCTTCCATAGTGACTGTATCAGTTTGCATTCCACCAACAGTGCAGGAGGGTTCCCTTTTCTCCACACCTTCTCCAGCATTTATTGTTTGTAGACTTTCTAATGGTAACCATTCTGATTGGTGCAAAGTGATACCTCATTGTAGTTTTGATTTGCATTTCTCTAATAATCAGTGATGATGAGCATCTTTTCATGTGTTTGCCATCTTGTGTGTCTTCTTTTAGGAAATGTCTGTTTAGGTCTTTTCCTAGTTTTTGATTGGGCTGTTTCTTTTCTTGGTATTAAGTTGTATGATCTGTTTGTATGTTTTAGAACTTAATCCTTTGTCAGTTGTTTCACTTGCTATTATTTTCCTCTATACAGAGGATTTGTCTTTTCACCTTGCTTCTTTCCTTTACTGTCCAAAACTTGTAGGTTTAATTAGGTCCAAGTTGCGTATTTTTGTTTTTATCTTCTGTACTCTAGGAGGCAGTTCATAGAAGATCTTGCTTTCATTTATGCCATTGAGTGTTCTGCCTATGTTTTCCTCTGAGAATTTTATAGTTTCTGGTCTTAACATTTAGGTGTTGAATTAGTTTTGAGTTTCTGTATGGTGTTATTAAGCGTTCTAATTTCATTTGTTTTGTATGTAACTGTCCAGTTTTCCCAGCACCACCTATTGAAGAGCCGCTTCTGCCTATTTCCTCTTCTTTGCCCCATTGTATTCTTGCCTCATTTGTCAAAAAAAAGGTGCCCATAATTGTGTGGATTTATCTCTGGGCTCTCTGTCTTGTTCCATTGGGCTGTATTTCTGTTTTTTCTATATTTCTTTTTTAAAGATTTATTTATTTACTTATTTTGGGCGGGGGGTCGGGTTGGGGAGGGAGGGGTGTGGGCGGGCCACTTCTATTGGTCTTTCATTTGTCTATTTTCATCCGTCTTTGTTCTTTGGCTCCTGTGGGCCTCCCATCGCAGTGGCGTCTGTCGCTGCAGAGCACCGGATCTGGGCGCATGCGCTCCAGAGCTCCGGCTCGGCAATTGGACACACCAGTCCAGTCGCTCCGCGGCACGTGGGATCTTCCCAGGCCAGGGATCGAACCGGCGCCCCTTGCACTGCAAGGCGGTGTCCTTACCCACTGGACCACCAGGGAAGCCCTGTTTTTCTATATTTCTATGTCAATACATTACTGTCTCGATGACTGTCGCTTTGTAGTATAGTTTGAAATCAGGAAAGTCGATTCCTCCAGCTTCATTCTTCTTTCTCAAGACTGCATTGGCTATCCCGGGTCTCTTATGTTTGCACGTGAATTGTGATAATTTTGTTCTACTTCTGTGAAAAATGCCATTGGTACTTTGATAGGGATGGTGTTGAATCTGTAGATTACATCTGATAGTGTAATAATTTTCACAGTATTGAAAGATATTTCAGTATCTGCTTTCTGCTGAAAGATCAGCTGTTAAACATACGGGTTTCTCTTGTATATCACTTGTTGATTCTCCTTGCTGCTTTTAATATTCTGTCTTTGTGTTTAGTCTGCGATACCTTTGTTAGTATCTATCTTGTTATGTTTCTCTTGGAGTTCATCCTATTTGCGATTCTGTGCTTCTTGAACTTGTTTGACTGTTTTCTTTCCTATGTTGACAGGGAAAGTATTCAGCTATAATCCCTTAAAATGTTCTCATACCCTTTCTTTCTCTCTTCTGGAACCCCTATAATTTGACTATTGGTGTATTTGATATTATCCCAGAGGTTTCTGAGAATATCTTAAGTTCTTTTCATCCTTTGAAACTTTATTCTGTTCTTCAGTAGTTATTTCTACCATGCTATCTTCTACCTCATTGATCCATTCTTCTACTATTGATTCCTTCTAGAGTATTTTTAAGTTTAGCAATTGTTTGTCTCTGTTTATTTTAATTTCTTATATGTCTTTGTTCAGTGTATTAATTGATTCTTGCATTTTCTCTGTTACTCTGTTTTTCAGGTTTTGGATCATCTTAGCTATCTTTATTCTGAGTTTTCTTTCAGATAGTTTGCCTGTTTCCTCTTTGTTTATTTGGACTTGTGTGTTTTAGGTTGTTCCTTCGTTTATACAGTATTTCTCTGCCTTTTCAGGATTAGTGTTAATTTTTTAATTTACTGTGTTTGAGGTCTCCGATTCCCAGGTTTCAAGGTTGAGTTCGTTCTTCCTTTTTGGTTTTTTTTTTGTCCTCCTAAGGTTGTTCCGGTGGTTTGTGTAAACTTTGTGTAGGGTGTGGGAAGAAGTGAGTTTTTAGTTTTAATTTTATTTTTTCCTCTGATGGACAGGCCTGAGTAACTAACGTAGGTATCCTTTCTGCTGATGATTGGTTTTGTATTTTTTGTCCCGTTGTTTGGATGAGGTATCTTGCACAGAGTGCTACTGATGGTTGTGTGATGCTGGATCTTGTGTACAGTCTTTGTTTTGTAGGAGTTCTTGCTGTTCATTGCTCCCTATTGTTGGGTGTTCTCTGGTAGTGTAGGGTCTTGCAGTCAGTGCTCCCTCTCCAAAGACCCAGGGTTTTATCTCTGGCCAGGGAATGGAGACTCCATAGCTGGTTCGTTATGGCATTCAGTTTTATTAAGACAGATACATGCAATTGAGGAAAAGAAGGTACATGCCTGACATATGAATTAAAAATCATGCAAATATTGTCCACATAATGGAATATACACAGAAACATACACACCACTAACAAAACCTAAACAGTCCAAAAGGAAAAAAACAGTGCGAAGATTAACCTGGCAAACAGAGGAAACCAAAATGCTGTCTACCAGTTAATAACAAAACTAACTAAAGCACAAATTGGAAATTAATACTAGAGTCAGGTCCCAACTGGGGATAAAGCAATGAAAGCATAACTAAACTAACTAACAAATATGATGTGAAGAAGAGAAAAAAAAGAATAGTAATGCAAAGTTGGATAGAGGAAGATAAAGATTTGTACATGTTAAAATTTAGTGAAACAGGAAAAAAAAGTAGTGAAAGCAAAGCAAGGAATAGCTATAGAGAAAATCATAATAGATACAAAAACTTAAAACAAAAAGCCAAAAACCCTAAAAGCCTGCAGAACCCCAGAAAAGGTGAAGGAAGTATATAGAAGTACACGAAGCAGAAGTATATAACCAAAATAAAATACTTGATTTAAAAAAGTCTTAAAACCTTGAATATATTTAATAGTTCTAATAAAGTTGACAGCTACAACAGTTGGAGAAGTAAAACAGTGGGAGGAGCAGCAGAAAAAAAAAAAAAAGAAGAAGAAAAACCAAATCTAAGAATAACTCCAGAGCATATCAAACTGAAAAAATAATAAATGCTTTTTGTTTTGGATCTCTGCTTTCAGTGTCCTTTCTCTCGCTGTGAGTGACAGTCTACCTCGCCTTTCACCTCGATGTCTTTCACCACTGGTCTGGTCTCTGAGCCTGCTCTGGATGCAGATCAGACTCTGATTTGGCCCTGCTTCTCTGTGTGTCTCCATTGTCCACAGTTGTCAGAACTAGTGCATTTTCTTTTTGTCCTTTTGTATATTCCATAGTTGTAGCATCTGTCTGGTTGATCATGTGGTTTTAATCTGCATCTTACACAGCTTATGGTCAGGTTTTGTGTCTTCTTAGCCACACTGCCCTGGATTTCAGTTGTGGTTTTATCTTCACCCCCGCATGTAGTTGTCCACCAGCCTGCCAGGTTTGCTTCTGAGTCTGCTCTGGAGGACTTTGATCTGCCCTAGCGAGGCCAGGTGTGGAGGTGGGCGCAGCTGCTTAAGTCTCAGGGATCCTGGTAGAACCAGGTATTCACTGTAGCTGGTGGCTATGGTGACTGGAAATGTGTAGTTCTTTAAGGGAATGGCAATCAACTCTAGCCTTCCTGCCTGGAGAGTTACCTGGACAGAGAAGCCTGGCAGGCCTGTGAATCCAAAGGACTGCAGTGAGTCCCACACAAGCCTCCTGCACAGAAGCAGGACTTTTTCTAACCTCTGGCAGCTTTGCCCAAATGACCATTGTGAATGGAGATGGTGCAGTGTCTTAGATCCTGGGAACCTTGGCAGTGCTGGCTCTGCAGGAGCACAGGCAGCTACTGTCAGAAGAGATATGGCACTATGAGGGCTTTTTCTAGCCTGTGGCAGCTCTGCTCCAGAGAAGGCTGACTGTGAATAAGGCCCAGCAGCTTGGGTGACAGGGACCCTGGTGGTGCGAAGTCTTCAGGGGCATGGACTGCCTCAGCCACAGAAGCTGTGATTTTATCAGTGTCATTTCCTTGCTTCTGGCAGTGGTTGGATCAGCAGACTTCTTCTACTGGTCTTTTTCTGTAGCTGTGCCTGTTCAAGCACTAAAAGGCTCCCCAACTGAGTTGTGTCAGGCACTTGATCTTTGTTTTTGTTTTTGTTTTAATGATTGTCTTTATTTTACTGTTTACATTTACAGAGTTTTGTTGTTTAAAGATATGTATAATGCCAGATTAGTCACATGTCTATCCCTGGCCTGGATTAGTCATATGTCGTTCCTGGCCCCTCCCTCCACCCGTTACCATTCTCTCCCATCCCACCCCTCCAGGCCATTGCACAGCACCCTTGCAGGATCCCTGTTCCCACAGCTCAATGACAGTAGCCTTTTTTCACATATGGTAGTATAGGTTTCCATGTTACTCCTCTATACCTCCCATCCACTGTTCATTCCCCACAATATCCATATGTCTGTTCTCCGTGTCTATTTTTCCATTACTTCACTGAGTGTGTTATCATTATCATCTTAACTAGATTCCATATATGAGTGTTAGTATAATGAGTTTGTCCCTTTCTTTTTGACATACTTCAACTTGTATAATAGGTTCTAGAGCCAGCCACCTTATTAGGACTGATTCTTCTGCATTTCTTTTAACAGCTGAGTAGTATTCCATTGTATATATGTACCAGAGCTTCTGTATCCATTCATTCGTCGATGGACATCTAGGTTGCTTCCATGTTCTGGCTATTGCATAGAGAGCTGCAATGAACATTGGGGTACAGGTGCCTCTTTCAGTTTTGATTTCATCAGGATATAAGCGTGATAGTGGGATTTCTGGGTCATTTGGTGTGTCTATTTTTAGCTTTTTAAGGACTCTCCAGACTGTCTTCCATAGCGGCTGTACCAATTTACATTCCCACCAGCAGTGCAAGATTGTTCCCTTTTCTCCACCCCCTCTCCAGCATTTATTGTCTGTGGATTTCTCTTTTTCGGGCGGGGGCACTTCTTTTGGTCTTGCATTTATCTATTCTTCATCCATCTTTGTTCGCTGGCCTGTGTGGGCCTCCCATCACAGTGGCCTCTGTGGTCGCAGAGCACCAGCTCCCAGTGCATGCGCCCAGAGCTCTAGCTCAGTAAGTGGACACATCGGGCCAGCTGCTCAGCGGCACGTGGGATCTTCCCAGGCCAGGGAACGAACCGGCGCCCCTTGCACTGCAAGGCGGTGTCCTTACCTACTGGACCACCAGGGAAGCCCTGTGGATTTCTTGATGATGGCCATTCTGACTGGTGTGAGGTGATACCTCATTGTAGTTTTGATTTGCATTTCTCTAATACTAAGTGAGGCTGAGCATCGCCCATGTGTTTTTGACCATCTGTATGTCCTCTATGGAGAGATGCCCTTAAGGTCCCTTTCCTGTTTTTGATTGGGTTGTTCACTTTTCCAGTGCTGAGTTGTCTGTTGCTTGTAGATTTTGGAGATTAATTCTTTGTCTGTTGTTTCATTTACTATTACTTTCTCCCATTCTTTGGGTTGTCTGTTCACCTTGTTGTAGTATCTTTCCTGTACAAAAGCTTTGAAGTTTCATTAGGTCCCACATGTTCATTTTCATTTTTATTTCTGCTATTCTAGAGGGCCGGTCATAGAAGATCTTACTTTGATTTTTGTCATTCAGTGTTCTGCCTATATTCTCCTCTAAGAGTTTTAGGGTTTCTGGTCTTACATTTAGGTCTTTAATCCATTTTGAGTTGATCTTCGTGTATGGTGTCAGGGAATGTTCCAACTTCATTCTTCTGCATGTAGCTGTCCAGTTTTCCCAGCACTATTTGTTGAAGAGTCTGTCTTTGTCCCATTTTATAGTTTTGCCGCCTTTGTCAAAAATAAGGTACCCATGGTGTGTGAGTTTATCTCTGGGTTCTCTATCTCGTTCCATTGATCTATATTTCTGTTTTTGTGACAATACCATACTGTCTTGATGACTGTTGCTTTGTAGTATAGTCAAAAGTTAGGGAGGCTGATCCTTCCAGTACCATTCTTCTTTCTCAGGATTGCTTTGGCTGTTCGAGGTCCTTTGTGTTTCTGTATGAACTGTGTTATTCTTTGGTCTAGTTCTATAAAGAATGTCATTGGTAGGTTGATAGGGATCACATTGAATCTGTAGATGACATTTGGTAGTATAGTCATTTTCACAATATTGATTCTTCCGACCCAGGAACGTGGAATATCTCTCCATCTGTTTAAGTCTTCTTTAATTTCTCTCATGAGTGTCTTGTAATTTTCTGTGTATAGTTCTTTTGTTTCTTTGGGTAGGTTTATTCCTAGATATTTTATTCTTTTGGTTGCAATGGTGAAGGGGATTGCCTCTTTGATTTCATTTTCTGCTTTTTCATTGTTTGTGTATAGGAATGCCAGTGATTTCTGTGTGTTGACTTTGTATCTTGCAACTTTACTGAATTTGTTGATTAGCTGTAGGAGTTTTCTAGTAGTGTCTTTGGGGTTTTCTATGTATAAGATCATGTTGTCTGCAAATAAAAGAGTTCGACTTCCTCTTTTCCAATCTGGATTCCTTTGATTTCTTTCTCTTCTCTTATTGCTGTTGCTAGACCTTCCAGGACTATGTTGAATAGTAGTGGTGAAAGTGGACACCCTTGTCTTGTTCCTGCTCTTAGAGGGAATGCTTTCAGTTTTCACCATTGAGAATCATGTTCTCTGTGGGCTTCTCATATACGCCTTCACTACGTTGAGCTAGGTCCCGTCTATGCCCATGTTTTGAAGAGTTTTTTTTTTTTTTTTTTTATCATAAATGCGTGTTGGATTTTGTCAAGGCTTTTACTGCATCTATTGAGATTATTGTGTGTTTTTGTCTGTCAGTTTGTTGATATGGTGTATGACACTGATTGATTTGTGGTTATTGAAGAATCCTTGCATGCCTGGGATGAACTCGACTTGGTCATGATGTATGAGCGTTTTGATGTGTTGCTGAATTGTGTTTGCTAGGATTCTGTTCAGGATTTTGGCATCCGATTTCATTGGTGGAATTCATCTGCAATTTTGTTTTTTTTTGTGGTGTCTTTGCCTGGTTTTAGTATGAGGCTGATGGTGACCTCATAGAATGTGTTTGGAAGTTTTCCTTCCTGTGCAATTTTTGAAAGACTTATGTTTGGTAGGATTCACCTGTGAATCCATCTGGCCCTGGGCTTTTATTTTGGGTAGATTTTAATCACAAATTTGATTTCTGAGCTTGTGATTGGCTTTTTATAGTTTCTTTTCTCCTTGGTTCAGTGTTGGAAGATTAATCTTCTCCAAGAAACTGTCCATTTCTTTTAGGTTGTCCAGTTTGTTACCATATAGTTGTTCATAATAGTCTCTTCGCATCCTTTGGATTTATGCGTTATCTGTTGTTATCTCTCCTTTTCATTTTTGATTTTGTATCTTGCAACTTTACTGAATTTGTTGATTAGCTGTAGGAGTTTTCTAGTAGTGTCTTTGGGGTTTTCTATGTATAAGATCATGTTGTCTGCAAATAGAGAGTTCGACTTCCTCTTTTCCAGTCTGGATTCCTGTTATTTCTTTCTCTTCTCTGATTGCTGTAGCTAAGACTTCCAGAACTATGTTGAATAATAGTGGCAAAAGTGGACATCCTTGCCTTGTTCCTGCTCTTAGGGGGAATGCTTTCAGTTTTCACCATTGACAATAATGTTCGCCGTGGGCTTCTCATATCGCCTTTCAGTATGTTGAGGTAGGTTCCTTCTATGCCCATTTTTTGAAGATTTTTTTTTTTTTTTTTTGTATCATAAATGGGTGTTGGATTGTGTCAAGGCTTTTACTGCATCTATTGAGATTATTGTGTGTTTTTGTCTGTCAGTTTGTTGATATTGTTTATGACATTGATGGATTTGTGGTTATTGAAGAATCCTTGCATGCCTGTGATGAACTCGACTTGGTCATGATGTATGAGCGTTTTGATGTGTTGCTGAATTGTGTTTGCTAGGATTCTGTTCAGGATTTTGGCATCCGATTTCATTGGTGGAATTCATCTGCAATTTTGTTTTTTTTGTGGTGTCTTTGCCTGGTTTTAGTATGAGGCTGATGGTGACCTCATAGAATGTGTTTGGAAGTTTTCCTTCCTGTGCAATTTTTGAAAGACTTATGTTTGGTAGAATTAACCTGTGAAGTCATCTGGCCATGGGCTTTAATTTTTGGGTAGATTTTTATCATGAATTTGATTTCTGAGCTTGTGATTAGGTTGTTTGTAATTTCTATTTCTTCGTGGTTCAGTCCTAGAAGATTAATCTTCTCCAAAAAACTGTCCATTTCTTCCAGGTTGTTCAGTTTGTTGTCATATAGTTGTCCAATATAGTGTCTTTAATCCTTTGGATTTCTGCATTATCTGTTGTAATCTCTCCTTTTTCATTTTTGATTTTATTGATCTGGTTTTTCTCTCTTTTTTTCTTGATGAGTCTGGCAAGCAGTTGATTTTGTTTATCTTTTTGAAGAACCAGTTTTTCATTTTATTTATCTTTATTATTGTGTCTTTCATTTCTTTTTCATTTCTTTCTGCTCTGATCTTTATGATTTCCCTTCTGCTAACTTTAGGATTTTTTTTTATTCTTCTTTTTCCAGTTGTTTTAAGTGTAGAGTTAGGTTGTCTTTTTGCTGTTTTTCTTGTTTCTTGAGGTAGGATTGTATTGTTATAAACTTCCCTCTTAGAACTTCTTTTGCAGTATCCCATAGGTTTTGCACTGTCCTATGTTCATTGTCGTTTTCCTCTAGGAATTTTTAAATTTTTTGTTTGATTTGCTTGGTAATCAGTTTGTTTTTTCGGTATGTGTTGTTTAATCTCCATGTGTTTGTGTTTTTAGTGGTTTTTGCCCTGTAGTTGATCTCATTGCATTGTGGTCAGAGAAGATGGTTGATATAATTTCAGTTTTCTTGAATTTACTGAGGTTTGATTTGTGGCCCAAGATGTGGTCTATCCTGGAGAATGTTCCACGAGCGCTTGCGAAGAACATGTACTCTTCTGCTTTTGGATGGACGGTCCTAAAGATATCAGTGTGGTCCCTCTCTTCTAGTGTGTCATTTCAAGCTTGTGTTTCTTTATTTTCTGTTTATTAATTTTCTGATCTGTCCATTGGTGGTAGAGGAGTGTTAAAGTCTCCAACTATTATTGTGTTATAGTTAATTTCTTCTTTTATGTCTGAATGTGCTTGTCTTATGTATTGGAGTCCTCCTGTTTTGGGTGCATAGATATTTATGGTTATTATGTCTTCCTTTTGAATAGATCCCTTGATCATTATGTGGTGTCCTGCCTTGTCTCTTATAGTCTTTATTTTAAAGTCTTGTCTGATACGAGGATTGCTACTCTGGCTTTCTTTTGATTCCATTTGCTAGGAATGTATTTTTCCATCTGCTCCCTTTCAGTCTATGGGTGTCTCTAGGTCTGAAGTGAGTTTCTTGTAGGCAGGGTTTGTATGGGTCTTGTTTTTGTATCCATTTGCCAGTTTGTGTCTTTCGGTTGGGTCCATTTACATCTAAAGTAATTATTGAGACAGCTGATCCTATTGTCATCTTCTTAGATGTTATGATGGATAGGGGTAATGGTGTCTCTCTCACAAAGGATTTATTACCACATGCTCTGTGAGAGGCACTGCCACAGTGTCCCCGACCCTGCTGCAGGCCGCCATCAACCCCTGCCACCGCCGGAGACTTCAGAATTCTCAGAGGTGAGTGTGGCTCAGTCTCTTGCAGGATCACTGTTCCCCACTCTCAGATCTCAGTGTGCACAGAGTCTTCAGTCCTACTTGGTGGCTCTATGATTGGGTAAATGATAGCCTCCTTCAAAAGGAATTAAATGCAGTGCAGTCTTTCCGAGGATGGCTCAAAGGCACGCCTAACTCACGGAGGCACTTGAACCCTCTAAAGTAGGTCTGGCTCAGTTCCTTGTGGGGATCACTGCTCCTTTCCTGGGTATTGGTGTACAATAGTCTGCATATTTGGCCCACCCAGCCTCTCTGGCAGGTTTGAGGTATGACTTAAAAGCATGATTGCGCTCCTCCTACTATCTTACTGCGACTTCTCCTTTGCTGTTGGATGTGGGGTATCTGTTTTGTGATCGGATCCAACCTCGTCCTGTTGATGGTTTTCAGGAGCTAGTTGCAGTTCTGGTGATTTTGCAGGAAAGATGAGTGCCCTTGCTTCTATGCCGCCATCTTTGCTCCACCCCAGGCACTTGATCTTTAATCCAATTATCTGCTGATGGGTGGAGCTGTGTTCTTTCCTTGTAGTTTGGTCTGGGGCCAAACTATGGTAGGTAATGCTGACCCTCTCCAAAAGGACCTACGCCAGCATAATGCACGGGACTGCTGCCCACAGTGTCCCTGACCCTGCAGCAGGCCATAGTCTTCCTGAGGATGGTTTTCAGGAGCTAGCAACCTCCTGTCGATGGTTTTCAACAACTGGTTGCGGTTCTGGCGCTCTTGCCAGGAGGAAATGAGTGCATGTCCTTCTAGTCCACCATCTTGGTAGGAATCCCTATGGGTTTTTCATGTTTGTGGTCCTACCCTCTATGTATGGGCAATCTAATTAAACATTTAAATAAGTACATTTTTAATGAATTTTAGGATAGGATTTTCCATTTCTGTCCTGAACACTTAGAATTTTGAAAGGAACTAATAAATTAGATTCAATTTAGATGTGGATTGTTTTGGTAGTATTAATGTCTTTTTCTTAAACATCTTAACAATATTAAATTGTAAAGTTTAATACAGGTTAACTTTTTCAGTTTAGGTCTTTTGACACTATTACACTTCTTAATTCTTTTAATTTTTGAAGTATTTTATTCTTTTTGCTGTTACTGTAAATGGAGTTGTTTTCATAATTGTATTTTTGTTTGTTGCTAGTAGATAGAAGTACCAGTGAGTTTTTGTGTTTGATTTTATATTCTGCAGTTTTGCTGTGTTGTTTCCTGTGGATTCTTCAGGCTGTTCATAATATCTGAGCCTTTCATTTGTGAAAAGGAGATAGCGTTACTTCTGCCTTTCCAGTTTGATGCATTTCATTTGCCTTTGCTTACTTTCTCTGCTAATGTTGAATAGAAATAGTGGTAACAGGCATCTTTTCTTGATCTTCTCCTGATTTAAAAAGTCTTTTAGACTTTCTTCATTGAGTTTGATGGTGACTAAGGTTTTCATGTAAGTCTTTACTCTATTGAGAAAGTTCTTTTCATGCCTACCTTATCAAGTATTCTTGAAGTAGCGTTTGCCCTACATACACTTTATGACTGATGGTTCTTTCGTTTGGCACTGTATCTGTCATTCTATAGCTATCCTAACTCCATGATTGCTGATGGTTGTAATCTTGTTGAAAATCATTTCTGTATGGCAAATTAGTTCATCCTTTAGACTTCAATAGTTGTGACAATTTTTGTGTAATGTATCTTTGTGGCTTATGGAAATTTTCTACTTTGAGTTTGTTGCCCATGTCGATTGTGTGTTTTCCTGGCATTCATCAGATTTTTACAGGTTTGCCCATTGTTTCTTCAAATATTTGTTAGTCTTCATTTTCTTATAGTATTTTTATGTTGCTTCATTTAATGGAAGGTCACACACACCTCAATTTTTTCCTTCTTTTTATTTTGCTTCTGCCCCTCATACAAGATTGTTTTGATGTTCAGTACGTATTGTTTTCCTCCTCACATCTATTGTTGAATCCCTCTAAGATTTTTTTTCAATTGTTTATTTTTGGATGCAAATTGGCCCCTTGTGTCTCACTGTAATTTCTGCCTTTAAAAAAACCTCTCAGTGTGTTCCTATATAATTTTGCTATTGTCTTTCAGTTCTTGGTTCATATTTTAAAGTGTTTCCAAATCTTCCATCTACAAGTTCTGGCTTCCTAGGGACATAGTGCCAGTTAATTTTTTGGTTTTGAATTGGCCATATTTCATGTTTCCTTGTGTGTGGTGGGATTTTTATTATTGTTACTTAATCATTAAGTTCTTTCTTACTCTTTGGGACCCCAGGAATTGCAGCATACTATTCTTCGAGACCTTCAATATTCCCAAGAATTTGCTTATACTCATGTCCACTGAAGTAACGATTCCATCCCACCATCGCATATTTGTGGTCCCCTTTACCTCCTGCTCTCAATCTTTCCCAGCATCAGGGTCTTTTCCAATAAGTTAGCTCTTCATGTCAGGTGGTCCAAGCACGTATTTGAAAAGGATCAGTTGTTTGAAAGTCCTCTTTATGATCCAACTCTTATTATCTGTATATGCCTGCTTGGAAAACCATAACTTTCACAATACAAAAGCCTGTTGGTAAAATGGTGTCTCTCTTTTTTTTTAATTTGCCCTCTTTTACTGGTTCTTTGTTTTAACTATTTCCATCCATCTTGATTCTTTTTTTTTTTAGCCACTTCTATTGGCCTTTCATTTATTTGTTTTCATCCATCTTTGTTCTTTGGCCTGTATGGGCCTCCCACTGCAATGGCCTCTCTTGCTGCAGAGCACCTGCTCTGGGCACATGCACTTCAGAGTGGTGGCTCGTAATTGAACACACTTGTCCAGCCGCTCCAATGCATGTGGGATCATTCTTTTTTGCTTCCATGCTCCTTCATTTTCTTATAGTATTTTTATGTTGCTTCATTTAATGGAAGGTCACACACACCTCAATTTTTTCCTTCTTTTTATTTTGCTTCTGCCCCTCATACAAGATTGTTTTGATGTTCAGTACGTATTGTTTTCCTCCTCACATCTATTGTTGAATCCCTCTAAGATTTTTTTTCAATTGTTTATTTTTGGATGCAAATTGGCCCCTTGTGTCTCACTGTAATTTCTCCCTTTTAAAAAAAAAACCTCTCAGTGTGTTCCTATATAATTTTGCTATTGTCTTTCAGTTCTTGGTTCATATTTTAAAGTGTTTCCAAATCTTCCATCTACAAGTTCTGGCTTCCTAGGGACATAGTGCCAGTTAATTTTTGGTTTTGAATTGGCCATATTTCATGTTTCCTTGTGTGTGGTGGGATTTTTATTATTGTTACTTAATCATTAAGTTCTTTCTTACTCTTTGGGACCCCAGGAATTGCAGCATACTATTCTTCGAGACCTTCAATATTCCCAAGAATTTGCTTATACTCATGTCCACTGAAGTAACGATTCCATCCCACCATCGCATATTTGTGGTCCCCTTTACCTCCTGCTCTCAATCTTTCCCAGCATCAGGGTCTTTTCCAATAAGTTAGCTCTTCATGTCAGGTGGTCCAAGCACGTATTTGAAAAGGATCAGTTGTTTGAAAGTCCTCTTTATGATCCAACTCTTATTATCTGTATATGCCTGCTTGGAAAACCATAACTTTCACAATACAAAAGCCTGTTGGTAAAATGGTGTCTCTCTCTTTTTTTTAATTTGCCCTCTTTTACTGGTTCTTTGTTTTAACTATTTCCATCCATCTTGATTCTTTAGTTTTTTTAGCCACTTCTATTGGCCTTTCATTTATTTGTTTTCATCCATCTTTGTTCTTTGGCCTGTATGGGCCTCCCACTGCAATGGCCTCTCTTGCTGCAGAGCACCTGCTCTGGGCACATGCACTCCAGAGCGCTGGCTCCTAATTGGACACACTGGTCCAGCCGCTCCGTGGCATGTGGGATCATTCTTTTCCAGGGATCCAGCTGGTGCCTTGCACCGCAAGGCGAACTCTTTACCCACTGGACCACCAGGGAAGCCTGGTATCTCTGCTTTTTAATATGCTGCCGAGAGTTGTCATAATTTTTCTTCTGAGGAGCAGGCATTTTTAAATTTTGTGCTGTATTCACCATCTACAGTGATTCTGGAATCTTAAAAAGAATTTCACTATTTCCAGTTTATTTCCACCTATTTGCTCCAAAGTGATGGGACCGAATGCCATGATCTTTGTTTTTGAGTGTTGGGGTTTTGCAGGAGTGGGGGTTGGGGCGGGGTGGTGGTTTAGGGAGGGTGGGTGTTGGGGAGGGAGGGCAGGCGAGCCACTTCTATTGGCCTTTCATTTATCTGTTTTCATCGGTCTTTGTCCTTTGGCCCACGCGCGCCTCCTATCGTGGTCCCACTTGTTGTCGCCGAGCGCTGGCTCTGGGCGCATGCGCCCCAGAGCTCTGGCTCGGTAATTGGACACATCGGTCCAGCCGCCTGCGGCATGTGGAATCTTCCCAGGCCAGGGATGGAACCAGTGCCCTTGCACTGCAAGGCGGTATCCTTACCCAGTGGACCACCAGGGAAGCCCGAATGTTGATTTTAAGCCAGCCTTTCACCATATTTTAGTTCCTCTTCAGTTTCGTCCATATCTGATGTTTCTCCTGGCAGTCAGCTTGTGATTCATCCAGCCAGCATTTCAGAGCATGATGCACTCTGCATATAAGTTAAATAAACAGGGTGACAATAGACAGCCTTGGAATACTGGTTCCAATTTGGAACCAGTTCATTGTTCCATGTCCAGGTCTAACTGTAATTTCTTGTCTTGTATACAGGTTTCTTAGGAGGTTTGTAAGGTGGTCCTGTTTGCTCATCTCTTTAATAATTTTCCATGGTTTGTTGTGACCCACACAAAGACTTCAGTGTTGTCAGTGAAACTGAAGTGGATAATTTTGGAGTGCCTTCGCTTTATTCATCAGTTGGCAGTTGATCTCTGGTTCCTTTGTGTTATCAAAATTTCCCCTTGTACATTTGAAAGGTCTCAATTCATGTACTTTGGAAGCTTAACTTGGAGGATTTTGAACATTACCTTGCTAGCATTGAAAGGAGCACATTTGTTTGGCAATTTGAACATTATTTGATATTGCCTTTCTTTGGAATTGGAATGAAAACTGATTTTTTCCAGTCAGTGACCACTGCTGAGTTTGCTGGCATATTGAGTGCAGGACTTTAATAGCATCCTCTTTTAGGACTTTTAATAGCTTAGCTGGAATTCCGTTACCTCTACTAGCTTTGTTTGTATTATAACTTCTTAAGGCCCAGTTGGACTTTACACTTCAGGATGTCTTTCTCTAGGTGAGTGATCACACCATCATGATCATTCATATCAGTAAGACCTTTTTGCTATGGTACTGTGTTTTCTTGCCACCTCTTCTAGTCTCTTCTTCTGTTAGATCTTTATCGTTTCTGCCCTTTATTGTGTCCATCTTTGAATGAAATGTTCCCCTAGTGTTTTATCGAGATCTTTATAGTCTTTTCCACCCTGTTGTTTTTCTGTTTCTTTGCGTTGTTCACTTAGGCAGGCTTTCTTGTCTCTCCTTTTTATTCTAGGAAACTGTGCATTAAAATGGATTTATCTTTCCTATTTTCCTTTGCCATTTACTTCTTTTCTTTTCTCAGCTATTGTAAGACTTCAGACAACCATTCTGCCTTGTGGCAGTTGTGCAGTGGTAAAATCTCTGTCCATTGTTGTTTATCTCCCAGATCTAATCCGTTAAATCTGTTTGTCACCTCTTATAAACTCATAAGGAATTTTAATTAGGTCATACCTGAATGGCCTAGTGGTTTTCCCTGCTTTCTTCAGTTTGAGCCTTAATTTTACAATGAGTAGCTGAATCCCAAACCGTAGTCAGTTCCAAGTCTTGTTTTTGCTGAATGTATAGAGCTTTTTCATCTTCATTTGTAAAGATATCATCAGCGTGATTTCTTTCCTTATTGACCGTTGGGTGAATGTCCGTGTGTAGAGTTTTGCTGTTGCAAAAGGGCTTTGAAATGCTTTATTCATCAGTTGGCAGTTGATCTCTGGTTCCTTTGTGTTATCTAAATTCCCTTGTACATTTGAAAGGTCTCAATTCATGTACTTTGGAAGCTTAACTTGGAGGATTTTGAACATTACCTTGCTAGCATTGAAAGGAGCACATTTGTTTGGCAATTTGAACATTATTTGATATTGCCTTTCTTTGGAATTGGAATGAAAACTGATTTTTTCCAGTCAGTGACCACTGCTGAGTTTGCTGGCATATTGAGTGCAGGACTTTAATAGCATCCTCTTTTAGGACTTTTAATAGCTTAGCTGGAATTCCGTTACCTCTACTAGCTTTGTTTGTATTATAACTTCTTAAGGCCCAGTTGGACTTTACACTTCAGGATGTCTTTCTCTAGGTGAGTGATCACACCATCATGATCATTCATATCAGTAAGACCTTTTTGCTATGGTACTGTGTTTTCTTGCCACCTCTTCTAGTCTCTTCTTCTGTTAGATCTTTATCGTTTCTGCCCTTTATTGTGTCCATCTTTGAATGAAATGTTCCCCTAGTGTTTTATCGAGATCTTTATAGTCTTTTCCACCCTGTTGTTTTTCTGTTTCTTTGCGTTGTTCACTTAGGCAGGCTTTCTTGTCTCTCCTTTTTATTCTAGGAAACTGTGCATTAAAATGGATTTATCTTTCCTATTTTCCTTTGCCATTTACTTCTTTTCTTTTCTCAGCTATTGTAAGACTTCAGACAACCATTCTGCCTTGTGGCAGTTGTGCAGTGGTAAAATCTCTGTCCATTGTTGTTTATCTCCCAGATCTAATCCGTTAAATCTGTTTGTCACCTCTTATAAACTCATAAGGAATTTTAATTAGGTCATACCTGAATGGCCTAGTGGTTTTCCCTGCTTTCTTCAGTTTGAGCCTTAATTTTACAATGAGTAGCTGAATCCCAAACCGTAGTCAGTTCCAAGTCTTGTTTTTGCTGAATGTATAGAGCTTTTTCATCTTCATTTGTAAAGATATCATCAGCGTGATTTCTTTCCTTATTGACCGTTGGGTGAATGTCCGTGTGTAGAGTCGTTTAATGCTGTTGCAAAAGGGCGTTTGCTATGACCAGTTTGTTCACTGAACAGTTTTTTCCAGAATTCTGTAAGCTTTTGTTCTTTTGATGTTTTTGTGGAGGTACATTGGTACTTGGAATTGGCTGTATTGTAACTTTCTGTCTGTTGTTACATTTTGTTTCTTTAAATACTTTAGTTATAATGAAGGCAGTTGATGTACACCATTGTGCTAATAACCTCAGGTATATATCAAAATCATTCAGTTATACATGTACGTATGTTCATCCTTTACATGTCTTACTCAGAGGTTTTTCTAGTACAGTTTGTTGAGCAATGATTATTTTCTGATTTGAGATTTCGTAAAAATCTGCTTAAAGTATGTACATTGGACATTAGGCACCCAACTTTGCTTCCAGGTTCTTGGATTTTCTTCTCTGATTGGTGGTTGTCGTGGAGATGGTGGTATGGGTGTTTTTATTTGTTTCTTTTCTATTTTGTTTTCAAGCAACACAGTCAATTCTGTATCAAGATAATTAGTAAATACCTCACTAAATAGGTTACCTTTAAATACACACCTGAAAGTCTTTTTTGTTGTTGTTGGCTACTTCCGTTGGTCTTTCATTTATTTAGCTTTGTTCTTTGGCCTATGTGGGCCTCCCATTGCAGTGCCCTCTCTCACTGCAGAGCACCGCCTCTGGGCACATGCGCTCCAGAGTTCCAGCTCGGTAATTGGACACATCGGTCCAGCCGCTCCGCGGCACGTGGGATCTTCCCAGGCCAGGGATCGAACCAGTGCCCCTTGCACTGCAAGGCAGTGTCCTTTACCCACTGCACCACCAGGGAAGTCCTGAAAATCTTAATGAAAGACCTTGTATTTCTATAGAAGGCTCAGTATACGTACAAGTCTATGTAAAGCCTTGATGACCTCTCCTACAAAACCAAGAAGGTCACTATTATTGAGGCTGAGAATAAGGAAGTTCAGGAAATGAGGTAACAGCAAGCAATATGTCTGATTATACAGAATTTTATAAGTGTTTGTAAGGCTTTGTATTTTATGCTTTAAGTCAGTGATTCATATCTGGAGGTAGAATTGGGTAAGTTGTTATCGATCTTCCATGGTTGGAGTGAATGCCGGTAAATATCTGCCTTTCACAGAGCTGCTTATTTATACCCTGATCACATGAAATAAGAAGTCATGATAGTGTTTGGAGTAGAGGTTAATATATTTGACTTAACATTTCAAGATGGCGCTTCCACTAATTTTATTAGTGAGTTTGAGTAAGGCACTTTGAAAATTTGTTAGAAGTATTTGGTCATCTTTGCAGAAAATTGTGAAGAAATGCACACATATGAAATATTTTAGGTATTACTTTGGAGGTTTGTTTTGTTTTGTTTTGTTTTGTTTTTAATCTCTGTGTTTGTTTTGTTTTTTTTTTTCATAAATCAGAGGTACTTTTAAAGGTTCAGAAATTGCTTAAACTTAAATTTGGGCAAGTTTATGTGAACTGAAGTCAACCCTAACCTAAGATACACTTAAATTTTGAACCAGTTATTATTTTTCCTCTCTTCTTTCTCCTTCATTACTTATTTATACTCCAGTGAAACAGTGTCAGTAAATGAAACATAATACAGCTTACTCAGGTAAGGAAGAGAGGAATAGGAGAACTGAAGTTTTAGCATTGTTTTTCTTGACGTGAAATTTCGCCAAACACAATGAAAGGAAGGTTGTTTCTTAAGGATTATGGTTGGTGTTCATACGTTTTCTCTTAAATTCTTAAGTAGGATTAGTAGGCAATCCTATTCCTGGTGGCATAGTTGTAAGGAACCTGTCCACCAGTGGAGAATTGGGAAGATTCCCTGGAGGAGGGCATGACAACCCACTCTGGTATCCCGTATTCTTGCCTGGAGAATTCTGTGGACAGAGGAGCCTGGCGGGCTATAGTCCATAGGGTTACAAAAGAGTTAGACATGACTTAGCATCTAAATTGTGACGGAAACATGATTAATTTGGAAAAATACTTGAAACTGAGTTATAAAGCAATCATCTTGTTTAGTTTAGGTTTATTTATGGCTTATCTTGTTCTACACAATTGAAAAAGAAATATATGCACAAAGAAATGAATATGGGACGACAAAATAGTGGAGATAAAAGATTAGACTTTGGAAGATTAAAGATGAAAAAGGTAGAGGACAGAGGAAACTTAATACATAGAACTTAATATCCTTCACATTTGAGACATACATTTATTTCAGAGCTTGAACAGCTGGCACGAAGACAAATGGTGTTTATCTGCTTTATAATGTGCATCACTCACTATTTAACATCAAACATGGATTCTGTTCTGGTGCCAGTACTCCCATCAAGAAGACTTGAAAGAACCTTCTCTGGTCAAAAACTAAATAGATTAATATTTAAAGAAATGAAAACGTAATTGGGTTAATAATTTCTCCTAGTAAAGGAAAGCTGTGACAGTCGAACACATTCTCTGAGCAAAACAGACAATGTCGTTTTAAGCATAACTAATTTGATACAGGTGCCTGTAGGTTAACATTATTTATATACATCCAGGATATTCAGATAAGACTGTGTTGTTAATTATTTCTCAAATAGATAATATTGGTATTATACACAGTAATGTTTTAATGGTCCTGAGAGTTCTATAAGAATATTTGTAATTGATTGTTAAAATGTAAATTGCTGGGTCTCTGTCTCTGTGTTTCTCAACTAGTAAAGCATGGCATGGTCCCCAAGTTTGTATTTGTCCTAAGGTTGACAATGCTGCTAGTCTGACAGTTGCCAAGTTGTTTATCTGAAAGAACTGTTCACTAAAGAGAGGTCCATGAGGTTGCAAAGTTGGACATGACTTACTGTCTGAAAAACAACACTATAGGTTACTACTATGACGTCTTGAATCTGTTAGGGTATTTCTGTACTGTCCCAAGAGAGGTTTAAAATATTCCTGCAAAATGTAGTCATACCTCGTTCACTTGTTTACTCTTTACAAAGACAGTGAGAAGTCACGATGTAAGAAATTTCAATGATCCACTTTGCCGTACAGTAGGAACTAACAGAACATTCTAAATCAATTGAATTCCAGTAAAATCAGTTAAAAACATAAAGCATGATGATAATAATAAATGAAAGTGAAAAAGAAATTTCTTTAAAAATTTTTTTTGGCCACTTCTGTTGGTCTTTCATTTATCTGTTTGCAGCCATCTTAGTTCTTTGGCATGTGTGCGCCTCCCATTGCAGTGGCGTCGCTCATCTCAGAGTACCGACTGGGTGCATGCACTCCAGAGCGCTGGCTCAGTTAGTTGGACACATCGGTCCAGCTGCTCGGCGGCACATGGGATCTTCCCAGGCCAGGGATCGAACTGATGCCCCTTGCACTGCAAGGTGGTGTCTTTACCCACTGGACCACCAGGGAAGCCAAGCAATTTTAACTCAATAATTTCCAACTTATTTGGGTGTAATAGGACGTTTTACTCCATAAAAATAACAGATATTTATCTATTTTGTGTTGCTAAGTGCTAATAGTGAATTATCCTGTAAGTTTACCATTAATTTATCTCCTTTGTTAAACATAAACCAGTTTTGGAATAATGTATTGTTTATTTTATTCATGGGAGCTCAAGAGAGAAGTGTATTAAACAGAATGCTTTTATTTCAGAATTGTTCGTCAGTTGGCACAGGAGCAGTTCTTTTAATGTGTACCAGATGTTGCATGGGACACAGGCCTCTGCTTTTCTTCATTAATCTACTCTTTACCATTTTGGGGTGAGACATTTTTCATAGACCTCTTAATATGACTTATTTGCATAAGGGGCATAAAGGAAGTTTTCACTTTAGATTTTTAAAAATTAGTTATGTTTGATAGTCTTGTTACTTCCTTTACTGATTATACATAGGTTTTTATTTGCTTTTTATAAATACCTATGGGAGAAATACTTCACCTTCTTGGAAAAATGGAATTCAAAGGTATTTTTATGTCATTGATAATAGATTTTGTCCATTAACTTACCAGTTCTCTGGTAATATATTTTTAATTAAAATTACTTTTGACTGTTGACTTGTTAATTTGTGTTATTTCAATTACTTTCCAGAGCACAGCAAAGAGAGAGGTAAACATTCAGGTGATTATTTCACTCTTCTCCGGCACCTTCTGAATTATGCTTTCAACAGTTATATTAATGTACCCAATGCTGAGGTTCTTCTCAACAGTGAAATTGACTGGCTTAAAAATTAAGGTAAGTTGTTTAGTTTACTGTTGTGGTTGTCGTTCAGTTGCTAAGTTGTTGGGACTCATGGGTTGTAGTCTGCTAGGCTTCTCTGTCTATGGGATTTCTCAGGCAAAAATACCTGAGTGGGTTGCCGTTTCCTCCTCCAGGGATCTTCCCGACCCGGATATTAAACCTACATATCACGCGTTTAGAAGATTCTTTACCGCTCAGCTACCTGGGAAGCCCATTCAATTTATTACTTTACTTAAATAATTTTTCTTATTAACGGGTTTATAGTTTTGAGTATTTATGTTAAGCCAAAATAGAGAAACCCTGTAAGGTACTACAACAGACAAAATGTATGCATTTCATTGGTGAACTGATAACTCATTATTCATAGAAACAAGATGCAAATAGCTTTCTATAAGTGTTTAACTTCATAGTTGGGACTAAAAGTGCTGATGGTTTACTTTCCTCCAATTTTATGTTTTCAAGTTGTTTTTTTTTCCCCAAAGAATCATCATATTTGATAAAGATTTTTAAAAGTTTAATCAAAAATGTA
Source organism: Tragulus kanchil (assembly GCA_022376925.1). Classification (NCBI taxonomy): domain Eukaryota; kingdom Metazoa; phylum Chordata; class Mammalia; order Artiodactyla; family Tragulidae; genus Tragulus; species Tragulus kanchil. The sequence continues at coordinate 7,375,415 of JAIOJX010000018.1, forward strand.
TGGTTAATACTTCCTTTTCATGATTTGCTACTTTTCACATATTATTCTGAGTTCTATGAGAATACATTTCTGAAATTTGTAGTGTTTTCCTCTTAGAATTCTCTTAAAACTCTTTTCTGAGTTTTCAACCTTGGCACCATTAATATTTTGGACCAAGTATTCTTGTTTTGATGAACTGTGTTATTTTATTTATTTATTCTTTTTAAGATAATGATCCGTGCTCCTGGCTTTTAATCAGTATATAACACTTCTGTAATTTCCCTTTCTAACCAGAAAATCAGAAATACTTTTGAGAGACAGTGCATGTGCTGTTGATGTCATATTGCTTGAGATATACTTCTGTAGAAGAAATAAGAAACTAACTGAATGAAAAGGATTGACAGTGTTGTATCTGAGATGTCACTCTCTTCCATTTCTCTTTTATACTGATCTTTTCTGTCTGTCTGTCTCTTAATTAAGTTACGTCTATTATACCTTTTTTCTGATAGGATAATGTTAAAAACACAGGTGAAACTGGTATTGAAGAGCCAATCTTAGAAGGCCACCTTGGGGTAACAAAAGAGTTACTGGCCTTTCAGACACCTGAGAAAAAGTATCATATTGGCTGTGAGAAAGGAGGCACTAATCTCATTAAAGTAAGTTCTGAGTTTTAGTAGTAAATAGTTACGAACTTTTGAATGACTGTTAGCAGACCTATGTGAATTCTGTACTATTTTCTCTTTAAGGAGTATCCTAGCCCTTTTTTTTTTTTTAAGCAAAAAAGGGATGCATTCATGAGGAAGTTTATTGAATAGTGTATTCATCATTCTGTTTCACTAACCAATACCATTTTTCATAAATTTGTTTTCCCCAGACTTACTATCTTTTTTAACAAAGAACTCTTCCAGGTGGCCTTCACAGGAAAATTGAAAATTTCCAGGAAATTGAAATTTTGTCCATTAAGAGAGATTTGTAGAGACTGAAATAAATGGAAACCCAAAGGTGCAGCATCTAGTGAATATAGCAGATGAAGGAATACATGCCAGCCAAACTGTAGAAGTTTTTCCTGGTCTCCAAGAAACATGCAGTCCTTAAAAAAGAAAAAGAAACATGCAGTCTTGTGTTATCCTTATGGAGGATTATACATTTTCTGTTGACTGACTCAGGACCTTGTTTATTGGGTGCTGCTTTCAGTTGGTCTGATTGGGAGCAGTATGTATTGGAATTGACTGTTTGATTTTTTTGGAAGGAGCTTATAATAGTGAACTCCCTTCCAGTTACACCATATACCCAACATCACCTTCTTTGATTTGAAGATCAGCCTTTGTTATTATTGGTGGTGGTTCACTTCATTTGGCCATGATCTCCTCTGTTCTACATTGTTATACTGTGTATCTGCTTTTCATCACCCAAAATATGTCAGCTGTATCTTGGGTATTATGAAGTTGATTGTTCTCAGTTCTTCATTTTATCACTATCACCTTCAGTTGACCTACCTGATAGTAGAGCATCATTCAGTGAGAATCTCCAGCACAAGACGTCACGTACCACTTTGGACACATTTAATCAGTCACAGCACCTTCTCCATACACTGCAGGAATCTTTTGTATTTTTTTCTTTTCATTTTTTTTCTTTTTTTTTACCTTTCTTGAAATAATAAAGCAAATATCATGAAAATGTGGCTTTTTCTTACATCTTCAATATTACTATGGCTCATTAAAACTCACCACTTTTGACATGCTTTTCAACCTGTGCCAATATGACAAATGAAGTTAATGACAGCTATGTGCTGTTAGAGCAACCTTATGGGAAAAACACTGAACAAAATTTTGGGGCAACCCGGTAATCAAAGTTCATGAAAAAACTGAGATAAAATGTTTCATAAAGTTGTTAACAATCAGTATTAATTGACTTTGCTATTTAATAAATCTAAATGTTTATCTGATAAGATTTTAAAAGTGAAAACTTTTATCTTATAAGACTTTTATTTTACATCATGCTTATTCAGTGAATTTCTTCACATGTTTCACAATTCAAGCAAGAGTATCATTTCATGTATTTCATTATTTCATTTTTACTTAAAATGCCATGAATTTCCATCCATATTGGATTAAAAGTAGATCTATTTAGAATATAGTTTTAAGTCAAGTTTTAAAATACTTCAATAAATTGAGTATGTTTGTTACCGATACTCAGTATATTCCAAACAGAATTTTATTTGAAAATCCAAAATTGGATTTGAGATGAGACGTTAACTTTACTTAATAATTAGAAGAATCTTTCCTTCCAAGGGACACTTTTTTCCTTTGCTTTATTTGTTTTTGGCTATTCTGGGTTTTCACTGCTGCCACAGGCTCTTCTCTAGTTGCAGGGAGTAGGGGCTACTCTCTAGTTGAGGTGAGCAGGCTTCTTTTGCAGTGACTAGGGATCTAGTGCTTCATAGTTGTGGCTTGAGGCTCTGGAACACAGGCTCAATAGTTGTGGCTCACTGGCTTAGTTGCTCTGCAGCCTGTGGGATCTTCCCAGATCAGGGATTGAACTCATGTCTCCTGCATTGTCAGGTGAACTCTTTACCGCTGAGCTACCAGGGAAGCCCTGAAGGACACTTCTTTCATAAAATAAACATTGCTAACACTTTGATCTGTTTCTTTCATCTCTTTAGGAATTGATTGAGGATTTCATCTTTCCTGCCTCCAAAGTTTACCTGCGATGTCTGAGAAATGGAGAACTACCAGCTGAACAGGCTATCCCGGTCTGTAGTTCACCAGCAACCATCAGTGCTGGATTTGAACTACTTGTAGCATTAGCTGCTGGCTGTGTAGAGAATCTCAAACAGATAGTAGACAGTTTGACTGAAATGTATTACATAGGCACAGCAATAACTAGTAAGTATCTTAACTCGGAAAGCTGTTTCTGTTGGTTAGTATTTCCAGGTTTAAAATATGGGGTTTTTCTTTTAGAAGACATTTTACTTATGTTTATGTGTTTTCAGCTACTTTTAGATTGATTTTAGTTATCATTTTAGTATACTGATATTAATAATCATATACACTTAAGACCTTTAGGAGTGCAGAGTCTTTATCCAGAAAAATTTCTGAATGTGCATTTAGACATCTTCTGGTAAGTGATCAGGGAACTTGAAAAACTGCTTCTTTCATCATTTATGAAATGAAATCCAGAGTTCAGACTAATAAGTCAGATTTGATGGTCCATAGTTATACTTAAAACCTAATGTACATGCATTCGAAAGGCTTTTTCAACCTCTTACTTGGTTATTTTGATCTGAGTTTTTAAGAAAGTTATCCGAATATGAGAAGATATTTTTTAGTGCATATTATTTTGCTCTCAGTTAATGTTAACATCTGTCTCATAAAGTAGGAAGTTTTCTGTAGAGCTTATAAGAACTGAAACTCAAAAGGAGGAGTATAAGTTAAAATAACAGAAAATAAGGTCATAAAATCTAATTTTAGAAGAAAACGGAACATGGCTTAAGTACTGTATGGCATCCGTTTCTGATCTCATCATGCATCTGAAATTACCTTTCTTATACCTTCTTTCAAAGTATAAATAAGTTTTCAGTCACATTTTGGTAGTTTCTTACTGAACTTATTTATACTGTAGAAAAACAGAGGTGATTCTAGAAAACTGCCTTAATTGTTTTTAAAAGTAACTTACTTAAGAATTTCATGATTATATTATTAACATATAAAATAAGATACACAGTAAATATATTACTTTCACACAATCCTGGTTCAGGCATTCTCTCTGCATATGCTGATTGTATCTTGAAACTTGGGTAACTCTTTCCTTAGTTTGCTTCATTTTAACATGAATCTGTCAGCATAATGAATGTCTGTGTAACTCAATTACAAGTAACTTGGAGTTCAGTATACATTATGTATAGCTGAGAAATGAAGAACAGAAGGCAAAGGCGCAAAGGAAAGATACACCCACCTGAATGCATAGTTCCAGAGAATAGCAAGGAGAGATAAGAAAGCCTTCTTAAGTGAACAGTTTAAAGAAATAGAAGAAAACAATGAAATGGGAAAGACTAGAGATCTCTTCTAGAAAATTGGAGATGCCAAGGGAACATTTCTTGGATACATAGGCCCAAAAAGGACAGAAATGGTATGGACCTAACGGAAGGAAAAGATAATAAGAAAAGGTGGAAAGAATACCCAGAAGCACTATACAAAAGTGATCTTAATGACCCGGTTAACTACAGTGGTGTGATCACTCACCGAGAGATATCCTGGAGTGTGAAATCAGGAGGCCTTATGAAGAATCACGGAACGAAGCTAGTGAAGCTGGTGGGAATACAAACTGAGCTATTTCATATATTAAAAGATGATGCTGTTCAAGTACTGCACTCAGTATGCCAGCAAATTTGGAAAATACAGCAGTGGCCACAAGACTGGGATGGTCTGGTTTTATTCTGCACTCAAAATAGGGCAGTGCCAGAGAATGTTCAAACTACGGAACAACTGTACTCATTTCACATATAGGCAAGCAGGGTCATGTTCAAAATACAGTATGTGAACCATGAACTTGTAGAAGAACTTGTACAGCTGGATTTAGAAAAGGCAGATGATGAAATTGCCAACATCCAGTGGATCACCGAAAAACCAAGAGATTCCAGAAAACATCTGCTTCTGCACCATTGACTACACCCTTTGATTGTGTAGACCACAAAAACCATGGGAAGTTCTGAGAGAAATACCAGACCACTTTGCCTGCTTACTGAGAAACCTGTATGCAGTTCACGGCGGCAGTTAGAATTGCCTATGAAACAATGGACTGGTTCTAGATTGGGAAAGGAGTACATCACGGCTGCATATTGTCACCCTGCTTACTTAGTTTATATACAGAGTACATCATGGGAAATGCTGGTCTAGATGAGGCACAAGCTTGAATCATGATTGCCGGGTGAAACATCAATAATTACATGTATACAGATGACACCCTTATAGCAGAAAATGAAGAGGAACTAAAGAACCTCTTGATGAAGGTGAAAGAGGAGAGTAGAAAGGCTGGCTTAAATCTCAGCATTCAAAAATTGAGATCTGGCTTCCAGTAGATGGGAAGAAATGTAGAATGACAGAGTATATTCTTGGGTTCCAAAATCATTGCGGATAGTGACTCTGCATGCTGGTAAAGACTGTGAAGGGAGGAGGAGAAGGGGATCACAGAGGATGAGATGGCTGGATGGCATCACATCACCGACTCAAAGGGCATGAGTTTAAGCAAGCCCGAGAGATCGTGAGGGACAGGGAAGCCTGGTGTGCTGCACTGCATAGTGTTGCAAATAGTCGTACAGGTCTGAACAGCCCAACAGTAACAGCCATGCTTCATATAATCTATCTGCAAGTTAGTGAGTGATGTTTACATTGTTTTTGGTTATATGAGAGATGGAAAGGGTTATAAAGTATTTTACTTTTGTCATAGATCTTTCAAGTATATTCTCTCATTGGCTTCTAAAAATAAAAGTGAGTGTACCCAAAGCAATTTTGACTTTTCTTGATCACTGTATAACAAAGCATCACTTTTTTTAAGGATATCTAATCAGCTCATTTCAAAAATAAAAAGGCAAGCAGGGTCATGTTCAAAATACAGTATGTGAACCATGAACTTGTAGAAGAACTTGTACAGCTGGATTTAGAAAAGGCAGATGATGAAATTGCCAACATCCAGTGGATCACCGAAAAACCAAGAGATTCCAGAAAACATCTGCTTCTGCACCATTGACTACACCCTTTGATTGTGTAGACCACAAAAACCATGGGAAGTTCTGAGAGAAATACCAGACCACTTTGCCTGCTTACTGAGAAACCTGTATGCAGTTCACGGCGGCAGTTAGAATTGCCTATGAAACAATGGACTGGTTCTAGATTGGGAAAGGAGTACATCACGGCTGCATATTGTCACCCTGCTTACTTAGTTTATATACAGAGTACATCATGGGAAATGCTGGTCTAGATGAGGCACAAGCTTGAATCATGATTGCCGGGTGAAACATCAATAATTACATGTATACAGATGACACCCTTATAGCAGAAAATGAAGAGGAACTAAAGATCCTCTAGAAGAAGGTGAAAGAGGAGAGTAGAAAGGCTGGCTTAAATCTCAGCATTCAAAAATTGAGATCTGGCTTCCAGTAGATGGGAAGAAATGTAGAATGACAGAGTATATTCTTGGGTTCCAAAATCATTGCGGATAGTGACTCTGCATGCTGGTAAAGACTGTGAAGGGAGGAGGAGAAGGGGATCACAGAGGATGAGATGGCTGGATGGCATCACATCACCGACTCAAAGGGCATGAGTTTAAGCAAGCCCGAGAGATGGTGAGGGACAGGGAAGCCTGGTGTGCTGCACTGCATAGTGTTGCAAATAGTCGTACAGGTCTGAACAGCCCAACAGTAACAGCCATGCTTCATATAATCTATCTGCAAGTTAGTGAGTGATGTTTACATTGTTTTTGGTTATATGAGAGATGGAAAGGGTTATAAAGTATTTTACTTTTGTCATAGATCTTTCAAGTATATTCTCTCATTGGCTTCTAAAAATAAAAGTGAGTGTACCCAAAGCAATTTTGACTTTTCTTGATCACTGTATAACAAAGAAAACATTCACTTAAGGTTTAAAGTTTTTGTGGTAAGGAAGTATGACTTGAACCTCAGCTCATCTTAATTCACTTTATAATTAACAAATTTATAATTTAATGTATAAAATAGGTAATTAAAACTTTAAATTTGTACACAGTCACATGGGTTTTGTTGTTTTGAATGACTTCTTGTGGTACAGTTTTCATTTCATTGTTTTTAGTGTATTTTTCGTGTTTTGCAAACATCACTTAGTCTAATTTCAAAACATTTTTCCATTATTCTGAAAAGAATTTTTGTGCCTTTTGCAGTCATGCTAGTCTTCCTCCACTTCTCTGTTCCTCCCACCACAGAGTTAGGCAGTACTAACTTCTTTTTTCTTATAAACCAGCTTATTCTAAACATACCATAAAAGGTATAGTTCATTCATGACTGGCTTCTTTCACTAAGCATTCTGTTCTCAGTGTTCCTCCGATGCGTTAGTATATGTCCCCACTATATTCCTTTTTGTTGCTCTACAGATATATAAGCTTAATTTTAAGCTTAATTTTCTGTGTATCATTTGGTGAACCGGTAGATCTTTTTAATACAGCTTTGCTGTGTAATGAATAACGCTGCTGTAAACAGTCATGTACACATTTTGTGTAGATGTGTTTTCATTTCTTTTAATGGATATCTTGGAATAAAATTACAAAATCATGAAGACTGCTGAGCTTTTTAGATGGTGGCTGTCTAATTTTCATTTTAAATTTCCACCAGCAGTGTGGATAGTTGTAGTACTTTTTATTGTCAGTTTTTCTTTTTAATTTTTAAAATTATTATTCTTGGTATGAAATTGTAATTTTTTTCAATTTAATGTCTTGACCACAATGTGGTGAAAGTACTTAAAGCAAAGATAGTTGTTTTACGAAAAATTTTTACTAACACTGTCTTAGGTATCCTTCTAAGAGGGCTTTATTGAGGCGACTCAGCACGCCTTCATTCAAAGATCTGGAGCCCTTGTCTCATAAAATAATATACTCTCTTAGTATCCTCTTTATTGTAATGGTAATGGAATTCTTGCTAATTTTAACTTGTCAGCGAACAACAAAGTTACAAGTGGACAGAATCATTGTGTTATGAGTGCCTTCTTTTAAAAAAACTTCTTTTCCTCTTAGCTTGGGAAGCTCTTACTGAGTGGGAATATCTGCCACCTGTTGGACTCCGACCACCAACAGGATTCGTGGGACTCAAAATGCTGGTGCTACTTGTTATATGAATTCTGTGATCCAGCAGCTATACATGATTCCTTCCATCAGGAACAGTATTAGTTTTTTTAAATCACTTAGTCTAATTTCAAAACATTTTTCCATTATTCTGAAAAGAATTTTTGTGCCTTTTGCAGTCATGCTAGTCTTCCTCCACTTCTCTGTTCCTCCCACCACAGAGTTAGGCAGTACTAACTTCTTTTTTCTTATAAACCAGCTTATTCTAAACATACCATAAAAGGTATAGTTCATTCATGACTGGCTTCTTTCACTAAGCATTCTGTTCTCAGTGTTCCTCCGATGCTTTAGTATATGTCCCCACTATATTCCTTTTTGTTGCTCTACAGATATATAAGCTTAATTTTAAGCTTAATTTTCTGTGTATCATTTGGTGAACCGGTAGATCTTTTTAATACAGCTTTGCTGTGTAATGAATAACGCTGCTGTAAACAGTCATGTACACATTTTGTGTAGATGTGTTTTCATTTCTTTTAATGGATATCTTGGAATAAAATTACAAAATCATGAAGACTGCTGAGCTTTTTAGATGGTGGCTGTCTAATTTTCATTTTAAATTTCCACCAGCAGTGTGGATAGTTGTAGTACTTTTTATTGTCAGTTTTTCTTTTTAATTTTTAAAATTATTATTCTTGGTATGAAATTGTAATTTTTTTCAATTTAATGTCTTGACCACAATGTGGTGAAAGTACTTAAAGCAAAGATAGTTGTTTTACGAAAAATTTTTACTAACACTGTCTTAGGTATCCTTCTAAGAGGGCTTTATTGAGGCGACTCAGCACGCCTTCATTCAAAGATCTGGAGCCCTTGTCTCATAAAATAATATACTCTCTTAGTATCCTCTTTATTGTAATGGTAATGGAATTCTTGCTAATTTTAACTTGTCAGCGAACAACAAAGTTACAAGTGGACAGAATCATTGTGTTATGAGTGCCTTCTTTTAAAAAACTTCTTTTCCTCTTAGCTTGGGAAGCTCTTACTGAGTGGGAATATCTGCCACCTGTTGGACTCCGACCACCAACAGGATTCGTGGGACTCAAAATGCTGGTGCTACTTGTTATATGAATTCTGTGATCCAGCAGCTATACATGATTCCTTCCATCAGGAACAGTATTCTTGCAGTTGAAGGCATAGGTAGTGATATAGATGATATATTCGATGATGAGCGGCAGGACAGTGAGGTAATTTTAATTTTTTTCTTTTATTAAGATCTTTATACCATATACTGTTTTCTCTCAGAATATTCAGGATTTAAAAATTACTTTGATAGAACAAGAATCCCCAGTCTACTGTCTTTTGCACATTATAGTACTCATTTTTCAAATACATTTTAAGCTGCAGATAGCCTTTATCACATGTTTTCTGTTTGTTTTTGAAAGCAGCAGTTAATGTAATCATGTCTTGTGGGCCTTGGTAAGTATAAATTGTAAAATGAGACATAACCTTCATTTAAAATAATGAAATTATTCTTTTTCTTTTTTTCTATAATTTTGGCCTCTTTTTATTGGTCTTTCATTTGTTTATTTCGTCCATATTTGCTCTTTTGCTTTTGTGGGCCTCCGTTGCAGTGGCCTCTCCTGCAGCAGATCACCAGCTCTGGGCGCATGTGTTCCAGATTGCTGGCTCATAGTTGGACGACTGGTCTAGCCGCCCACAGCATGTGGGATCTTCCCGGCTAGGGATTGAACTGGCACCCTTGCACTGCAAGGTGGATTCTTTACCCACTAGACTACCAGGGAAGCTCTATATGTCATTCTTTAACTTTTAATAGTATGTTTCATTTCATTGATGTCACTTCTTAAGTCTTTTACCCTTTTAATAATCTCTGATTATTATTAGGATACTTTAAATATTTTTCTCAGATAATGATTTTTTCTTTTAAGGAAACAAATTGGTCTGCTATTTGAAATAAACCTAAGTATTAAGTAATGATAATAGGCTATTAGGCTACCTATCAAGTATAACTAGTGCAGAATGAAATAATAGAAAAGTTAGGCTTTAGAGGCAGATCAGAGCAAGTGTAATTAACTAAGACATAGTTTGTAAGAAAAATACAGAGGATTTTTGGTTATGTTTATGTAGAAAGTTTCATTTTTAAGTGTTTTAACGTTTTCTTTCATGAAAGTGTCTAGGAATTGAAAAGTAAATATTCTAAATGTGGTGAATTTTTTTTTCCCCATTCCTTTGTTTATTTCCTTCTCTCACGGAGAATAGTTTACTTCTCAGGTAGTGTCCCATCACTTAACATATACCTTACTTTACTCTTCTCATATCTGGTAATCATCCCATCCAGGCATTAGGATCTGGTTAGGTTTACTTTTCTTAGAGTCACCATATGGGGTGCTCAGACCAGTACTTGCTTAATCACTGTTTGAAAGAAAATTGGAATTTTAAATATCTAGTTCCAAAGTCTGTTGCTGCTAGAATGCCAGGTTAAACATAGAGACAGCTAGTTATACACTGAAAAGGAAAACGAGGCAGAAAGAATCTCACATTGGGCATCCACCTTTGCTACTTGATCTTGGTACTTTTATGTTGTCTAAACACTGCTGTGGTTAGCTGCCTATTTACGAGTGTCTTTTCCTAGACTAAGATTTTCAAGGGCAGAAACCAGGTTTTTATCATGAGCCTCAAATTCGAGTAAAGAGTATAAAAGATACCCCGTTTTCTATAAAGCAAGCGACTTCTTTGTTGAGTGATAAAGACCTTTAGAGCTCTGTTTCTGTTTCTACCCAAGGTACTCTTTTAATTACATATTTATTAACTGTTAATAATGCAGACTGTATCAGATAATTTACCTCATATAACCTGTGAAGAACATGTTATCTCACCAAATAAAACTGAATTTTAGAAACACTAAGTAACTTACATCTTCTTAAGGATTTTAGGTAAAGCACTCATGTATTGCCAGCCTCTCCTACTAAACTAAAATCTTTGTCTCTTACACTGTTTCCAATGAATATAATGTGTTTTTTTTTTTTTTTTAAAGATTTATTTATTTATTTTGGGCAGGGGTCGGGTTGGGGGAGGGGGGGGAGCGGGCGGGCCACTTCTATTGGTCTTTCATTTCTCTATTTTCATCCGTCTTTGTTCTTTGGCTCCTGTGGGCCTCCCATCGCGGTGGCCTCTGTTGTTGCAGAGCACTGGCTCTGGGCGCATGCGCTCCAGAGCTCCGGCTCGGTAATTGGACACACGGCCCAGCCGCTCCAGCGGCACGTGGGATCTTCCCAGGCCAGGGATCGAACTGGCGCCCGCTGCACTGCAAGGCGGTGTCCTTACCCACTGGACCACCAGGGGAAGCCCTATAATGGTTTTTAATGGTAGTTCTTCTGTGAGTTTGTGGGGACAGGCACACTAATACTACAAAATGAATGTTACATGCTTTAGATATTCAGAATATAAAATGGTACAAATCATTATTCATTTATTTTGTATTTGTCTTACTTTACTATACTTCTAAAGTTGATCATCACTTATAGATCATCCCTTATATGTTTTGGCCTTCAGAGTAATGTTGATCCCTGTGATGATGTATTTGGATACCCTCATCAGTCTGAAGACAAACCATCATTAAGTAAAACAGAAGACAGGAAAGAGTACAATATTGGTGTTCTGAGACACCTTCAGGTTATCTTTGGTCATTTAGCAGCTTCCCAGCTACAATACTATGTCCCCAGAGGATTTTGGAAACAGTTCAGGTAAATTACGGGTGAATGATGATGTAAGTTTTATTAAAATCTCATTATGCTGTGTATAAGGGTGGGGATATTTTGTTTGTGTTGTTTTTGTTTATTTGCAGTTAAAAATAAATAAGCTTTTATTCTTTGCCAGGTGTGGATTTTAGTAATTGCATTCTGGTGATTTGATTTTTGAGGGGACCTCTTTTATTGGTTTTTGTTCATTTATTTTCATCCATCTTTATTCTTTGGCCTGTGTGGGCCTGCTATCGCAGCGCCTCTCGCTGCAGAGCACCAACTTTGGATACATGCAGTCCAGAGCTCTGGCTCGTAATTGGACACACCGGTCCAGGTCCTTCCAGGCCAGAGATTGAACTAGTGCCCCTGCAGTGCAAGGCGGCATTTTTACCCACTGGACCACCAGGGAAGCCCTGCTTGTTTTGTTTTGTTTTGTTTTTCTTTTAGTGTTATTTTTGATCATGTATTTTTAGGCTTCTATTGAGTATAGTCTGTCACGCCTACTCTATTGTTACAATAAGAAAGCAGCCATAGACAATAAAATGAGTCTAACTTATTATGAAATACTGTTAATTTTTCAGCTGTTTAGTGTATGAAACCTTTCTTAACTCTGTGATGGTATGTAGGTCATGGGCTAGACTTCACTCAAGAGCTATTCTTGACTGAGTTAATTACAAGGCTTCAGCAAATTCAGGTGTGTGAGTCCTTGTTTTCAGTGAATGCTTTTTCTTCATACATGATCATTTTATTTCCCTGGTGAAAATGTAAATTGTATATATTTATGTTTATTATATGAAAGATCACGCAGCGTAAAGAAAAGCATACTTCATCAGTGAAATAATTAACCTTGAAATAACATCAGAACTGGGAGGGTTACTGTTTCATTTTTCCTTGTAGTATGTTTATAAAGTAATTGTACAATATCTTAAAATCCTTCTCAAGTAACAAATTTTATTATATTTACTTTAGAAATTCAGTTAACATTGAGATCTGGTTTTTCTTTCATTTAGTCTTTTGTTAAAAGTTTGTGTCATGTCCAGCTATGGCTGTAACTAAAAGCACTAATTACAGGTTAGAGGAAGCCTACAGTCCTTTATAAGGAGTTAAGAATTATTTCAGCACAGGAGCTTCTGAGTAATTAGAGGTGGGCAAGCAAAGGGATCATGTGACTTCTAGGTCACCTTGACTTTCAGTCAGGACTTTATATATATACATTATATATGTAAATATATAATATATATATATATGTATATATCACTTAGATTTCTTTTTAAACTCATGAATTAATAATAACATGACCCCTGTTATCTCTCAGTATAACTATATATAGTCTCCAAGTTAAACTTTTAACCTAGGTCAAAAAGTTATTTGTATTTATATTTCCTGCCAGATATGCAAATTTATTCTTGTTTCAGTTCCTCAGGTGGCGATACCTCTCTATTTACTTTACATGTTACGTGTTACTGTACAAATTTTTTTCATACCTCATCCTATCCATGACTCAATTCTTTTCTAGTCAGCATTTATGTTCTTTTCTTCTAGTTTACTATATAATGAACTTTCGTCTTAACATCCTTTACTCACTCACTTGTATATGTGCATGTATATATAATTAGGTATAAAACTGCATTATATGTATGTGTGTATGTATTTCTACCTATGTTTATGTATTTCTACCTATAGATATGTAAAACTTCAAAGCTATAATGTGTACCTAAATACATGTTTCTGATTGTTGCCTTCGTGATTATTCCTTCCATACAATGCAGGTATTTTAGGTATTGATTTTAAGGGTAAAAGTATAAATTTATTTATGGATATGTCAGATCTTATTTTATGCCGAATGGGGTCCTTCATGGCAGTACACAGGTTTCTGTGTAGTTATGGCATGCAGGCTTCTCTAGTTGTGGGCTTCCTGTCCCTGTAATGTTGCCCCACCAGGGATTAAATCCTTGTCCCTTGCATTGGAAGGTGGATTCTAAACCAGTGGACCATCTGGAAGTCTCAGTGTCGATTTTAAACCTTGTGCCTTTGCTAAATTAGTATCTAGCAGTTTTTGTTTGAGTGCTTAAAGTTTTCCAGTTTTGGTGTTTAATTTAAATTTGTTCCTCTTGTCCGAATGGTCTGATTGGTGCTGTGTTGATAGAAGTAAAGAAAACAGGCATCCTTTCCCTTATTCCTAATCATAGGAAGTTTTGAGTCTTGCACCATTTCTCAGGTACTTTACCAAATGGACCAAATAATAACATGAGAGAAAAGTCAGAACGGTTTTAAAAGAAAAAAAAAGGGAAGTTTTGTGACATTTGGAAGTGATTTCTTGGCCATACACTAAAGGCATAGGAAACAAAAGAATAAAAAATAAATTATCTCTAGTAAAAATCTTCTTCAGAACATAAGGAAAGATAACTGCATTCTCAAAAAGGAATTTGAGAAGAATTTCTTCATATTCCAACCTTTAAAAGAAATTCTGAAGACATTTCTGATGGAAGGGAAAAATCAGGGAAATTTGAACTTTCAGGAGTAAAGAAGGTACTTCCTGGTGGTCCAGTGGTCCACTTCACTTTCTGACAAGGATTTGATGATGCCTGGTTGGAGAGCTAAAACAAAACGCTTTTACATCAGACTTCTTATGCTCTAAATTTGCTTAAATATTGATCATAAAATATCCAGAAGTTATTCATTATATGTTGTTGTAAGGCACTTGTTAACTGTAACATAAAGGGAGAAAAGTAAGGGCCATTATTTGACTGTGGAACTTCTGTTCAATTTCTGAATGTAAACTCTGCATGATAAGGTATGAATATCTGTGTATTAACTCATACAGCACCCATTAAAATAAGCATAAACATATACAGAATAAAAGCCAGTAGATTTGTTGAAATACAATGCTAATGTATATTTAACCCAGAAAGGAAAAGGAACCAAAATTGGAATATAATTGAATTACATGTCTAAGTTCAGTTACAGTAGTAGAAATAAGAAAGTCACATAGGTCCAGCCATAAGATTGTCACATCAGATAAAATGTTTTTCGCCTGTATTTTCAAGGAAACCAACTTAAAATTAATATTGTCGATCTTCCCTGATGGTCCAGTAGTTAAGAATCTGCCTGCCAGTGTAGGGAACATAAACACTGCCCCTATGCCACCGGGCAACTTCGCTAGTACAACACATCTAGTGAGTTCGCATGGTGCAGCTTCTGAAGCCTGCACTCCTGTAGCCATGAGAAGCCACTGCAGTGAGAAGCCCGTGCTTTACAACTGCAGAAAGTATGCACACAACAGTAAAGACCCAACAAAAACAAAATTTAATTTTTAAAAAGGTAAATAATCTGTTTGCTAGTGCAGGTAACATAGGTTCAGCCCTGGTCCAGGAAGGTCCCACATACTGTGGGGTAGCTAAGCCTGTGCAGCACAGCTGCAGAAGCTTTAGCACCCTAGAACCTGTACTCGAACAAAAGAACCTGACAAGTAACCCCTGTTCTCAGTAATAAGAGCCTTTGTGCAAGCAATGATGACCCAGCTTGGCCAAAAATACATATTTCTAAATAAACTTAATGCTGTGAATTAAAAGTGAAGAAATAGGAATTCCTGGCAGTCTGATTGTTAGGACTTGAGCTCTCAACTGCTAAGGATGTGGGTTCAGTCCCTGGCTGAAGGACTGAAATCCCAGAAATGACACTGCATATTCAAAAAAGTAAAAGTGTGAGATGTAAAGTAAAAGTATGGCTAGGATGCAGAGAGTCTGAGTCACCTGTTGTAGGTGTGTGTTGTAAAACAGTGAAATAAATAATTCCCCAATTATTTCAAAGTAGTAGCATTTTAAAAAAAAAAACTTAAATGGTAGAAAACGGTAAATTGTAAACAATAACATAAAGAAAATTAAGAAATTTAGCTGACATCAAATAAGAGTATTCTGATTGGATTCCTATAAAGCTTTAAAAAGTTGGTCTCAAAAATAAAAATCTAGTGTTTGAATACTGACAGGATAGTAGTGGGGAATTTGGTGTGAGAATTGGTATTATTTAGTATCATGATGGGGTATTAATAGTTGTTACACAAATGTCTGTGTTTGGTAAAGATCACATGTGCTGAGTTGCTTCAGATGTGCCCAGCTCTTTGCAACTCTGTGGCCTGTAGCCTACCAGACTTCTCTGTCCATGGGATTTTACTGGCAGAAATACTGGAGTAGGTTGCTATGCCCTTTTCCAAAAGGATTATATAGTCTTGTCCAAAAAAATTGAATGTTACTGTATATAAATATTAAGTTAACTTTAAAAATTAAATTAGCAGCCAGTTTTAACGTCAAATTCACATCACACATACAAAATAGACCCCTAAGCAGGTTGAAGATTTCTTCTAGTCCTTTGGTAAAAATGAGTATGTTGGTATTTGTTTGTGTACATGTGTATAAGGTGGTAAAGATGAGTATGCTTTTATTCTCTTTTAACTCTTTGAAACACTATGAACTGTAGCTCACCATGTTTCTCTCTCCATGGGATTCTTCCAGGCAAGAATGCTAGAGTGGGTTCTCATGCCTTCCTCCAGAATGTCTTCCCAGCCCAGTGTTTCTTAAGACTCCCATTTTGGTAGATGGTTCTTTACCACTAGCGCCACCTGGGAAGCTCTTTCTCTTATATATGATATTCTGTAAATCGGATTTTCCAGCATTACTTGGCCTTAGCAGCAGTAGTCCTCATTTTGTGTACACACAGTTGATATTTTTGTGTTCTCAGAATTGGTTGACCTAGGTTTATAAGTCCATTCAGGTTACAAAATGGATTCACTGTAGAACAGAACAAATGTCTGTCTGTTCGTTTGAAAATATCACTTCAGTTAGGAATACGTGGCCATGAACTTTGCCAGTAGAGTCCCCAGATTTAAGCAGATTTAAGTAACAAAATAGTCATTGTAAATTCCACATTAAACTTTTCCTTATTCTGTTAATGTTCTCTTGATTTCAAAATACACGATTATACCATTTTATAAACCGGACACCATTCTTATTGCTTGTTCCGGTTGTAGAAGTTTTATACTATGAGCTTCTGTTACCATTGCTACCCAGTACATAACATGTACTGGTTTATCTCTACTTCCTTTGTAGAGGATAAAGCCTCAACATAAATTTCTAATGTCACAGTTGTTTTGCTGTTGGTAAAGATCACATGTGCTGAGTTGCTTCAGATGTGCCCAGCTCTTTGCAACTCTGTGGCCTGTAGCCTACCAGACTTCTCTGTCCATGGGATTTTACTGGCAGAAATACTGGAGTAGGTTGCTATGCCCTTTTCCAAAAGGATTATATAGTCTTGTCCAAAAAGATTGAATGTTACTGTATATAAATATTAAGTTAACTTTAAAAATTAAATTAGCAGCCAGTTTTAACGTCAAATTCACATCACACATACAAAATAGACCCCTAAGCAGGTTGAAGATTTCTTCTAGTCCTTTGGTAAAAATGAGTATGTTGGTATTTGTTTGTGTACATGTGTATAAGGTGGTAAAGATGAGTATGCTTTTATTCTCTTTTAACTCTTTGAAACACTATGAACTGTAGCTCACCATGTTTCTCTCTCCATGGGATTCTTCCAGGCAAGAATGCTAGAGTGGGTTCTCATGCCTTCCTCCAGAATGTCTTCCCAGCCCAGTGTTTCTTAAGACTCCCATTTTGGTAGATGGTTCTTTACCACTAGCGCCACCTGGGAAGCTCTTTCTCTTATATATGATATTCTGTAAATCGGATTTTCCAGCATTACTTGGCCTTAGCAGCAGTAGTCCTCATTTTGTGTACACACAGTTGATATTTTTGTGTTCTCAGAATTGGTTGACCTAGGTTTATAAGTCCATTCAGGTTACAAAATGGATTCACTGTAGAACAGAACAAATGTCTGTCTGTTCGTTTGAAAATATCACTTCAGTTAGGAATACGTGGCCATGAACTTTGCCAGTAGAGTCCCCAGATTTAAGCAGATTTAAGTAACAAAATAGTCATTGTAAATTCCACATTAAACTTTTCCTTATTCTGTTAATGTTCTCTTGATTTCAAAATACACGATTATACCATTTTATAAACCGGACACCATTCTTATTGCTTGTTCCGGTTGTAGAAGTTTTTATACTATGAGCTTCTGTTACCATTGCTACCCAGTACATAACATGTACTGGTTTATCTCTACTTCCTTTGTAGAGGATAAAGCCTCAACATAAATTTCTAATGTCACAGTTGTTTTTGCTGTCTAGAAAATAAAACGCAGCTATTCTGGGAAGAGAGAATGCGATTTATTTTGTTCTATTTTCTCTTAGACTTTGGGGTGAGCCTGTTAATCTTCGTGAACAACATGATGCCTTAGAGTTTTTAATTCTTTGGTGGATAGTTTAGATGAAGCTTTAAAAGCTTTAGGACATCCAGCTGTGCTAAGTCAAGTCCTGGGAGGTTCTTTTGCTGATCAAAAGATTTGCCAGGGTTGCCCACATAGGTGAGTACCACTTAACATTTTTAATATGTACTTTGTGTTGGCCTTTCTTTTTCAGTAGTCTCAATATAAATAAGGTTGCAACCAGAATATATGAATGGAAGCAGAGAGTACCAGTTATCACATCGTTATCATATACCCCCACTGTTTTCTTGGGTGTTTTGTTATCAGTAGTGTTCTCTAACTATTTTACCCAAACTCTTCTTTTACATTATTTTGCCATATCTGAGGAAATAATTGACATTTATTTATAAATCTGTAGGTAGTATAAAGATATTTTAGTTCAGTTCTGTCATTCAGTCGTGACCAACTCTGCAACCCCATGGACTGCAGCACATCAGGCTTCCCTGTCCTTCACCATCTCCCAGGGCCTGCTAAAACTCATGTCCATTGACTCAGTGATGCTCTCAACCATCTTGTCCTCTGTTGTCCCCTTCTCCTTCTTCCTCTGTTTCCCAACATCCGTCTCTTTTCCAGTGAGTCGCCTGTTCACATCAAGCGGCTAAAGTATTGGAGCTTCAGCTTCAACGTCATTCCTTCCAGTGAATATTTAGCGTTGATTTCCTTAAGGATTGGCTGGTTTGATCTCGAAGTCCAAGGGACTCTCAACCTTCTCCTGCACCACAGTTCAGAGTCAGCATTTCTTTGGTGCTCAGGCGTCTTTATGGTTCAGCTGTCACATCCGTCGTTAACTACTGGGAAAAGCATACCTTTGACTATACAGACTTATGTCAGCAGAGTGATGTCTCCTTTTAAATATGCTGTCCAGGTTTATCTTAGCTCTTCTTCCAAGAGACCTAATTTCATGACTTTGGGGTAGAGGATAAAGCCTCAACATAAATTTCTAATGTCACAGTTGTTTTGCTGTCTAGAAAATAAAACGCAGCTATTCTGGGAAGAGAGAATGCGATTTATTTTGTTCTATTTTCTCTTAGACTTTGGGGTGAGCCTGTTAATCTTCGTGAACAACATGATGCCTTAGAGTTTTTAATTCTTTGGTGGATAGTTTAGATGAAGCTTTAAAAGCTTTAGGACATCCAGCTGTGCTAAGTCAAGTCCTGGGAGGTTCTTTTGCTGATCAAAAGATTTGCCAGGGTTGCCCACATAGGTGAGTACCACTTAACATTTTTAATATGTACTTTGTGTTGGCCTTTCTTTTTCAGTAGTCTCAATATAAATAAGGTTGCAACCAGAATATATGAATGGAAGCAGAGAGTACCAGTTATCACATCGTTATCATATACCCCCACTGTTTTCTTGGGTGTTTTGTTATCAGTAGTGTTCTCTAACTATTTTACCCAAACTCTTCTTTTACATTATTTTGCCATATCTGAGGAAATAATTGACATTTATTTATAAATCTGTAGGTAGTATAAAGATATTTTAGTTCAGTTCTGTCATTCAGTCGTGACCAACTCTGCAACCCCATGGACTGCAGCACATCAGGCTTCCCTGTCCTTCACCATCTCCCAGGGCCTGCTAAAACTCATGTCCATTGACTCAGTGATGCTCTCAACCATCTTGTCCTCTGTTGTCCCCTTCTCCTTCTTCCTCTGTTTCCCAACATCCGTCTCTTTTCCAGTGAGTCGCCTGTTCACATCAAGCGGCTAAAGTATTGGAGCTTCAGCTTCAACGTCATTCCTTCCAGTGAATATTTAGCGTTGATTTCCTTAAGGATTGGCTGGTTTGATCTCGAAGTCCAAGGGACTCTCAACCTTCTCCTGCACCACAGTTCAGAGTCAGCATTTCTTTGGTGCTCAGGCGTCTTTATGGTTCAGCTGTCACATCCGCGTTAACTACTGGGAAAAGCATACCTTTGACTATACAGACTTATGTCAGCAGAGTGATGTCTCCTTTTAAATATGCTGTCCAGGTTTATCTTAGCTCTTCTTCCAAGGAGCAGGCATCTTCTAATTTCATGACTGCAGTCACCAATCTGCAGTGATTTTTAGAGAGCAAAATGTAAAGTCTCTAACAGCTTCCATTGTTTGCCGTCTCTTTGCCACGAAGACATGGGACCAGATGTCATGATGTTTGTTTGCTTTTGACTATTGAGTTTTAGACCGGCTTTTACACTCTCCTCTTTCACTTTCATCAAGAGGCTCTTTAGTTCTTCACTTTCTGCCATAAGGGTGGTGTCATCTGCATACCTGAGGTTATTGATATTTCTCCCAGCAATCTTGATTCCAGCTTGTGCTTCATCCAGCCCAGCATTTTGCATGATGTACTCTGCATATAAGTTAAATAAGCAGGATAATAGTATATAACCTCCTTTCCAGTTTTGGAACTAGTCTTTTATTCAGTGCCCAATTCTAACTGTTTCTTCTTGTTCTGCTCACATTTTGCGGGAGTCAGGTAAAGTGATCTGGTAATCCCATTCTTTCAGAATTGTCCACAGTTTGTTGTGATCCACGCAGTCAAAGACATTAGCATAGTCAATGAAGGGGAGTATGTGTTTTCTGGAAATTTCCCCGTGCTCGCTCTTTGATCCATTGTACGCTGGCAATTTGATCTCTGGTTCCTCTACCTTTTCTAAATTCGGCTTGCTCATCTGGAACTTCTTGGTTCACATAGTGTTGAAACCTAGCTTTGAGTGTTTTAGGCATTACTTTGCTAGTGTGTGAAATGGTACAGTGATGTGATAGTTTTAAACTTCCTTGGCACTGCTCTTCTTTGGTCTTTGGAATGAAGACCTTTTCCAGTCTGGAGGCCACTGCAGAGTTTTCCAAATTTGCTGGCATATTGAGTGTAGAACTTTAACAGTGTCATCTTTTAATCTTTGAAATAGTTCAGTTGGAGGTCCATCATCTATGCTAGCTTTGTTCTTAGTAATGTTTCCTAGGGCCCACTTGACTTCGCTTTCTAAGATGTCTGGCTGTAGATGAATAATCACAACATCGTGATCATCTGGCTCCTTAAGGTCTTTTTGTATAGTTCTTTGGTGTATTTATTTCCACCTGTTCTCAATATTTTCTGCTTCTGTTAGATCCACACCATTTTTCCCCTTTATTGTGCCTATTTTTGCATGAAATGTTTACTTAGTATCTCTGATTCTCTGGTAGAGATCTCCAGTCTTTTCCATTCTGTTCTTTTCCTCTGTTCTTTTGCACTGTTCACTTAAGAAGGCCTTCTTATCTATGGTTGCTGTTCTCTGGAGCTTTACATTCAGGTGGGTATGTCTTTCCTTTTCTACTTCACCTTTTGCATCTCTTAGTTTCTCATCCATTTAAAGGCTTTCCCAGACAGTCATTTTGCCTTTTGCACTTCTTTTTCTTGGGGATGACTTAGATCACTGCTTCCTGTACAATGTTACAAACCCCATCCATCGTTCTTAAGGCATTCTATCAGATCTCATCCGTTGAATCTGTTTGTAACCTCCACTAGATAAAATCATATCAAATAAATTATATATATATAAATATATATAAATTATATTTACATCATATCTGAAGAGCCTAATGGTTTTCTTCTTTCTTTTAAGTCTGAATTTTGCAAATAAGGAATTCATGATCTAAGTTCCTGTAACTCCAGGTCTAGTTTTTGCTGACTGTATAGAATTTCTCCATCTTTGGGTGCAAATAATGTAATCAATCTGATTTTAGTATTGACCATCTGATGATATCTATGTGTAGAGTCATCTCTTGTGTTGTTGAAAGAAGGTGTTTGCTATGACCAGTGTGTTCTCTTCTCAAAACTCTATTAGATGTTGTGCTGCTTCATTTTGTACTGCAAGTCCAGACTTACCTATTGAGTACTCCGGGTATCTCATGACTTTCCTGCTTTTTCATTTCAATCCTTAATGATGAAATAGACATTTTGGGGGATGTTAGTTCTAGAATATCTTTTAGGTCTTCAGAGAACCATTCAGCTTCAGCTTCTTCAGCATTAGTGGTTGGGGCATAAACTTGGATTACTGTGATATTGAATGATTTGCCTTGAAAAGGAACTGAGATCATTCTGTCATTTTGAGACTGCACCCAGGTACTACATTTCAAACTTTTTGTTGACTGTGAGGGCTACTGTCTTTCTTAGAAGGATTCTTGCCCATAGTAGTAGGTATGGTCATCTGAATTAAATTCTCCCTTTCATGTCCATTTTAATTGACTGATTCCTGAAGTGTCAAACTTCGTTCTTGCCATCTCATGTTTGACTACTTCCAGTTTACCTTAATTCGTGAACTTAACATTCCAGTTGCTGTATTGTTCTTTGCACCGTCAGACTTTGCTTTCACTACCAGACATATCCACAACTGGGTGGTGTTTCTGCTTTGACTTAGCCTAATTGTTCCTTCTGGATCTATTTCTCTGCTATTCTCCAGTAGCATCTTGGGCACCAGCTCGCCTGGGGAATCATCTTTATGTGTCATATCTTTTGCCTTTTCTTACTGTATATGGGGTTTTCAAGGCAAGAAATACAGAAGTAATTTGCCATGACCCATCCGTCTTGTGTGCCCTACATAGCATTGGTTCATGGTTTCATGGAGTTAAACATGGCTGCGATCCATATCATCATTTTAGTTTCCTGTGAGTGTGCTTTTGATTCTGTCTGCCCTCTGATGAATGAAGTTCAGTATTTTGTAGAAGCTTCTTCTTGCAAGGTGAAGATATTTACCTGCCTCTTAATTATAATAAGAATTGAAATACAGTAACATTCAGGAATTTCCCAATGGCCCGTTGTTAAGGCTGCCACTTACAGGGGTCACAGGTGCAGTCCTTGCTCAAGGAATTAAGATCCCTCAAGCCAAGTTGGACAGCAAATCGAAAAAGAAAACTTAAATTTTTGCAAATTACGCCTGGAATGTAGGAAACACTCACTAAATATGAGAAGTTGCACGCATCCCTGGGTGTTTGTGGTATTTGAATAATCACCCAACAAAACTGTTCCAATAAATAAGTAAATAAAAATACGGTAAATTTAGAGGACAACTAGCAGATCCAGAGTAGTATAAGCAGAAATTTTAAATTGCCATCGATTCTTACCATTTTCTGATAATGTCTGCCCATCAGATCAATAGAAGGAATTGACAAGGTATTTTTCTGTGTTTTGGAGCAAATTAGAAGAAGTCAATATACTACAGATTTCTGGAAATTCTTTTTAGTATTACTAATTCAGGAGGTTTAACAATGGGCATTCCTGTTGTGAAAGTCTTATTAGACACTTAGTGATATAAGATGTGAAACACTTTTCTCACCCTAACAAAGTGAAATAGTATTTTCTAAAACTATTCTATAATTAGTTTGAGTGAATAAAGTAGATGGAAATGAAAGGCACTATCACATAAATGAGAAATTCATATGTTACAGTGCCGTTAATTTGGAATATGGGGAGACATTTATTCATATCCAAGTCTAGTATTACACAACATTGTTTTTTAGAGTGTATTGAATTGTGGGTGAAATCTCAGTTTATCCTTGTAAGACCTTTCTTTCTTCTCTTTGGACAGTTTTCTGTCATAGTAAAAAGTGTGTGATGAATACTTCTGTCGTGTACTTCCATTGCTTTGTCTTTCTGTGTTATAAATTTCTAAATAAGCACTGTCTAAATCATATCCCTGTGTTTTATATGTGGTGCATTCTTTTCTTTCTACCATGTCCTTCGCTGTGGAATCTCAGTTCCCTGCTCAGTGTGCTCAAGCCCGGGTTCTTGGCGGTGAAAACAGAGACCTAGCCACTGGAACACTAGGCATTCCTAGGCACTCTTGATAGATTGGTTGTGTCACTTGATTTAGTGAATGAGAATATGTTTTCTGAATTTATTCGTATGTCATCAGAAGTTTCTGAAAACTCTTTTGTAGAAAATAATCATAATGTGCGTTTTGGCTATCTCACATTAGCTAACTCTCTGCAGAGATTTTTATGATTCTGTCAAATACAATACTAGGCACACAGTAAAGTATGTTGAATATTTGAACTTGTATTATACCTTAAGGCTGATAATTTAGCATCTAAGGGCAATAAACATTATTGCTATTTTATATTACACAGATGGAGCAACATTTAAAAATTAACTTCATAAATAGTCTTTTTTTCTGACCTTAATGTTTACCTTCTCTCTCCTGTTAATCAGTACTTAATTAACAAGGCAGTAGTATAAAAGCATGTAAAGAACTTAAGTAGTGAGGTCAGACAAACCTGGCTTTAAATAATACCCTACCTAGTAAACTGGGCTGTATTCATTTCTTTTGTAGCCTCCGTTAGCATCACTACCACCGTCAACCATTTTTGTATCTGTAAAATAGGGACAGATATGCATTTTTATTAGATTTTTTCTGAAAATTAGAGATTAAATCTTGTTAATGTTTCTAAATTTCTCTAGATACGAGTAAGAATCTTTTACAACTCTGAATGTAGATATTAGAAATCACCAAAATCTCCTTGATTCTTTGGAACAGTATGTCAAAGGGGATTTATTGGAAGGTGCAAATGCTTATCATTGTAAGAAATGTGATAAAAGGTATGTATCATTTTATTTTTAAGTAAATATGATTGCATTTAACAGAAGTGGAAGACACCAAAGTTGTTTTCAGCCTCACAATACGCTTTGCTACAGTAGTAGTCAACTGGGTAAATGATTAACAGGGATTTATTAAGGAAAGGATATTGAAAGAAACCAATAATAAGAAAGAGTCCTTTTAATTGAGTGGTTTATTTTGGAAGTCATAGCAAGTTGATGTCACTTTCTTGTAGTTTGGAAAATTCACAGTCACTTCTCATTTGTTCTCTGAAAAGGATGAAACACATAGGCATTGAATTCCTCAAACCTTAAGAGTTGATAGCAGAGTATTTTTACCCTTTCATACTTGTGCTTATTTTTCCACTTTGCAACAACTGTAAATTTTATTTGATTATTATAACAACCACTGTGTTAATTTTATCTGACTACATCAGATTTTTAGAAGCGCTTGTGGTTTTAAAGATTCAGATCTGATTTTAAAATCCCACCAGCTGATTTTATCTGTGGCCACTAAACAGGCCTATGGGATGGAATTATGACATGTCTTTGAAAATGCATTCTGTCTGATAAATACTAAATATTTTCCTGGACTCACTATACCCTCTTATCTGCAAGGTACCTTCATTGTTTGACTTTAAATAGCATTTAAATTGCTGCCTCTAAAACCATACCCATAACTTTGACATAGTTTTTGCTAGGGCAGTTTCTTCTTATACAACTTGACACTTTTAATCCATGTGTTTTAAAGTATGAACTTTGGTAGCCCTTTTCTAGAATTTAGTGTGAATTAATGCAGCATGGTAGCCTGGTATCTGGCACTGATAGCGTATGATTTCTCCAGTTTGTTCATAGCAGATTCTACTCATTTACATAAAAGTAAGGTTATGAAAATAACATGGGGCTTCCTGGGGCTTCCCTGGTGGTCCAGTGGGTAAGGACACCGCCTTGCAGTGCAAGGGCGCCAGCTCGATCCCTGGTCTGGGAAGATCCCACGTGCCACAGAGTGGCTGGACCAATGTGTCCGATTACGAGCCCTAGCTCTGGAGTGCATGTGCCCAGAGGCAGTGCTCTGCATCAACAGAGGCCACTGCGATGGGAGGACCACACGGCCAAAGAACAAAGATGGATGAAAATAGATAAATGAAAGACCAATAGATGTGTCTTGCCAGTCCCTCTCCCTCCTGAACTCCGCCGCCCTCCCCACCCCACCCCCACACACACACAAAATAAGAAAAGTAACATGATCAGCTAGCAGTGACAGTGTGGAACCAGGTAGTCACTAGTATTGTGTGTCACTAGGTTTTTTTTTTTTGGTATCAGTTTGCAACAGATGAGTGATTATATTTTTTAGGCTTGCTGTAAGTGTTTTGAAAAAGTCAATAATGGTGAATAATGACTGTATTTATTATCATCTTTTACTTTAGCTGATCATGGAGTTTTAAATTAGTATTTGTTTTATTATTTGGGTTGTAGAAAATATTCAATTTTATTTGATATTTATTCTAGGTTGATACAGTAAAGCGGTTGCTAATTAAAAATTGCCTCCTGTTCTTGCTATTCAACTGAAACGTTTTGACTATGACTGGGAAAGAGAATGTGCAATTAAATTCAATGATTATTTTGAATTTCCACGAGAGCTAGACATGGAACCTTACACTGTACTGGGTGTTGCAAAGTTGGAAGGAGATATTGTCAACCCAGAGAGTCAGTTCACAAAACAGAATGAACAGTCTGGAAGTGATACAGCAGGAAGCACGAAATACCGACTTGTGGGGGTGCTTGTACACAGTGGTCAAGCAAGTGTTGGACATTATTACTCTTACATAATTCAAAGGAATGGCAAAGATGGTGAGAGAAATCGCTGGTATAAGTTTGACGATGGAGATGTAACAGAGTGTAAAATGGATGATGATGAAGAAATGAGAAATCAGTGCTTTGGTGGAGAGTACGTGGGAGAAGTGTTTGATCATATGATGAAACGCATGTCATACAGAAGGCAGAAAAGGTGGTGGAATGCTTATATACTGTTTTATGAACGAATGGACACAGTAGACCAAGAAGAGGAAATGATAAGATACATATCAGAGCTAACTATCACAAAACCCCATCAGATTATGTCACCATCCATTGAGAGAAGTGTGCGCAAACAAAATGTGCAATTTATGCATAACCGAATGCAGTACAGTTCAGAGTATTTTCAGTTTGTGAAAAACTGCTTACGTGTAATGGTATTTACTTAAACCCTGCTCCAGGTAAGTTTTTCATAAGATTATTTAGACTGATTTTAAATCTGTCAGGATATTCAGTGCCATTTATTTCAAATCTTACTTTTGAATAGCTGCAGTCAGTGTCTAGGAACATATAAAACTTAACTTGTGAGAGTTTTCATTAAGCATTAGTTTGAAATTGGTTAAGTGTTGCATAAACTGAAGATTACTTTTAGGTAAGTTATTTTTGAAACATAGAAACATTTGTTTAAATACTTCAAAGCAAAAATTGTGTTTGATTGTTAATGTGATTTTATTTAAGGACAGGATCACTTATTGCCTGAAGCAGAAGAAATTACTATGGTTAGTATTCAGCTTGCAGCTAGATTCCTTTTACCACTGGATTTCACACCAAGAAAATAGTCCGTGGCCCTGCTAGTGATTGGTATGTGGTTTTCATTTTATTTACTTTGTATTTATAGTTGATATAGTTCATTATTGTATTGCTTTATTTTCCTCTGACTGTGGAACTCGTTTCAAATTTTAAATAACAAGATAAAATCTTGGTAGTAATGTTGAGATTTGTATTTAAAATGCTTATTGATTTAATGTGCCTTTTATTATTCCAAACTTGACTCCTGTTTCCATTACTTATATTTTGTTTTCGTCTTTGGTACATGGCTTTTGGCTTACGTTTAAAAGGTAGAGTATTTTTAGGACTTCCTGGTGGTCCAGTGGGTAAGGACACTGCCTTGCAATGCGAGGGGCACCGGTTCCATCCCTGGCCTGGGAAGATCCCACATGCTGTGAAGCCGGCTGAACCAATGTGTCCAACTACCGAGCCGGAGCTCTGGAGTGCATGCGCCCAGAGCCGGTGCTCTGCGACAGCAGAGGCCACTGCGATGGGAGGCCCACATGGGCCAGAAAACAAAGATGGATGAAACTAGATAAATGAAAGGCCAACAGGAGTGCCCCCACCCCCAAAAAAGAGTAGAGTATTTTTAAACGAGTCTATGTTAACCTTGGGTTTTCTTGGTGACTCAGATAAAGAATCTGCTTTGCCAGTGTAGGAGACACGGGCTCAGTCCCTGGATGGGGAAAGATCCCTGGAGAAGGAAATGTCAATCTACTCCAATATTCTTACCTGGACTATTCTGTGGACATCAGAGCCTGGCAGGCTGCAGAGTCCTTGGGATTGCAGGGACTCAGTCCATGGGATGAAGTGACTAAACAGTAATAAGTTTATAATTATAAAGGTATGAAAAATATTTTAATGCCTTGATATGATAACGGTTCATCGATCTCAGATTAGAAGATGTTAAGGAGATATCACGAGACCAAAAGAAGATGATTAGATTTATATCCACCTGCATACACAGTTCGTTAATTCCTTTTTGATTATGGGCGTAGATTAAGAAAGAGGTTTAAAATTAGATTTGGACCAGTGATTATGGTTAGTATTCAGCTTGCAGCTAGATTCCTTTTACCACTGGATTTCACACCAAGAAAATAGTCCGTGGCCCTGCTAGTGATTGGTATGTGGTTTTCATTTTATTTACTTTGTATTTATAGTTGATATAGTTCATTATTGTATTGCTTTATTTTCCTCTGACTGTGGAACTCGTTTCAAATTTTAAATAACAAGATAAAATCTTGGTAGTAATGTTGAGATTTGTATTTAAAATGCTTATTGATTTAATGTGCCTTTTATTATTCCAAACTTGACTCCTGTTTCCATTACTTATATTTTGTTTTCGTCTTTGGTACATGGCTTTTGGCTTACGTTTAAAAGGTAGAGTATTTTTAGGACTTCCCTGGTGGTCCAGTGGGTAAGGACACTGCCTTGCAATGCAAGGGGCACCGGTTCGATCCCCGGCCTGGGAGGAACCCACGTGCCGTGGAGCGGCTGGACCAGTGTGTCCAGTTACCGAGCTGGAGCTCTGGAGTGCATGCACCCAGAGCCAGTGCTCTGCGACAGCAGAGGCCACTGCGATGGGAGGCCCACATGGGCCAAAGAACAAAGATGGATGAAAATTGATAAATGAAAGACCAATAGAAGTGCCCCCACCCCCAAAAAAGAGTAGAGTATTTTTAAACGAGTCTATGTTAACCTTGGGTTTTCTTGGTGACTCAGATAAAGAATCTGCTTTGCCAGTGTAGGAGACACGGGCTCAGTCCCTGGATGGGGAAAGATCCCTGGAGAAGGAAATGTCAATCTACTCCAATATTCTTACCTGGACTATTCTGTGGACATCAGAGCCTGGCAGGCTGCAGAGTCCTTGGGATTGCAGGGACTCAGTCCATGGGATGAAGTGACTAAACAGTAATAAGTTTATAATTATAAAGGTATGAAAAATATTTTAATGCCTTGATATGATAACGGTTCATCGATCTCAGATTAGAAGATGTTAAGGAGATATCACGAGACCAAAAGAAGATGATTAGATTTATATCCACCTGCATACACAGTTCTCGTTAATTCCTTTTTGATTATGGGCGTAGATTAAGAAAGAGGACTGATACTTAAATTAAAACCAGCTGTTAACTTTGGTATTCCTTGGCAATCCAGTGATTAGGACTCTGTGTTGTCTTTGCCAATTGCCAAGATTCAGGCTCTGGTCAGAGAACTAAGATCCGAGCCCCTCAGCAGGAAAGCCTAAGATTATTAATTGTACAGAGCTTTTCTCTTTATTTTGTTCATAGAAAGCGTATTCAATGTAGCATTCAAAATGGGGACCCATTATTGAAAATTCATTTATTTCTCTATTTCAGGTATGATGCACTATGCATTCTGCTGCGTCACAGCAAGAATGTACGGTTTTGGTTTGCTCATAACGTGCTTTTCAGTGTTTCAAGTCGTTTCTCTGAATACCTTCTTGAGTGCCCTAGTGCTGAAGTGAGGGGTGTGTTTGCAAAACTTATAGTATTTATTGCACATTTTTCCTTGCAAGATGGGCCTTACCCTTCATTTTCACATCTCTAGGACCTTCAGCCCAGGTAACTGAAAGATGTTTTTAATAATGAAATACTTAAGTGTTAATTCTGCCAGATGAAATCAATAAACATATGCATTGTTTGACATATATACATACATGAAAGTACATACAAATATTAGTTCATTAAAATTGTTTTACAGTAACGCATGGTTTTGGGCACTCAAAGTGTAAGGGAAATTTTTCTATTCGGTTCTTTGAAGCTCTGTACTGTCTTTAGTCTTATTTTAGGTTTAATTTTATAAAGACTTAAGTAACAAGTCTTTTGCTGACTACATTTTTAGTTTAAAGCTACACATGGTTTTTATTTTATTATTTTATTGTCTAACATTTTAAACAGTATATATATATATATAAAACATATGCAGTGAAATCTACCTTGGCTCTCTTATTTCCTTTCTCAAAAGGCAAATATATATAATAATTTCCTATATGAACTTTCTACCTTATAATCATCCACGTGAACATAGCCTTCTAATGCAAATAGAAGTATACTGTTTTGTGTATTGTTGCTGGTAAAACCATGAATTATGCTTCACAGGCATGTGACAATTTAAGCTTGAGTGATCACCTACTAAGAGGAGTATTAAATCTCCTGAGAAGAGAAGTTTCTGAACATGGCCATCATTTACAGCAGTATTTCAATCTGTTTGTATTGTATGCCAATTTAGGTAAGAGTTTCATTATTCTTTTTAATGTGCTGTTTTGTATTTCCATAGTAACTATGGAAATTATTTTTCAAGTGTTGAGAACTAATCTTTTTAAAAATACAAGCAGTAGTCTCTTTTGATCCTTGAAATTCGTTGCCGATTTTCTGTATATTTTTCTCTTTTAAGGTTTTTTTTTTTTATTTTATTTTTGGCTCTCGTGGATCACTGTTGCAGTATGGGTTTTCTCTAGTTACTGTGGACAGGGCTATTATCTCATTGCAATGTGCAGGCTTCTTATTGCAATTTTTCTTATTGTGGAGCATGACTGTCCGTAGTTGCTGAAGGTGGACTCAGTAGTTGAGCTTCCCAAGCTTTAAAGCACAGACTCGGTTGGTTGTGTGACACAGACTGAGTTGTTTCATAGCATGTGGTGTCCTCCAGGAACAGGATCGAACCTGTGTCTTCTGCATTGCCAGGACAACTCTTTTACCGCATCAGGGAAGCCCATGTATAACATAATGGCATTTCTCATCTTGTGTTTTAAGATAATTTATGCACTTATTTTCTCAATGATAATTAGGTATATAGGTTGCGTGTGACTCGTGTTTTAGTCTTAATTCTGGTTTTAAATAGCTACTGACTCCCAGACCACATCACATACCATCTCAATCAGAACACTTGGGCTAGGAAAATAAACCTGTATTTTCTGAAGGATACCAAGTGGTTGTACCTTCAGGGTTAGGAGTCACTTCTCAATGAAGTTGGCCCTATTGTGCCTGTTTTTCTAAAAATAAATTGAAATTCATGAAAATGTACATAGTTGTTTACTTAAATTCTGTTTAGATCACTACAGGTTAGTAATGGTTGCTTTCAGTATGTTCTTTCTATAGCCTGCTATTTTTCCCGGACACTAGTTGACTTCTTTTCAGTGGATAGAGAATGCTTACCTAACGAATGTGGGAGGAGAGACTATATGTTACGTACAACTGGTTGACATTGTTGTACAGCAGAAAGTAACAGAATATTGTAATCTAATTCTATTCCAATAGAATTTCTTGTCTGGCTCCTCTAGAAGACTGGAAAAATTTATTATTGTGTCAGGTTATTTTTATTAAGACAGGAATGGGAACCAGTTTTATTAAGTATATAATTGTGTAGAAGTTACAGCTGTAACCATAGTAATTCATAGTTTTTACAGGTTGTACACCATATATTTATTTTATTTTTTTTATTTTTATTTTTTTTATTCTTTATTTTAAAGGTTTTACAGAGTTTTGTTGTTCCAAGATCAGTCATATCCATATCCATGGTCCCCAGCACCCCAGTTCCCCATCCCACCCCTCCGGACCATCGCCCCATGCCATTATAAGCACTCCTATTCCCTTAGCACAATGACAATAGCTATCTTTTCCACACATGAGAGTATAGGCTTCCATGTTACTCACTCCATGCCTCTCCCTCCCGATTTCTTCCCGACCTTGTCCCTATGTCTATGCTCTGTCTGTTTTTCCATGACATTCCCGCATGTTTTTTCAAGACCGTCCTACTAGATTCCATATATATGTGTTAGTATACTGTATTTGTCCTTCTCTTTCTGACTGACTTCACTTTTTTTTTTTTTTTAAAGATGTATTTATTTATTTACTTTGGAGAGGGAGGGGAGCGGGCGGGCCACTTCTATTGGTCTTTCATTTCTCTATTTTCATCCGTCTTTGTTCTTTGGCTCCTGTGGGCCTCCCATCGCGGTGGCGTCTGTCGTTGCAGAGCACCGGCTCTGGGCGCCTGCGCTCCAGAGCTCCGGCTCGGTGATTGGACACATCAGTCCAGCCGCTCCGCGGCACGTGGGATCTTCCCAGGCCAGGGATCGAACCGGCGCCCCTTGCACTGCAAGGCGGTGTCCTTACCCACTGGACCACCACGGGAAGCCGTACTTCACTTTTTATGATAGGTTCTAGAGCCAGCCACTTCATTAGGACTGAGTCTTCTGCATTTCTTTTAACAGCTGAGTAGTACTCCATTGTATATATGTACCAGAGCTTCTGGATCCATTCATTCGGCGATGGACATGTAGGTTGCTTCCATGTTCTGGCTATTGTATCGAGAGCTGCAATGAACACTGGGGTACAGGTGCCTCTTTCCTTTTTGCTTTCATCAGGGTATAAGCCTAAGAGTGGGATTGCTGGGTTGTATGGTGCTTCTATTTTTAGTTTTTAAAGAAATCTCCATACTGTCTTCCATAGAACCTGTATCAATTTACATTCCCACCAGCAATGCAGGAGTGTTCCCTTTTCTCCGCACCCTCTCCAGCATTTATTGTCTGTCGATTTGTGGATGATGGCCATTCTGACGGGTGTGAGGTGATATCTCAGAGGAGTTTTCATTTGCATTTCTCTAATTATAAGTGAAGTTGAGCATCGTTTCCTGTGTTTTTTGGCCATCTGTATGTCCTCTTTGGAGAGGCATCTCTTTAGATCTTTTTCCCACTTTTTGATTGGGTTGTTTGTTTTCCCCATGCTGAGTTGTCTGAGTTGCTTGTAGATTTTGGACATTAATTCTTTGTCTGTTGTTTCATTTGCTATGATTTTCTCCCACTCTGTGGGGTGTCTGTTGAGCTTTTTTGTAATTTCTTTTGCTGTACAAAAGCTTTTAAGTTTCATGAGGTCCCACATGTTCATTTTTCTTTTCAGTTCTGCTATTTTAGTTGGTGGGTCAGAGAAGATCTTGCTTTGATTGATGTCCTTGAGGGTTTTGCCTATATTCTCCTCTAAGAGTTTAAAGGTTTCTGGTCCTCTTAAGAGGGAGGGAGCGGGCGTTCTATTGGTCTTTCATTTCTCTATTTTCATTCGTCTTTGTTCTTTGGCTCCTGTGGGCCTCCCATCGCGGTGGCGTCTGTCGTTGCAGAGCACCGGCTCTGGGCGCCTGCGCTCCAGAGCTCCGGCTCGGTAATTGGACACATCGGTCCAGCCGCTCCGCGGCACGTGGGATCCTCCCAGGCCAGGGATCGAACCGGCGCCCCTTGCACTGCAAGGCGGTGTCCTTATCCACTGGACCACCAGGGAAGCCGTACTTCACTTTTTATGATAGGTTCTAGAGCCAGCCACTTCATTAGGACTGAGTCTTCTGCATTTCTTTTAACAGCTGAGTAGTATTCCATTGTATATATGTACCAGAGCTTCTGGATCCATTCATTCGTCGATGGACATCTAGGTTGCTTCCATGTTCTGGCTATTGTATCGAGAGCTGCAGTGAACATTGGTGTAAAGGTGCTTCTTTCAGTTTTGATTTCATCAGGATATAAGCCTAATAGTGGGATTGCTGGGTCATAGGGTGCTTCTATTTTTAGTTTTTTAAGAAATCTCCAGACTGTCTTCCATAGAGGCTGTATCAATTTACATTCCCACCAGCAATGCAAGAGGGTTCCCTTTTCTCCGCACCCTCTCGAGCATTTGTTGTCTGTCGATTTGTGGATGATGGCCATTCTGACGGGTGTGAGGTGATATCTCATTGTAGTTTTGATTTGCATTTCTCTAATTATAAGTGAAGTTGAGCATTGT
Source organism: Tragulus kanchil (assembly GCA_022376925.1). Taxonomy (NCBI): domain Eukaryota; kingdom Metazoa; phylum Chordata; class Mammalia; order Artiodactyla; family Tragulidae; genus Tragulus; species Tragulus kanchil. The sequence continues at coordinate 7,409,277 of JAIOJX010000018.1, forward strand.
TTCATGTGCTTTTGGGCCATCTGTATGTCCTCTTTGGAGGGGCATCTCTTTAGATCTTTTTCCCATTTTTTGATTGGGTTGTTCGTTTTCCCTGTGCTGAGTTGTCTGAGTTGCTTGTAGATTTTGGAGATTAATTCTTTGTCTGTTGTTTCATTTGCTATGATTTTCTCCCACTCTGTGGGGTGTCTGTTGAGTTTTTTTGTAATTTCTTTTGCTGTACAAAAGCTTTTAAGTTTCATGAGGTCCCACATGTTCATTTTTCTTTTCAGTTCTGCTATTCTAGTAGGTGGGTCAGAGAAGATCTTGCTTTGATTGATGTCCTTGAGGGTTTTGCCTATATTCTCCTCTAAGAGTTTGATGGTTTCTGGTCTTACATTTAGGTCTTTAATCCATTTTGATGATTGGTCAGAGGTGTCGGCTCTATGTCTGGTTTGCTGTGGGGTTCCGGGCTAGTAGTTCAAATACTAGCATCTGAGGAGCAAGAGGTGTATCCCTGATGGATGACAGTCATAAAAGCATGCAGATGTTTTCTAACATAGGCATAAGATATACATACATACACAGCAACAACCACATCTAACCAGTCTTACAGTGATAAAGCATAGGAACTTTTTCTGGCAAACGACGCAATCAAAGATGATACTTGCCTGTTAAGCTCTGAATTGATTAAAATAGTGCCTGTAAAAATGGATCCGGGGAAGGTCCTGGCTTGAACTATTTCACTGAAAGCAATGTTTAACTAAGACATGTGTTGGGGGTGAGGAGGAGGAGAGTATATAGGTTATGAGAAGGAATAGATTCGTCTTGGAAGGATTTTATAGGGTTACGTAGTCAAGATTAGTGTGTTGTATTGTTTAGTGCAGCTGGAAGAGAATAGTGGAGACAGGAAGGTCGGAAATATTTATCTAGAGGATAGTGGTAGATAGGAGAAAGTTTGACATTTAGAACATAGAGGGAGGGGGCAGTGGCAAAGAGGAAAGAAAGTTAGGAGTTTCCAAGAATTAAAAGTAAAAAAAAAAAATAATAATAATCAGAAAAATTAAAAATTAAAAAGGCAAGAAAAATTTAATAAGACGAGCCAAAAAAAAAAAAAAACAAACAAAATGAAACAAGCCTGACTGCTCAGTCAAATAAAAATTAAATAGGGAAGAGAAACTTAATAAGAGACAAAGAGAAAAAAAACCAAACCTGACCGATCAAGCGAATAAACAGAATCGTCGCAATAGATAAACAAAAAGCTAAATACTGCCCGTTGTTTTTTTTTATGTATTTATTTATTTTTGTACATGTATGTTCCCAGATCATTCATATGCATATCCCTGGCCCCTCCCCCCACCCAGCTCCTCCCCCCCCATCCCTCCAGACCATCGCTCCAAGTGGTTGTAGGTACTCCTATTCCCCTAGCACAATGACAATAGCTATCTTTTCTACACATGACAGTATAAGTTTCCATGTTACTCCCTCCCACTGTTCGGTCTCCACAATGTTTTTATGTCTATTCTTTCTTTTTTTCATGAGTTCACTGCGTGTGTTATCATGACCATCTTACTAGATCCCATATATATGAGTTAGTATACTATACTTGTCTTTCTCTTTTTGACTTACTTCTGAATAGTCATAAGATTTTTTCCCCAAAAAACATACACAGCAATAACCACAGCTAACCCGTCTTACAGAGCTAAAGCATAGTAAATTTTTCTGGCAAACGACACAATCATAGATGATACTTGCCTGTTCAGCTCTGAATTAATTAAAATAGTGCCTGGAAAAATAGATCCGAGGCAAGGTCCTGGCTTGGACTATTTCATTGAAAGCAATTTTTAACTAAGACATGTGTTGGGGGTGAGGAGGTGGAGAGTGTATGGGTAATGAGAAGGAATAGATTCGACTTGGAAGGATTTTATAGGGTTACATAGCCAAGATTAGTGTGTTGTATTGTTTAGTGCAGCTGGAAGAGAATAGTGGAGACAGGAAGGTAGGAAATATTTATCTAGAGGATAGTGGTAGATAGGAGAAAGTTTCAGATTTAGAACACAGAGCGAGTAAGAAGTGGCAAAGAGGAAGGAAAAGTAGACGTTTCCAAGAATTAAAATTCAAAAAAATAATAATAATAATCAGAAAAATAAAAAATAAAAAAGGAAAAAAAAACTTAATAAGAAGAGCCAAAAAAAAAAAAAAAACAAACAAAATGAAACAAGCCTGACTGCTCAGTCAAATAAAAATTAAATAGGGAAGAGAAACTTAATAAGAGACAAAGAGAAAAAAAACCAAACCTGACCGATCAAGCGAATAAACAGAACCGTCCGCAATAGATAAACAAAAAGCTAAATACTGCCCGTTGTTTTTTTTTATGTATTTATTTATTGTTGTAGATGTATGTTCACAGATCATTCATATGCATATCCCTGGACCCTTCCCCCACCCAGTTCCCCCCTCCCCATCCCTCCAGACCATCGCTCCAAGTGGTTGTAGGTACTCCTATTCCCCTAGCACAATGACAATAGCTATCTTTTCTACACATGACAGTATAGGTTTCCATGTTACTCCCTCCCACTGTTCGGTCTCCACAATGTCTTTATGTCTATTCTCTGTTTTTTCATGAGTTCACTGCGTGTGTTATCATGACCATCTTACTATATCCCATATATATGAGTTAGTATACTATACTTGTCCTTCTCTTTTTGACTTACTTCACTTTTTATGATAGGTTCTAGAGCCAGCCACCTCATTAGGACTGAGTCTTCTGCATTTCTTTTAACAGCTGAGTAGTATTCCATTGTATATATGTACCAGAGCTTCTGGATCCATTCCTTTGTCGATGGACATCTAGGTTGCTTCCATGTTCTGGCTATTGTATAGAGAGCTGCAATGAACATTGGGGTACAGGTGCCTCTTTCAGTTTTGATTTCATCAGGATATAGGCCTAATAGTGGGATTGCTGGGTCATAGGGTGCTTCTATTTTCAGTTTTTTAAGGAATCTCCATACTGTCTTCCATAGAGGCTGTATCAGTCTACATTCCCACCAGCAATGCAAGAGGGTTCTCTTTTCTCCACACCTCTCCAGCATTTGTTGTCTGTCGATTTGTTGATGATGGCCATTCTGACAGGTGTGAGGTGGTATCTCATTGTGGTTTTAATTTGCATTTCTCTAATAATAAGCGAGGTTGAGCATCGTTTCATGTATTTTTGGACCATTTGTATGTCCTCTTTGGAGAGGCGTCTCTTTAGATCTTTTCCCCATTTTTTGATTGGGCTGCTCATTTTCCCTGTGCTGAGTTGTCTGAGTTGCTTGTAGATTTTGGAGATTAATTCTTTGTCTGTTGTTTCATTTGCTATGATTTTCTCCCACTCTGTGGGGTGTCTGTTGAACTTTTTTGTAATTTCTTTTGCTGTACAAAAGCTTTTAAGTTTCATAAGGTCCCATATGTTCATTTTTCTTTTCAGTTCTGCTATTTTAGTTGGTGGGTCAAAGAAGATCTTGCTTTGATTGATGTCCTTGAGGGTTTTGCCTATATTCTCCTCTAAGAGTTTGGTGGTTTCTGGTCTTACATTTAGGTCTTTAATCCATTTTTTTTTTTTTTAAGATTCTGTAGCTGTTTATTTCTTTTCTCTTTTTTATTTAAATTTATTTATTTATTTATTTATTTATTTATTTATTTTTGTACATGTATGTTCCCAGATCAATCAGATGCATATCCCTTGACCCTCCCCCCACCCAGGTTACCCCTCATACCTCCAGACCATTGCTCCAAGTGGTTGTAGACACTCCTATTCCCCTAGCACAATGACAATAGCCATCCTTTCTACACAAGACAGTATAGGTTCCCATGTTACTCCCTCCCACTGTTCGGTCTCCACCCCTGGTTTTATCCTCTCATCTGTCTGGTGGAAGCCCGTCTGCTCTCGATGGTGTTGTCTTGATGATGTAGCCTTTCCCTTATGGCAACAGTCTGCAAGCCTCCAATACTTGCCCTTCTCCCGGCTTCCTCCGCTGCGGGGGCTCCTCCGCCACTGGTGCACGTGCATTGCCAGTTCTGGCGTCCAAGTCCCAAATGCAGGCACAAGCTTCCTGTCCAGCTCGAGCCTGGTCCCTGGTCAGCAGTCCGTGGACAACTTCCCTCTCCGTTCAGCAAGCCCCGCACTAGGAGTGTTTGAACTTACCTGGTGCCGGGCGGAAAGTTGCGATTTTCACCCTGCCAAGCGCGCGGTTTCCGCTGGGCATTCCCGGACCCGCTCAGTTTCCTATCTTCGTAGTGTCTTAATTTCTGCCGGCGATCCGGCGGATTCTTGGAAGTTTTGCGCTGATCGCTGCCCTCTCTCCCTGATGCTCCACTCAGGCCCCTTTAGGGCACTTGCTAGTCCGGTCCGGCATGGGGTTAGGATAGAGGCTTCTCAGAACAGTAGCTCGGGAAAGTTCTGGCTGTTCACTCTTCTACTCTAGCGGACCTAAGGATTTCTTCTGTCGCCTAGCGGCTGGTTTGTTGGTGGTTTTTTCTTTTTTGATTAGTTCTGGTGAGTCTGTTGGGGAACTGGTGTTATCTTGCCGTCAGTCCTCCGCCATCTTGGCCCCGTTAGAAAAGAGCTTTATTCAAAATTATATGCATCCGTGTTACTTCTTTACTTAAGCAGCACTAACCATTCTTATTTATTTATTTTTATTTTGGCTTTCATAAACATTATTCTCCCTTTTTATAGGTATGGCAGAAAAGACACAGCTTCTGAAATTGAGTGTACCTGCTACCTTTATGCTTGTGTCTTTAGATGAAGGACCAGGTCCTCCAATCAAATATCAGTATGCTGAATTAGGCAAGTTATACTCAGTCGTGTCTCAACTGATCCGCTGTTGCAGTGTCTCATCAAGAGTGCAGTCTTCAGTCAGTGGTAAAGTAGAATATTTTATTACTTATAATTGTTTAAAAGTAATGGTAGTCTTCTATAGTGTTTAAGTTCTAAGATGTATAAAAATGAAGTAAGAGATTATATGCATTAGTATATTTTTAACCATTAACTTTTTATGAGTTTGAGACCTTTTATAAAATCTGTCCACTACTGTGAGAAGTTCTTTATGTTTAAAATGATTTAATTTTAATTTTAATAATTTTTTGTCTTCAGTGTCAGCATTTACATTTTTATCTTATCATCTTAATATACCCACTCATAATGAGTGCTTTTTGTGTTTAGGACACTTAATTTATAATTCTTTTAATTAGAAAGTTTACTATTAGTTTTTCAAAGACAAGTATTCCCTTTTCATTGATGACAAATCTGTTGTAGGTAATCCCCTCTTCCCAATCCTTTTGGTGACCCCAACTTACCACACCCTATAATGCCAATTCAGCAGAATGTGGCAGACATTTTATTTGTGAGAACAAGCTATGTGAAGAAAATTATTGAAGACTGCAGTAACTCTGAGGAAACCATCAAATTACTTCGTTTTGCTGCTGGGAGAATCCTCAGTTCTCATCTACTGTCCTCAGTGAACTTCTCTGGCAGGTTAAAGGAAAATAAATGTTCGTATGTCTAGAATTTGATCAGTTGTTTAAAAGAAATTCACTTAATGTTCCATCTATTTTTAGGTTGCATATTCATATACCTACGAACTACAGCCATATTTGGATCTGCTTCTGCAGATTTTACTGATGGAGGATTCCTGGCAGACTCACAGGTGGATACTCCATGTGCTACCGAAATAGCATTTTCTAGGTTCTAAAAGTTTAAACTGCTAGTAACCCAGTACTTCTTTACTTAAGCAGCACTAACATTCATTAATTTTATTTTGGCTTTCATAAACATTATTCTCCCTTTTTATAGGTATGGCAGAAAAGACACAGCTTCTGAAATTGAGTGTACCTGCTACCTTTATGCTTGTGTCTTTAGATGAAGGACCAGGTCCTCCAATCAAATATCAGTATGCTGAATTAGGCAAGTTATACTCAGTCGTGTCTCAACTGATCCGCTGTTGCAGTGTCTCATCAAGAGTGCAGTCTTCAGTCAGTGGTAAAGTAGAATATTTTATTACTTATAATTGTTTAAAAGTAATGGTAGTCTTCTATAGTGTTTAAGTTCTAAGATGTATAAAAATGAAGTAAGAGATTATATGCATTAGTATATTTTTAACCATTAACTTTTTATGAGTTTGAGACCTTTTATAAAATCTGTCCACTACTGTGAGAAGTTCTTTATGTTTAAAATGATTTAATTTTAATTTTAATAATTTTTTGTCTTCAGTGTCAGCATTTACATTTTTATCTTATCATCTTAATATACCCACTCATAATGAGTGCTTTTTGTGTTTAGGACACTTAATTTATAATTCTTTTAATTAGAAAGTTTACTATTAGTTTTTCAAAGACAAGTATTCCCTTTTCATTGATGACAAATCTGTTGTAGGTAATCCCCTCTTCCCAATCCTTTTGGTGACCCCAACTTACCACACCCTATAATGCCAATTCAGCAGAATGTGGCAGACATTTTATTTGTGAGAACAAGCTATGTGAAGAAAATTATTGAAGACTGCAGTAACTCTGAGGAAACCATCAAATTACTTCGTTTTGCTGCTGGGAGAATCCTCAGTTCTCATCTACTGTCCTCAGTGAACTTCTCTGGCAGGTTAAAGGAAAATAAATGTTCGTATGTCTAGAATTTGATCAGTTGTTTAAAAGAAATTCACTTAATGTTCCATCTATTTTTAGGTTGCATATTCATATACCTACGAACTACAGCCATATTTGGATCTGCTTCTGCAGATTTTACTGATGGAGGATTCCTGGCAGACTCACAGGTGGATACTCCATGTGCTACCGAAATAGCATTTTCTAGGTTCTAAAAGTTTAAACTGCTAGTAACCCAGTATATTTGTACTTCTTGAATCTCTTAAAATACATAGTAACAAAATGAATGAAGTAACAGTTATTAATACTTACTTTGCCTGCTAAAGGTTTTGTTACTGTATTAGGAGTTGAGAGTAATTTTGAAACTAATTTTTCCCAAAATTCTGTTTTGTTCTTTGTAGTCAAATTCTGCCTAAGAATGCTGATATGAAATTAGTTGCCCAACTCTGCCAGCTGATCCTCACTTTTCTCCCCACCAGGATTTATTATAGTTAATTTTAGGAAACAGATATGTATATATATTACCACCTATTAGTCATTCTAATAACCAAAATATTTTTGTGTGTCTAACATCTTTGGTCATGGTAGTCTAATTTTCTAAGATGTTACATGAATATCAGCATGTGTTGATTATGAATATCAGCAGTTTGAGTATGTATTGTATATGATATTAAGTTGTGACTTAGTGGGGCTTAATGATGTAATAGCATGCCAGTATTTGAAGATATTAGTACTTGATACCCTTTTAAGGAAAATTTGCCTCAGATTTCAAGCAGGGATGTCCATGGAATAATTGCTGAATTAGAACTACATGATTTGTTTTAGTTTTCTTCATATGTGTACTAAGTATACTGATACCCAAAACATCCTATAAAATCTCAATTATGAAAGAAAAATTTTTAAAGGCAAAATGACCTTAAGATTTTTAATAAACATATAGAAGACACTGTTTAAAGAAATCATTTTAATCTCAAATTGAAGGAGGACTAGAAATACTAGACTTACTTAATGATTATTTTCAAAGTATCATCTAATTCACCATCCTATATTTTCAGCAAATCAAAATCAGTGTGTCAGAATAGTGTGAACTGAAGACATTACCATGAAACAAAAATGTTACAGCCTGTATTCATTTATTGTTCTGTACCTGTTTTTGTATCTTAATGGATTTTTTTAATAGTTTGTCTTAATACCTGTTTTAATTTGCTTTAACAGAATAAACTTTTTACTTTTTTATCTTAGAGAACTTATGTTGTTTATTGCTTTGATCTTACAGGTGGTTTAAACTCAGTTCTGTTTTGTCTTCAAAGGAAGTGAAAATAGTAAAAGTCTTAACTGTTGAATTTAAATATTGTGAAAAATAGTGACCTTTTGTGAACAAATTAGTAAGGGATTATTACTGACTTAAGCATGAAGTGTTTCATAAGGTTTTGAAACATTAAAATCCTTGTGTTTTTCAGTTGAGCAGTATTCTTTTTCTTTTTTCAGTTCAGCATTATTTGAGAATTATTTACAAAAGCTTACTATATGCCAAGCACTGTTATTGGCAAGAGAGCAAAAACAGGCGTGTTTAAGTGGTTTAAAAGCTGTTGATACAAAGGATGATATGACAAAAATAGAGTATCACTTTGTTATCACTTAAAAATTACTGAAGTATTTTCTCAAAAGATTTATATTACGGATGTATAGACTGTAAAGCAGAAACACAACCATAAAAATCCTTGTTTGGGTTTGTTTTATGATGGTATTCTGTTAAGTCAAACAAATGGTATAAAACAATTTTTTCTACATTCTGTTATGGTAGTAACACTAAAGAAATGCGTTTTATCATAAATAATTAGCAGATTGGCTGCTGAGGAGAATAAGAACCAACTGGCTGTATAAAATGTTATGTTACAGTTTCACTTCAGCTGAAATGAAATAATTTATTAGTATCAGTTAAGCAGGTTCTTAACTAGGTTGGTGCAAATATAATTGTGGTTTCAGAACATAAATTTTAAATGATTCTAAGTTTAGAATCAAGCATATCTTTGTTAGTCAAAACAGTAAACATAAAATCAGCACATTTTCACCAACAACAAATAAGTCTTTTATTTCTGTAGCAAAAATCCATGCTTTGGGATTCAGTGAATTCTTGGAAAGCATATTTTGCCTGCTTCTGGTTGTGGAACTTTTTCCGTTTAAGAAGTTGTTGAAATGTTTGAAAAGTGGTAGTCAGTTGGTGAGTGGTTAGGTGAATGTGGTCAATGAGGCAAAACTTATTAGCCCAGTTCCGCTTTGAAAGTATTGCTTGTGCAGGCTGAGGTTGGGTAGAGTTGGGCATTGGCATACAGAGTTGGGCCCTTTCTGTTGAAAGCTTCTGTGTTAGCTTCATGCATTAGAGCTTTTGTTACACCTCATCAGTTTGCTGAGCACACTTCTCAGGTGTAATGGCTTCGCCACAATTGAGAAAATTCTGTTGAATCAGTGATCATGATCTTTATCTCGTGCAATTTTGACTTGAGTCGTGCTTTGGAGCCTCTTCTTGGTCCAGGCCACTGAGCTGGTCATTGCCGGTTGTCATATAAAACCCACCTTTCATTGCATGTCACAGTTTGTTCGAGAAATACTTAGTTCTTTATCCAGATGGAGAGAAGACAACACTTCAAAGGACAATTTTTTTGGAGGCGGGGGCCATTTCTATCGATCTTTCATTTATTTATTTTCATCCATCTTTGTTCTTTGCCCTGTGTGGGCCTCCCATTGCAGTGTCCTCTCGTTGTAGAACACCAGCTGGCTCTAGGCGCATGCAGTCCAGAATGCCGGCTCAGTAGTTGGACTCATCGGTTCAGCTGCTCTGTGGCACGTGGAATCTTCCCAGGCCAGGGATCGAACCGGCGCCTTGCGCAGCAAGGCAGGTCCTACCCCTGGACCACCAGGAAGCCCTGACAGCTATTTTTGATTTTGGTTAGCTCACAAGGTGCCATGTATTAAGACTTTTCTTTTTCAATTTGCTGTAAATGCCAAATGGCTGTAGAATGATTGACATTGACTTCCTGGCAACTTCTTATGCAGTTTTTAGAGGAGGAGCTTCAGTGATCCTCTTTTTTGTTTGTTTTAATTTTGACCTCTTTTATTGATTGTTTTAAGTTTATTTTCATGCATCTTTATTCGGCCTGTGTGGACCTTGGCCTTTCTTGTTGCAGAGCACTGGCTCTGGGCATATGCACTCAGAGCACTGACTCATAATTGGACACAGCGGTCCAGCTGCTTTGGCATGTGGGATCTTAGCAGGCCAGGTATCCAACCGGTGCCCCTTGCACTGCTAGACGAACTCTACCTACTGGACCACCTGGGAAGCCCTTCAGTGATCCTCTTAGTTAGTCGTTGTCAGCTTCTGATGGCCAGCCCTGCACTCCTCATTCAAGGCTTTTGTCTACTTCAGAGAACTTCCTGAACCATCACTGCACTGTACATTCAAGTTTGCTTTTTGTCTTACCTTTGTACACTCTCATTATCTCGGTGTAATGGCTTCACAATTGAGAAAATTCTGTTGAATCAGTGATCATGATCTTTATCTCGTCAATTTTGACTTGAGTCGTGCTTTGGAGCCTCTTCTTGGTCCAGGCCACTGAGCTGGTCATTGCCGGTTGTCATATAAAACCCACCTTTCATTGCATGTCACAGTTTGTTCGAGAAATACTTAGTTCTTTATCCAGATGGAGAGAAGACAACACTTCAAAGGACAATTTTTTTTGGGGGGGGGGGCCATTTCTATCGATCTTTCATTTATTTGTTTTCATCCATCTTTGTTCTTTGCCCTGTGTGGGCCTCCCATTGCAGTGGCCTCTCGTTGTAGAACACCAGCTGGCTCTAGGCGCATGCAGTCCAGAATGCCGGCTCAGTAGTTGGACTCATCGGTTCAGCTGCTCTGTGGCACGTGGAATCTTCCCAGGCCAGGGATCGAACCGGCGCCTTGCGCAGCAAGGCAGGTCCTACCCCTGGACCACCAGGAAGCCCTGACAGCTATTTTTGATTTTGGTTAGCTCACAAGGTGCCATGTATTAAGACTTTTCTTTTTCAATTTGCTGTAAATGCCAAATGGCTGTAGAATGATTGACATTGACTTCCTGGCAACTTCTTATGCAGTTTTTAGAGGAGGAGCTTCAGTGATCCTCTTTTTTGTTTGTTTTAATTTTGACCTCTTTTTATTGATTGTTTTAAGTTTATTTTCATGCATCTTTATTCGGCCTGTGTGGACCTTGGCCTTTCTTGTTGCAGAGCACTGGCTCTGGGCATATGCACTCAGAGCACTGACTCATAATTGGACACAGCGGTCCAGCCGCACCGCGCCACGTGGGATCTCGCCAGGCCAGGGACCGACCCGGTGCCCCTTGCACTGCTAGACGAACTCTACCTACTGGACCACCTGGGAAGCCCTTCAGTGATCCTCTTAGTTAGTCGTTGTCAGCTTCTGATGGCCAGCCCTGCACTCCTCATTCAAGGCTTTTGTCTACTTCAGAGAACTTCCTGAACCATCACTGCACTGTACATTCATTAGCAGTTCTTTTGCCAAATGTAGTGTTGATGTTGTGAGCTGCTTTACAACCCATTTTGACCCATTTGCAAACTCAGATAAGAAGATTGCCCAAATTTCCTTTCATTATGACATCATTTCCTAGTCTGAAATAAATACAAACATCAAATAAGTCATTAGCGTAAAATGAGAGATGTGCATTAAAATGGTGTATTAACATAACCACATTTATTTAAGAATGTATTGAGTATTACATAGCAGAATTTAACAGTGCTGAATCCACTTCTGCACCAACCTAATAGCAGTGAAAATTGCTTTACCCTACCGTATGTGTTCTAATGATTAGCATTCGGGTAATTTTTGAACTACCAGATTGTATCATTTTCCTAGAAACTAGACTTTGCATTCTGAAATCCTGTATTGAAATAATGATCTGACTCAGTCTGTTCTCAGCTTGAGGCAGTCGTAAAGGCATAGTTCATGTTAATTTTAATCAGTATTAGTATCTTTAATTGTTTTAGTAATTCATTTAAATTGCACTATAACAGAATCAGTTTGAATTGATAATAATTTGGTGTAGCTTCAGACTCCTGAGTCAGACTTAGCTGCTCTTTGTATCACTAGCTATATTGAAGTAGTTTAATTTCTGTATTTACTTTCTCATCGATGAAGTGTATTTACTAATGGGACCAATTTAGTAATTAACACTAGACTTAAATACATCAAATGATTATCAGAAAATAATACTGAATGACGGGGAGTAAACTTTAAAATGTTAGCTAAGAAGTAACTGTATACTTATGTATCTTGTTCTTTTAGAATTCACAATGCACTTAAAGGAATCCCAGATGATCGAGATGGATTGTTTGATACTATCCAGCTTTCTAAGACTCACTATCCAAAAGAGCATACCAGTGTATAAAATGTATGGTAGCTCTCTTTAGCAATTGCCCTGTTGCTTGCCAAATATTACAGGTAAGAATTTTTCTTTATAATTTTGTAACAGTCTGAATCAAAAATAAGGGTGCTTTCTTTAATAAAGAATCATGAAAATTTGGAGTCAACATTTAAAATTATTCCATGTTCTTTACATGATTATTTTATTTTCTCTTGAAGGGTAATGGAGATCTTAAAAGAAAGTGGACTTGGGCAGTAGAATGGCTTGGAGATGAACTTGAAAGAAGACCATACACTGGCAATCCTCAGTACACTTATGATAATTGGTCTCCTCCAGTTCAGAGCAATGAAATATCAAATGGTTATTTCCTCGAGAGATCACATAGTGCTAGGATAACACTGGCAAAAGCTTCTGAATTTTGTCCAGAGGAGGTTAAAAAGCCATCAGTGGGCAACAAATTGAAATGGAAGAAAGAAAAGTAATTTTTATTTTATAGCCCAATGCTTATAAAAGTTTCATGCATTTTTATTGACTTTAATGTTTAGCTAATTGTACTTAAGTAATCAAAGGAGAACTTTCTGACTTCTTTGTTGGAATTAGTTTAGAGAATTTTCTTTGAAATTGCCTGAAAGGTGTCTAGGCGAATCAAAATTTTAAAAATTTTAACTATTTACTTACAGCTGCACTGGGTCTTCGTTGCTATGTGAAGGTTTTCTCTAGTTACACTGGGCGGGACTGTTCTTCATTGCAGTGTGTGGGCTTCTCATTGTGGTGGCTACTCTTGCTGTGGAGCATGGGCTCTAGGCATCTGGGGCTCATTAGCTGTGGGACACAGACTTAGTTGTTCTGTGGCATGTGGTATCTTCCCAGACCAGGGATCGAACCTATGTCCACTGTATTGGCAAGTGGATTCTTAACCACTGGACCACCAGGAAGTCCTGAATCAAATTTTTTGCTCTGAATTATTTTATCAGCAGTAAATGAAAAATGTTAACAAGATCAGCTTTGTAGATTTAAATTTTTAAGAGTGCTAAAATGAATTTTAAATTGCTTTATAATAAAATTTTTAAGCTCTATAAATGTCTTAAATGGTAGGAACCAGTTGACCAAGAAGCCCCAGAAGAGCAGGAATCATCTCCCCAGAAGAAGCCCCTTTATATCCTCATTCATCTGGACCTCAGTATCAACAGGTAAAAATGAGGTTATCTTCATTTTAACCCCAAATTTTGGTGTTTATTTGAAGCTTGTTTACTTATATGTATTACTTAAATATATTGTAGCTTTTTAGTTGTGACTGTAATAAAGTGACTATAAAATAGTAAGAGGCCTAGCTAGAATAACTTTGACACGGCATCAGATGAACTTGAAAGAAGACCATACACTGGCAATCCTCAGTACACTTATGATAATTGGTCTCCTCCAGTTCAGAGCAATGAAATATCAAATGGTTATTTCCTCGAGAGATCACATAGTGCTAGGATAACACTGGCAAAAGCTTCTGAATTTTGTCCAGAGGAGGTTAAAAAGCCATCAGTGGGCAACAAATTGAAATGGAAGAAAGAAAAGTAATTTTTATTTTATAGCCCAATGCTTATAAAAGTTTCATGCATTTTTATTGACTTTAATGTTTAGCTAATTGTACTTAAGTAATCAAAGGAGAACTTTCTGACTTCTTTGTTGGAATTAGTTTAGAGAATTTTCTTTGAAATTGCCTGAAAGGTGTCTAGGCGAATCAAAATTTTAAAAATTTTAACTATTTACTTACAGCTGCACTGGGTCTTCGTTGCTATGTAAAGGGTTTTTTCTCTAGTTACACTGGGCGGGACTGTTCTTCATTGCAGTGTGTGGGCTTCACATTGTGGTGGCTACTCTTGCTGTGGAGCATGGGCTCTAGGCATCTGGGGCTCATTAGCTGTGGGACACAGACTTAGTTGTTCTGTGGCATGTGGTATCTTCCCAGACCAGGGATCGAACCTATGTCCACTGTATTGGCAAGTGGATTCTTAACCACTGGACCACCAGGAAGTCCTGAATCAAATTTTTTGCTCTGAATTATTTTATCAGCAGTAAATGAAAAATGTTAACAAGATCAGCTTTGTAGATTTAAATTTTTAAGAGTGCTAAAATGAATTTTAAATTGCTTTATAATAAAATTTTTAAGCTCTATAAATGTCTTAAATGGTAGGAACCAGTTGACCAAGAAGCCCCAGAAGAGCAGGAATCATCTCCCCAGAAGAAGCCCCTTTATATCCTCATTCATCTGGACCTCAGTATCAACAGGTAAAAATGAGGTTATCTTCATTTTAACCCCAAATTTTGGTGTTTATTTGAAGCTTGTTTACTTATATGTATTACTTAAATATATTGTAGCTTTTTAGTTGTGACTGTAATAAAGTGACTATAAAATAGTAAGAGGCCTAGCTAGAATAACTTTGACACGGCATCAGATGTGATCAGAAGAGTGGATGGAGTGGGGTACTATTACAGCACTTTTTTTTTTTTTTTGCCTCTAAGTCATCGTTTATTTTCATCCATCCTTGTTCTTTTGCATCGTGGGCCTCCCATCTCAGTGGCCTCTCGTTGCAGAGCACTGGCTCTGGCAGCCAGGCGCCAGCTGATAATTGGACACACTGGCCCAGCCATTCCTTGGCGTGTGAGCTCTTCCCAGGCCAGAGACTGAAACAGTGCAAGGCAGACTGTACCCACTGGAGCACCAGGAAGCCCGCTACACCATGTTTTGACAACCCCTATAGTATTTACTTAGCCCACAAGGCAGTCTTCCTGTACTAAAAGCTCCAGTCAGTTAAAGTATATATTTTATATTAACGTGAAAATAACCAATATAAAGTGTCTTGGTTACTTTTGTGCAGTGTTTAGTTGCAGTAGAAATGCCATTCTCAGTTCTGTCGATTACTCTCCAGTGTTCAGGAAAGACCTGGGGATAGAACACAGTTACAGTCAAGTGACATCCAACTTACCCAACACCTGCTCTTAAGGAACCACCACAACCACAGACGATAAGTTTCTTTATGTTCACTGCTGGATAACATAGTTACTCAATAGTGCTGTGTTTGATAAACTCCATTCCCCGATGGGGAGGATCAGAGATTTTCAGGACCCCGAGACTCAAAGACCAGACCAAGAGCTGCAAAAGCAAGAGTAGTATTTTATTGGACGGGTGTGCACTCGGGTGCCAGCCTGGAGGAACAAGCTGCACACCCTCGCCGAGGATTCCGGGGTTTTTATAGGGCAAAGTTTCAAATTAACGCAAGTACATTAGGCAACATACGATTGGCTATATGTTTGGCGGGCACATCAGGCATTACACGATTGGCTATATGATTGGCAGGAAGTCCAGTGATGAGCCCACTATCCTTGAGGTGGCTGCGGGCTGGGGGTGTGAAGTTCTTGACACTTTGTGAGGAATTTTTATGGCCAAGGCCATCTCCTTATCGCAGGTCTAAGGAGACTCTCAGGCGCCAGCAGGCAAGCAACTGACCCCCTGATTTAGTGCCGGGGAGTCTCTGGTCCCGGTGTTGACCCTAACAACTGGCCTTTTCTTATGACTATTTAGTGCTGGGGAATCTCCGGCTGCTGTGTTAACCCTTTAATAGCCTACCAACCTAACATCCCAGCCTTTTTGGTGATATAGGGCGCCGAACTTTGTCTGGCTACTTCCTGCTGAGTCTTTGTTTGGGCATGGGGAGTCTAAGGCTGGTCTGAGGGTGATGGGCTGGTGGGCAGTCGGGAATAGGGCTGAAGGAGCATCTGATGAATAACGACCTGTGAGATTTCTTTCATTCAGCTCAGTAGAAATTCCAGGAGTGCCGCCGAGCGTTGGAATTTGGTGGGCAGAGGCCTCGTTTCTGGAGTGCAGTTCAGCGGGAGAGGGCCTCAGGGAGGAGGTTTACCTGCCTTTGGGTGGAGCAACCTAGTCTGTTGAAACCAGGTTATCTGATTTTCCATTCTTTCAGTGTTTTCCTGATACAGAATACAGGCCTCTGTTGGCCATAATTGCTGATGTGGAAAAGTAAATGTAAAAGTCTTCCAAGTTAAAAAAAAAAAAAACTCTGTAGTAATACTGACAACTTTGACCAGTTAAATAAATCTGCTCTGAAACTTGTTGAGTGGGAAGAATACAACAGGACTGAAAATGGCGAAAGATCCAAATGCAGATTCTTTGAACTGTAGACTTAAGTTTTGTATCTCCCTAGACAAATTCTGTAAGAATCATAGAGGAATACACACATACACACACACAATAGCAAAATACAACAAAACCAAGAAAAACATACACACAAATTATCACAGGAACCACTGTAGATTCATGAAGAAAATATCATTTAAACTTAGCTTAATTCTTACTATTAACAGTCTGACTGATTTCACTAGATTGTTCATTGTGGGATAAGATTGATCACTTACAAAAATTTTTTCTGAAGAAGTTTTCATTCATGAGAATGTGGGAGAAAGTTTCTGGAGACACTTTTGTGAATATGAACTATAAATGTGACTAATTCAGATCTTTTAAGGTAGTGATTCTTTAATCAGCTCAGCTAAAGGTGCTTGTTAAAAACAGATTGCTGAGTACCATGGAATATGGACTGATGTCTACTTTTAGATTTTGGGTGTTGAGTTTCTCAGTGATGTCCAATTCTCTGCGACCTCCTGGACTATATAGCCTGCCAGGTTCCTCTGTCCATGGCATTCCCCCAGGAAAGAATACTGGAGTGGGTTGTCATTTCCTCTTCCAGGGATATTCCTGACCCACGGATCAAACCCTTTGCTCTTGTGAGTCCTGCATTGCGGGGAGATTCTTTACTGCTAAGCTACCAGGCTGTAGACATGCTTTACCACATGAGTTTTTCATTTTAATTTGAAAAATCTGACATGCGGGTCTGTTTCTCCTTCTCAGAATAATCACATGCATGGACAGCCATATACAGGACCAGCAGCACATCACTTGAACAACCATCAGAAAACTACCCAACGACAACAAGAGAACTACAAAAGCAATGAAGAAGTATCCTCAGTTCAAATGAAGGATTAGTGAAATGCCCATAATTAGTGAAATACCTGGTTAAGACAGGACTCTTAGGCCTTACAGTCTATAAACTTTTATATATTTGGCTAGTATTTAAAAAATAAATTGGTCAACATGGTGTGGAGAGTTGATTCATTGTCTCATTTGCAGCAATTTGGTGTCAGTATATGAGCCACCTGCAGAAGTGCATGGTGTTTTGTAATAAATGCGTGATACCATTGTGAAAATGGGAGAGGTGTATATGATGTATTCATGTTTAACTGTTAATTCTTAAGCAAGAAAAAATATTTGATGAATATAAGAGAGCTACAAAAATTTTTTCTTAATGCCTACAGCATTTGGTGACCAGTATTGTCACCTTCGTAGCAGTTAGGTCAAATCCTTCACTTTAAAAAGATGGGGAAAAATGGTAACATTGAAATAGGCATTCATATCTGTCACACCATTAGCTGCTTGTTAACTCTTAAGTTACTGGAGCCATTTTAAGACTTTGAATTACACGGATGATAATGGAAATTGGTGTTGTAATAACACTGTGCGTATTTTTCTTTACCTTCTTATTCTGGCAGGACACTAATCACTTCAAAGCTGCAGTAATACTATTATATATAGCTAGGCTTCACATTAAGTTTGTGTAGCCAGCAAGGACAAAAGTTTATCTGAATGAGAGCAGCTTCCTCCAAGTGACAACTATATTGCCCAGAACTTTTATTTCTCATACCAAGAACAAATGTAAGAGAAGAAATAAGACAAATATGCAGTTTTGGGTTCCATACTTCTTCTTCATATTTAATATTTTGACAGCATCTCTTGATGCGAAATGTGAAAGTATTGATAATGGGTATTTTAAAATATTAAATATGCAAAATTTTGCTATTCCACAATGTAGAGCACAGAAGAAAAATCTTGTACTTGATTTGCTTGTTTTGTTTTTCAAATAGTTTAGTAGGTGAAGGTTCTAAAATTTTGCTTGTTGGAGGCCATTGAAGTGGGTGGACATCTTCAGAGTCCCACAGTAGTTTGAAATACCATTGCACCAAGATGGCTGACTGATTTTCTAGTCAGTCACAGTTTTACTTGAGAGCATAATTGTTCCAGTTTCTTTTCCATTTGAAAAGTTAATTAAACATAAATTTCTGATTGGTTACTATAATTATAAGTACTATTTTAGATTATACGTTTGTTTCAGGAAGCCAGGAATATTGAGTAAATACCGTAAAAGAGTTGTTAACTTTTGAATCTGTGATACTTTGGAACCTGTCTGAAAATGTGGAGAGTTGATTCATTGTCTCATTTGCAGCAATTTGGTGTCAGTATATGAGCCACCTGCAGAAGTGCATGGTGTTTTGTAATAAATGCGTGATACCATTGTGAAAATGGGAGAGGTGTATATGATGTATTCATGTTTAACTGTTAATTCTTAAGCAAGAAAAAATATTTGATGAATATAAGAGAGCTACAAAAATTTTTTCTTAATGCCTACAGCATTTGGTGACCAGTATTGTCACCTTCGTAGCAGTTAGGTCAAATCCTTCACTTTAAAAAGATGGGGAAAAATGGTAACATTGAAATAGGCATTCATATCTGTCACACCATTAGCTGCTTGTTAACTCTTAAGTTACTGGAGCCATTTTAAGACTTTGAATTACACGGATGATAATGGAAATTGGTGTTGTAATAACACTGTGCGTATTTTTCTTTACCTTCTTATTCTGGCAGGACACTAATCACTTCAAAGCTGCAGTAATACTATTATATATAGCTAGGCTTCACATTAAGTTTGTGTAGCCAGCAAGGACAAAAGTTTATCTGAATGAGAGCAGCTTCCTCCAAGTGACAACTATATTGCCCAGAACTTTTATTTCTCATACCAAGAACAAATGTAAGAGAAGAAATAAGACAAATATGCAGTTTTGGGTTCCATACTTCTTCTTCATATTTAATATTTTGACAGCATCTCTTGATGCGAAATGTGAAAGTATTGATAATGGGTATTTTAAAATATTAAATATGCAAAATTTTGCTATTCCACAATGTAGAGCACAGAAGAAAAATCTTGTACTTGATTTGCTTGTTTTGTTTTTCAAATAGTTTAGTAGGTGAAGGTTCTAAAATTTTGCTTGTTGGAGGCCATTGAAGTGGGTGGACATCTTCAGAGTCCCACAGTAGTTTGAAATACCATTGCACCAAGATGGCTGACTGATTTTCTAGTCAGTCACAGTTTTACTTGAGAGCATAATTGTTCCAGTTTCTTTTCCATTTGAAAAGTTAATTAAACATAAATTTCTGATTGGTTACTATAATTATAAGTACTATTTTAGATTATACGTTTGTTTCAGGAAGCCAGGAATATTGAGTAAATACCGTATTTAAAAGAGTTGTTAACTTTTGAATCTGTGATACTTTGGAACCTGTCTGAAAATCAAATATTCCTGCAGACAAATACAGCCTATCCTATACTATTTAAACCTTTTGCTGTTTTGTTTCATAGAAATTATTTTGCTGAATTTACAAATAGAATTTAATTTAAGAAGACTTTGTCCTCTGGTGTTTTTGCTTCCTGTTACTCTTTTGATTTCTTCTTAAAGACTACATAGACACTGAAATTAACTCTTAGCACAGATGCCTTAACATGACACTAAATTCAGCATGCATTTCAGACACGTTTCTATTTCATGTTTAAAACAATTTGTCTTTTGCGCTTTACCATAAGAAAAGAAAAATAATAAAAATTTAACAGAACTTTTTTTTAACAAGAAGTCTAACTAGATTTATACAAAGAAGCATTGTGATTAAAAGGAAGATCATTATTTCCACTGCTTCCTACATATTACTGCTGTATATATAATCTATTCTTGGTTTTCTGTAATACTAAGAAATTTAAAGTCAAAGCCTAAGAGATACTGCTTTTAACTTTTTGTTGGTTTGTTTTAATTTTGGCCTCTTTTTCTTTTTTTAATAATGTATTTATTTTCATCCATCTTTATTCTTTGCCCTGTGTGGGCCTTCCATCGCCGTGGCCTCTCTGGTTGCAGAGCACTGGCTCTGGGCGCATGCACTCTAGAGCACTGGCTCATAATTGGACACACTGGTACAGCTACTCCAGCGCACGTGGGATCTTCCCAGGCCAGGGATTGAACCGGGGCCCCTTGCACTGCAAGGCAGACTCTTTACCCACTGGACCACCAGGGAAGCCCTACTTTTACCTTTTAATTGTAATACATATTTTTACAGATTAAGTTTATCACATGAAATTCCAACTAGTACTTTAATTTTATTTCGTGCATCAACAGTGGTGGACTTTGGATGTTATAAGGAAAACCTTAAAGATACTGCAGACACGCAAGTATCGCTCAATACAGTTTGGTGGACTTGGTTACTATAATTATAAGTACTATTTAGATTATACGTTTGTTTCAGGAAGCCAGGAATATTGAGTAAATACCGTTTTTAAAAAAGAGTTGTTAACTTTTGAATCTGTGATACTTTGGAACCTGTCTGAAAATCAAATATTCCTGCAGACAAATACAGCCTATCCTATACTATTTAAACCTTTTGCTGTTTTGTTTCATAGAAATTATTTTGCTGAATTTACAAATAGAATTTAATTTAAGAAGACTTTGTCCTCTGGTGTTTTTGCTTCCTGTTACTCTTTTGATTTCTTCTTAAAGACTACATAGACACTGAAATTAACTCTTAGCACAGATGCCTTAACATGACACTAAATTCAGCATGCATTTCAGACACGTTTCTATTTCATGTTTAAAACAATTTGTCTTTTGCGCTTTACCATAAGAAAAGAAAAATAATAAAAATTTAACAGAACTTTTTTTTTAACAAGAAGTCTAACTAGATTTATACAAAGAAGCATTGTGATTAAAAGGAAGATCATTATTTCCACTGCTTCCTACATATTACTGCTGTATATATAATCTATTCTTGGTTTTCTGTAATACTAAGAAATTTAAAGTCAAAGCCTAAGAGATACTGCTTTTAACTTTTTGTTGGTTTGTTTTAATTTTGGCCTCTTTTATTGTTTTTTTTATTTATTTATTTTCATCCATCTTTATTCTTTGGCCTGTGTGGGCCTTCCATCGCAGTGGCCTCTCTTGATGCAGAGCACTGGCTCTGGGCGCATGTGCTCTGCAGTGCTGGTTCCTAATTGGACACACGGGTCCAGAAGCTCTGCAGCACGTGGTATCTTCCCGGACCAGGGATTGAACCGGGGCCCCTTGCACTGCAAGGTGGACTCTTTACCCACTAGACCACCCGGAAAGCCCTACTTTTACCTTTTAATTGTAATACATATTTTTACAGATTAAGTTTATCACATGAAATTCCAACTAGTACTTTAATTTTATTTCGTGCATCAACAGTGGTGGACTTTGGATGTTATAAGGAAAACCTTAAAGATACTGCAGACACGCAAGTATCGCTCTAAAGTGAGTCACATTAGTTTTCAGTTTTCCAGTGGAGAAAAGATTATACTCTACTAGTGTGCAATGGCAAAACAGTGATATTTCTAAAAATAAGACTTTCTTCTTTTGGCCACACGATGAAGCATGTTGTATAGTTCCCTGAGCACGGGATGAAATTCACGCCTTGCACTGGAACTGTGGAGTCTGGGCTACCAGAGAAGTCTCTGCCTTGTTTAAATGTTTTGTTCCTTTAAGAAGAAAAAGCAAGAAAGAATATGCTACCCATCATGTTTGAGTCTTCAGTGAGTTAGTGTCTCTGCTGAGAGAAGATCTTGACTTGCTGTTGATGACTGCTGACTAATTAGGCTTATGTTTGCTGTAAGTTAGAGGGACAATGGCAGTTTAACAGTGACGTGCTATATAAACGGATTCTTCCTTTCATGAACTGTGTAGACTGCTTTGCTGTTTAGAAGCGTTTGACTCAAAACTTCTTTCAAATTGGAATAATTTTGAGCGCACCTCGCAGCAAGGAGGTGGAGCCAGCGGACTGCGCGGGAGCAGCTGGTGCCTTGCCACGAGACACAACACTGCAGTAGGAGCCCCAGACAGTCCGAAAAATAAAGATGAATGAAAATAAATACGGGGTCAATGGAAGAGGCCAAATATTTTTTAATACGTAAGTATTTCATAAACCGAGTTTTGATTTATTTCTCATTCAGTCTGAATTTTCTCAAGTCCCTCCACAATGGTCTGTGGCGGTTTCCATCCCCAACACGTCACTTGCGCAGTCTCGCAGCTTTCAAGACTTAGTCATGCACACTTAGGAAAAGTGGTCAGCTGTTTGGCCACGTCCTGGAGCCGCATCTTCAGTCAAGTGTGTCAGTAGGTTCCAGCAAAGAACAGGCGCCACCACTTTGAACGGTATCAAAAAGTGGGACTGGACGGTGGTTCCCGACAGGCGTCCAGCAGCGAGTGAGCTGCCCTGCTGGCTGATAGTGGTACCAACTGGGTAGGTCCGCAGGCTATCAAGGCCCGAACGGATACTCCTCGTTGCGTTTGGGCCAAAGAGACATAGGAGGACCATGGAACAGGCAGCATTCATCCACAATGTCCCCGGATAAGGTATGAAGAGTAAGCTAGTTTGAGAAGGATTGTCCACTTTCCGGGACAAATGATGACACTCATCAGAACGGGTCGGGCAAAATCTTTAGGTGAGGAGCACCGTGGTAATTATTGTCCTAATCCATTCTCAAGCTCAGCACCTTCGGAAATTCCTGAAGACACCTTCGTAATACCACCAACCGTATACCACCAGCCACACTTTTGGGAAGAACACGTAACCAACAAAATAACCAAAATGTCCAAAGGATGTTTTGGTTCTCCTGCAATAAGAACGGGTGTGTCCTAATGGAATAGAAATGCTAGGGAGAAAAACTACAACCCACAGAAGAGTCTACGTACGTGAATCTGGTTAAGCAAGGGAAAACTTGTGGAAGCCATGTCATCCTTGGCAGCAGGAGGGCCTTGCAACGGCAGTAAAGTGAGGTGAGACAGCTGGTCAACCCCGACTCCCCAGACTCAAAACCGGAAGGTGCTGGTGGAGTTGGTTCCCCCTATCCACAGGCTCTTCTGTTCCTAAGTAGCCCAGAGCTTCTGGTGTACCTGGTCTCCCTCCTCTGAGGAAAGATTGATAGATACCACTGCTGAGCAGCGTTTCCTCCCAAGCTCTAAGCCCTTAGAGCCTGGACGCAGCTCATTGACTCTTCCTCCTACTCCCGAGCCCCTGAGCTTTTACAGTGCAGGCAAACGACCAGAACTACCACTTGCACATCAGCCTAGTAAGACAGGGCTACGAACAACAAGCACTCACCAGCAAATCCTCAGTCTGACGTGTCGGCCTTTCCACCTCTATTATCGAGTCCCAGGTTCACTTGTGACGGTGGAGTACACTCTTCACTGCGAAGAGATCGTTCAGAAGTAAAAAGAAATTCGGTTAAAGCATAGGTTGTAAAGTAGTAAGGTACAAAGATGTAATCTAAAAAAATCTAAAAAACACGAGTGAATGAGTACAGAAACAAGTATTTAAGCCAAGGCCCGCTCTAGCTATTTTCTTTTAATTGAAAACCAACGTGACTCCCAAACTACATTACACTGGCATATGAGGGTGTCCATTCCCACACCTCAATTGCACAACGCCAGGATGTGCAAGAATCAGCCAGGCAAAGCGGTCAGCCATCTCAGGAATACACTGGTCAGACCTTTTCAGACTTTATAAAAAAGGGAGCGATAGAAACGTGACTAGAGACAGATAACCTTCAGTCCAGTCAGCTACCTGGCATGGAGATTACCTTATGGGTACAGGGTTCAGGGACTCATTGTGGAGCCCATTGTCCTAATGCACCTACCTCCTCTTGGTAACACATGCTGTCTTGAGATTTGGAAGCGGGCAAACTCTCTCAAACATCCCTGGAACTGGCTCGACTAGGGCACGAGATGCATTCCTCACCTCCTCCCACGCAGAAAAATACACTTTGGTCCCGATTGGATGGCGGGCCACCTCTAAGTGAGATGATAACCATCGGTATTTCCCCAGCGTCATGACGCTGGGCTTGCCTGCAGACACATTTTCTTTTTTTTTTTTTTTTTTATTTTTTTTTTTTATTCTTTATTTTAAAGGTTTTACAGAGTTTTGTTGTTCACAGACATGTATGTTCCCGATCAGTCATATGCATATCCCTGGTTCCCATCCCCCCAGTACCCCCATCCTACCCCTCCGGACCATCCCCCCCTGCCATTGTGAGCACTCCTATTCCCTTAGCACCATGACCATAGCTATCTTTTCCACACATAACAGTAAAGGGTTCCATGGTACTCCTTCCATGCTTCCCCCTCCCTATTTCTTCCCCACAATGTCCCTATTTCTATGCTCTGTCTGTTTTTCCATGAGTTCCCTGCATGTGTTATCAAGACTGTCCTACTAGATTCCACATATGTGTGTTAGTATACTGTATTTGTCTTTCTCTTTTTGACTTACTTCACTTTTTATGATAGGTTCTAGAGCCAGCCACTTCATTAGGACTGAGTCTTCTGCATTTCTTTTAACAGCTGAGTAGTATTCCATTGTATATATGTACCAGAGCTTCTGGATCCATTCATTCGTCGATGGACATCTAGGTTGCTTCCATGTTCTGGCTATTGTATCGAGAGCTGCAATGAACATTGGGGTACAGGTGCTTCTTTCAGTTTTGATTTCATCAGGATATAGGCCTAAGAGTGGGATTGCTGGGTCATAGGGTGCTTCTATTTTTAGTTTTTTAAGGAATCTCCATACTGTCTTCCATAGAGGCTGTATCAGTTTACATTCCCACCAGCTATGCAAGAGGGTTCCCTTTTCTCTGCACCCTCTCCAGCATTTATTGTCTGCAGATTTTTTGATGATGGCCATTCTGACGGGTGTGAGGTGGTATCTCATTGTAGTTTTAACTTGCATTTCTCTAATTATAAGCGAGGTTGAGCATCGTTTCATGTGCTCTTGGGCCATCTGTATGTACTCTTTGGAGAGGCATCTCTTTAGATCTTTTTCCCATTTTTTGATTGGGTTGTTGTTTTCCCTGTGTTGAATTGTCTGAGTTGCTTGTAGATTTTGGAGATTAATTCTTTGTCTGTTGTTTCATTTGCTATGATATTCTCCCACTCTGTGGGATGTCTGTTGAGCTTTTTTGTAGTTTCTTTTGCTGTACAAAAGCTTTTAAGTTTCATGAGGCCCCACATACTCATTTTTCTTTTCAGTTCTGCTGTTCTAGTAG
This sequence comes from Tragulus kanchil, assembly GCA_022376925.1. Taxonomy (NCBI): domain Eukaryota; kingdom Metazoa; phylum Chordata; class Mammalia; order Artiodactyla; family Tragulidae; genus Tragulus; species Tragulus kanchil. Next base: position 7,434,571 of record JAIOJX010000018.1, read on the forward strand.
GTGGGTCAGAGAAGATCTTGCTTTGATTGATGTCCTTGAGGGTTTTGCCTATATTCTCCTCTAAGAGTTTGATGGTTTCTGGTCTTCCATTTAGGTCTTTAATCCATTTTGAGTTGATCTTTGTGTATGGTGTCAGAGAATGTTCCAACTTCATTTTTTTGCATGTAGCTGTCCAATTTTCCCAGCACCACTTGTTGAAGAGGCTGTCTTTGTCCCATTTTACAGTTTCGCCTCCTTTGTCAAAAATAAGGTACCCATAGGTGCATGGATTTATCTCTGGGTTCTCGATCTTGTTCCATTGATCTATAGTTCTGTCTTTGTGCCAGTACCATACTGTCTTGATGACTGTTGCTTCCATGTTCTGGCTATTGTATAGAGAGCTGCAATGAACATTGGGGTACAGGTGCCTCTTTCAGTTTTGATTTCATCAGGATATAAGCCTAATAGTGGGATTGCTGGGTCATAGGGTACTTCTATTTTTAGTTTTTTAAGGAATCTCCATACTGTCTTCCATAGAGGCTGTATCAGTTTACATTCCCACCAGCTATGCAAGAGGGTTCCCTTTTCTCTGCACCCTCTCCAGCATTTATTGTCTGCAGATTTTTTGATGATGGCCATTCTGACGGGTGTGAGGTGGTATCTCATTGTAGTTTTAATTTGCATTTCTCTAATAATAAGCGAGGTTGAGCATCGTTTCATGTGCTTTTGGGCCATCTGTATGTCCTCTTTGGAGAGGCATCTCTTTAGGTCTTTTTCCCATTTTTTGATTGGGTTGTTCGTTTTCCCTGTGCTGAGTTGTCTGAGCTGCTTGTAGATTTTGGAGATTAATTCTTTGTCTGTTGTTTCATTTGCTATGATTTTCTCCCACTCTGTGGGGTGTCTGTCCGCTCTTTTGTACTTTCTTCTGCTGTACAAAAGCTTTTAAGTTTCAAGAGGTCCCACGTGTTCACTTTTCTTTTCAGTTGCACTATTCTAGTAGGTGGGTCAGAGAAGATCTTGCGTTGATTGATGTCCTTGAGGGTTTTGCCTATATTCTCCTCTAAGAGTTTGATGGTTTCTGGTCTTACATTTAGGTCTTTAATCCATTTTGAGTTGATCTTTGTGTATGGTGTCAGGGAATGTTCCAACTTCATTTTTTTGCATGTAGCTGTGCAGTTTTCCCAGCACCATTTATTGAAGAGGCTGTCTTTGTCCCATTTTATTGTTTCGCCTCCTTGGTCAAAAATAAGGTATCCATAAGTGCATGGGCCTATCTCTGGGTTCTCGATCTTGTTCCATTGGTCTATAGTTCTGTGTTTGTGCCAGTACCATACTGTCTTGATGATGGTTGCTTTGTAATAGAGTCTGAGGTTAGGGAGGCTGATTCCTCCAGCTCCGTTTTTCTTTCTCAGGATTGCTTTGGCTATTCGAGGTCTTTTGTGTTTCCATATGAACTGTGTGATTCTTTGGTCTAGTTCTGTGAAAAATGTCAATGGTAGTTGAATAGGTATTGCATTGAATCTGTAGATGATATTTGGTAGTGTGGTCATTTTCACAATATTGATTCTTCCGACCCAGGAACATGGAATATCTCTCCATCTGTTTAAGTCTTCTTTAATGTCTCTCATGAGTGTCTTGTAATTTTCTGTGTACAATTCTTTTGTTTCTTTGGGTAGGTTTATTCCTAGGTATTTGATTCTTTTGGTTGCAATGGTGAAGGGGATTGCCTCTTTGATTTCGTTTTCTGAATTTTCATTGTTTGTGTATAGGAATGCCAGTGACTTCTGTGTGTTGACTTTGTATCCTGCGACTTTGCTGAATTCATTGATTAACTCTAGTAGCTTTGTAATAGTGTCTTTGGGATTTTCTATGTATAATATCATGTCGTCTGTGAAACGAGAGAGCTTGACTTCTTCCTTTCCAATCTGGATTCCTTTGATTTCTTTCTCTTCTCTTATTGCTGTTGCTAGAACTTCCAGGACTATGTTCAATCGTAGTGGTGAAAGTGAATACCACAGTCTTGTTCCTGATCTTAGAGGGAATGCTTTCAGTTTTTCACCATTGAGGATAATGTTCGTTGTGGGTTTCTCATATATGGCTTTTATTATGTTGAGATAGGTTCCTTCTATACCCATTTTCTGAAGAGTTTTTTTTTTTTTTTCATCATAAATGGGTGTTATACTTTGTCGAAGGCTTTTTCTGCATCTATTGAGATGATTATGTAATTTTTGTCTCTCTGTTGATATGGTGTATCACATTGATTGATTTGTGGATATTGAAGAATCCTTGCATGCCTGGGATGAACCCGACTTGATCATGATGTATGAACTTTTTGATGTGTCGTTGTATTCTGTTTGCTAGGATTTTGTTGAGGATCTTGACATCTAAATTCATCAGAGAAATTGGTCTGTAATTTTCCTTTTTTGTGTTGTCTTTGCCTGGTTTGGGTATCAGGGTGATGGTGGCCTCGTAGAATGTGTTTGGAAGTTTTCCTTCCTGTGCAATTTTTTGGAAGAGTTTTAGAAGGACAGGCATTAGCTCTTCTTTAAATGTTTGGTAGAATTCAGCTGTGAAGCCATCTGGCCCTGGACTTTTATTTTTGGGTAGATTTTTAATGACAAATTCGATTTCTGAGCTTGTGATTGGGTTGTTCAAAGTTTCTGTTTCTTCCTGGCTCAGTCTTGGGAGATTGATCTTCCCCAAGAAACTGTCCATTTCTTCCAGGTTGTCCAGTTTGTTGCCATAGAGTTGCTCATAATAGTCCCTTAGAATCCTTTGGATTTCTGCATTATCTGTTGTAATCTCTCCTTTTTCATTTTTGATTTTGTTGATCTGGTTCTTCTCTCTCTTTTTCTTAATGAGTCTGGCCAGTGGCTTTTCAATTTTGTTTACCTTTTCAAAGAACCAGCTTTTTGTTTTATTTATCTTTACTATTGTTTCTTTTGTTTCTTTCTCATTTATTTCTGCTCTGATCTTTATGATTTCTCTTCTTCTGCTGGTTTTGGGATGTTTTTGTTCTTCTTTCTCCAATTGTTTTAAGCGGAGGGTTAGGTCATCTGCTTCATATTTTCCTAGTTTCTTGAGGTGGGATTGTATTGCTATAAATTTCCCTCTTAGAACTGCTTTTGCGGTATCCCATAGGTTTTGCACGGTCATATGTTCATTGTCATTTTCTTCTAGGAATTTTTTAATTTCTCCTTTGATTTCCTCAGTAATCAGTTGGTTTTTTAGGTATGTGTTGTTTAATTGCCATGTGTTTGCATTTTTAGCGTTTTTTTTTCCGGTAGTTGATCTCTAGTCTCATTGCATTGTGGTCCGAGAAGATGGTTGATAGAATTTCAGTTTTCTTGAATTGACTGAGGATTGATTTGTGGCCCAAGATGTGGTCTATCCTGGAGAATGTTCCGTGAGCACTTGAGAAGAAAGTGTATTCTTCTGCTTTTGGATGGAACGTCCTAAAGATATCGATGAGGTCCATCTTTTCTAGTGTGGCATTTAAGGCTTGTGTTTCTTTATTAATTTTCTGTTTGGATGATCTATCCATTGGTGTGAGAGGAGTGTTAAAGTCTCCTACTATTATTGTGTTATTATTGATTTCTTCTTTTAAGTCTGAAAGTATCTGTCTTATGTATTGAGGTGCCCCTGTGTTGGGTGCGTAGATATTCATGACTGTTATGCCTTCCTCTTGGATGGATCCCTTAATCATGATGTAGTGATCTGCCTTGTCTCTTAGAATCTTCTTTACTTTAAAATATATTTTGTCTATATGAGGATTGCTACCCCAGCTTTGATCTCCCAAGAAACTGTCCATTTCTTCCAAGTTGTCCAGTTTGTTGCCATAGAGTTGCTCATAATAGTCTCTTAGAATCCTTTGGATTTCTGCATTATCTGTTGTAATCTCTCCTTTTTCGTTTTTGATTTTGTTGATCTGGTTCTTCTCTCTCTTTTTCTTAATGAGTCTGGCCAGTGGCTTTTCAATTTTGTTTACCTTTTCAAAGAACCAGCTTTTTGTTTTATTTATCTTTACTATTGTTTCTTTTTTCTCCAGTTGTTTTAAGAGTAGGTTTAGGTCATTTGCTTCATATTTTCCTAGTTTCTTGAGGTGGGATTGAATTGCTATAAACTTCCCTCTTAGAACTGCTTTTGCGGTATTCCATAGGTTTTGCACTGTCGTGTGTTCATTGTCATTTTCTTCTAGGAATTTTTAAATTTCTCCCTTGATTTCCTCAATGATCAGTTGGTTTTTTAGGTATGTGTTGTTTAATCTCCATGTGTTTGCATTTTTAGCAGTTTTCTTCCTGTGGTTGATCTCTAGTCTCATTGCATTGTGGTCCGAGAAGATGGTTGATATAATTTCAGTTTTCTTGAATTGACTGAGGTTAGATTTGTGGCCCAAGATGTGGTCTATCCTGGAGAATATTCCGTGAGCACTTGAGAAGAAAGTGTATTCTTCTGCTTTTGGATGGAACGTCCTAAAGATATCGATGAGGTCCATCTTTTCTAGTGTGGCATTTAAGGCTTGTGTTTCTTTATTAATTTTCTGTTTGGATGATCTATCCATTGGTGTGAGAGGAGTGTTAAAGTCTCCTACTATTATTGTGTTATTATTGATTTCTTCTTTTAAGTCTGAAAGTATCTGTCTTATGTATTGAGGTGCCCCTGTGTTGGGTGCGTAGATATTCATGACTGTTATGTCTTCCTCTTGTATGGATCCCTTAATCATGATGTAGTGACCTGCCTTGTCTCTTAGAATCTTCTTTACTTTAAAATCTATTTTGTCTGATATGAGGATTGCTACCCCAGCTTTCTTTTGATTTCCATTTGCATGGAATATCTTTTTCCAGCCTCTCACTTTCAGTCTATGGGTGTCTCTAGGTCTGAAGTGGGTCTCTTGTAAACAGCATATATATGGGTCATGTTTCTTGATCCATACAGCCAGCCTGTGTCGTTTGGTTGGAGCATTTAGTCCATTTACANTCAAGGTAATTATTGNTACGAANGTTCCTNTNTTCATCTTGTTAGAAGTTTGGGGTTTGATTTGTAGGACTTCTTCTACTCTTGTATTTATTGGCTATATCAGGCCCTTTAACACTTGTTGTAGGGCTGGTTTTGTGGTACAGAATTCTTTTAGTTTTTGTCTGTCTGTGAATCTTCTGACTTCTCCATCAATTCTGAATGAAATTCTTTTTGGGTAGAGAATTCTTGGTTGGATGTTATTCTCTTTTAGCCGTTTAAATGTGTCCTGCCATTCTCTTCTGGCCTACAGAAGAGGCTTTCTGTTTGTTTCTGTTGAGAGATCCGAAGTTAGACGTATGGGGTTTCCTTTATATGTTATTTGTTGTTTGCTTCTAGCTGCTTTTAGTAATCTCCCTTTATATTTAGTCTGTGCTAGTTTGATTAGAATGTGCCTTGGTGTGTTTCTTCTGGGGTTTATCCTGTATGGAACTCTTTGTGCTTCTTGGACTTGGTTGACTATTTCCTTTCCTACGCTGGGGAAGTTTACTACTATAACCTCTTCAAGAATTTTTTCATAACCTTTCTTCCCCTCTTCTTCTTCCGGAACTCCTATAATTCTAATGTTGGTGCGTTTGATATTGTTCCATAGGTCTCCGAGGCTATCCTCAGTTCTTTTAATTCTTACAGTTTTGTTCTGTTCCTCACCAGTTATTTCCACCAGTCTGTCTTCCAGCTCACTTATCCGTTCTTCAGCCTCTGATACTCTGCTGTTGAGACCTTCTGTAGTATTTTTGAGTTCAGCAATTGAGTTGGTAGTCTCCATTTGCTTATTTTTCATTTCCTGCATGTCTCTTCTCAATGCACTAATTTCCTCTAATATTCTGTTTTTGGTGTTTTGTATCCTCATTAGTATAGCTTTTCTGAATTCTCTTTCAGATAGTTTGTGCACCAATTTCCTCTAATATTCTGGTTTCCATGTTTTGAGTCCTCCTTAGTATATAGATTTTCTGAATTCTCTTTCAGATAATTTGTCTATCTCCTCCTCTGTCATTTGAAGGTGTGATCCTCTAGCTTCATTTGTGCAATGTTTCTGTGTTGTTTCATTATTAGGTTAGTTTTGTTTCTTTGTGTGTGTCTGTGTGTATGGAGTTCTTTTCCCCACCAGGCTTCTTGGTTGAAATCTCCCTTCCTTTGGGTTTCTGTCCTTCTAGAAGGGTTCAATGATTTGTGTCTTGGGTGGTGTTAGGTCTTGTTTACAGGTGAATAATCTCTAGTGTTGTATGTTCTTTGATAGTGTGGGGTCTTGGAATCAGGGCTTCTACTCCGAGGATCCTTGGTTTGATGATTGGTCAGGGGGTGTAGGCTCAATGTCTGGTTTGCTATGGTGTTCCGTGATATTAGTTCAAATACTAGCATCTGAGGAGCAAGAGTTGTGTCCCTAATGGGTGACAGTCATAAAAGCATGCAGATGTTTTCTAACATAGACATAAGATATATATACATACACAGCAATCACCACATCTAACCAGTCTTAGAGTGACAAAGCATAGGAAATTTTTCTGGCAAAGACGCAATCAAAGATGGCGCTTGCCCGTTAAGCTCTGAATTAATTAAAATAGTGCCTGGAAAAATAGATCTTGGGTAGGTCCTGGCTAAATTGTTTTCGTAACCTTTCTTTCCAGATTCTTCCTCTGGAACTCCTATTATTCTAATATTGGTGCGTTTGATATTGTCCCATAGGTCTTTGCTGCTATCATCAGTTCTTTTAATTCTTTCAGTTTTGTTCTGTTCATCACCAGTTATTTCCACCAGTCCATCTTCCAGCTCACTTATCCGTTCTTCTGCCTCTGATACTCTACTGTTGAGACCTTCTGTAGTATTTTTGAGTTCAGCAATTGAGTTGGTGGTCTCTGTTTGCTTATTTTCATTTCTTGCATGTTTCTTCTCAGTGCACTAATTTCCTCTAATATTCTGTTTTTGGTGTTTTGCATCCTCATTAGTATATTTTTTCTGAATTCTCTTTCAGATAGTTTGTGCACCAATTTCCTCTAATATTCTGGTTTCCATGTTTTGAGTCCTCCTTAGTATATAGCTTTTCTGAATTCTCTTTCAGATAATTTGTCTATCTCCCCCTCTGTCATTTGAAGGTGTGATCCTCTAGCTTCATTTGTGCAATGTTTCTGTGTTGTTTCATTATTAGGTTAGTTTTGTTTCTTTGTGTGTGTCTCTGTGTATGGAGTTCTTTTCCCCACCAGGCTTCTTGGTTGAATTCTCCCTTCCTTTGGGTTTCTGTCCTTCTAGAAGGGTTCAATGATTTGTGTCTTGGGTGGTGTTAGGTCTTGTTTACAGGTGAATAATCTCTAGTGTTTTATGTTCTTTGATAGTGTGGGGTCTTGGAATCAGGGCTTCTACTCCGAGGATACTTAGATTGATGATTGGCCAGGGAGTGTAGGCCCTATGTCTGGTTTGCTTTGGTGTTCCATGACATTAGTTCAAATACTAGCATCTGAGGAGCAAGAGATGTGTCCCTAATGGGTGACAGTCATAAAAGCATGCAGATGTTTTCTAACATAGACATAAGATATATATACATACACAGCAATCACCACATCTAACCAGTTGTACAGTGAGAAAGCATAGTAAAGTTTTCTGGCAAACGACGCAATCAAAGATGGTACGTGCCCATTAAGCTCTGAATTAATTAAAATAGTGCCTGGAAAAATAGATCTTGGGTAAGGTCCTGGCTTGGACTATTTCATTGAAAGCAATTTTTAACTAAGACATGTGGTGGGGGTGAGGAGGTGGAGAGTGTATGGGTAATGAGAAGGAATAGATTCGACTTGGAAGGATTTTATAGGGTTATGTAGCCAAGATTAGTGTGTTGTATTGTTTAGTGCAGCTGGAAGAGAATAGTGGAGACAGGAAGGTAGGAAATATTTATCTAGGGGGTAGTGGCAGATAGGAGAAAGTTTCACATTTAGAACATAGAGGGAGGAAGGAGTGGGAAAGAGGAGAAAAATTAGAAGTTCAAGAATTAAAATTTAAAAATTAATAATTAAAAATAAAAAGAATTAAAAATTAAAATGGAAGAGAAACTTAGTAAGAAGAGACAAAAGAGAGAGAGAGAAAACCAAAAGCAAAAAACCCAAACCAGACCACTCAAACGAATAAACAGAACCGTCCGCAACAGATAAACAAAAAAGCAAAATACTGGCCATGGTTTTTATCCTCTCATCCGTCTGGTGGAAGCCAGTCTGCTCGCGGTGGTGTTGTCTTGATGATATAGCCTTTGCCTTATGGTACTGGTCTGCAAGCTCAGGTGCTGGCCGGGACAGCGGGCGATCCCAGTCAGTCGGTGGGGAGGGGGACCGCGGTGCCCGCGCTGTCCCGGGTGGGCGGGGCGTCCTGGCTCTGCCGCGCACCGCTGGTAGCCTCTGATACCATTTCCGGCTTCCTCCGCTGCGGGTGCAGCTATGGGGTGCACGGGCTCCTCCGCCACTGGCGCGCGCACTGCCGGTTATGCCTCAAGTCCCAAAAGCAGGCATTAGCTTCCCGTCTGGCTCGAGCCTGGTCCCTGGTCAGCAATCTGTGGGAAACTTCCTTCCGCCAGTCCCCACTACAAGTGTTGAACTCACCCGGTGCCTGGCAGAAAGTCGTGGGTTTCGTCCTGCTGAGTGGCACGATCCTCACACTGGGCGCCCTCCCGGCTCCAGGTCGGTTGCTAGGCAGCACTTCCCACGTTCCGTCTGGTCTCAGGTCGCTAGGGGAGCAAGGGGCTCTGCTCGGGCCTGCTCCGGTATCCTATCTTCGCAGTGTCTTAATTTCTGCCTGCGATCCGGGCAGATTCTTGGAGTTTCCATGCTGAGCGCTGCCCTCTCTCCCCGAGGCTCTGCTTAGGACCCTTTTAGGGCACTTGCTGGCGCGTTCTCCATTGGTGCAGTCTGGCGTGGGGGTTAGGATAGAGGGTTCTCAGAACAGTAGCTCAGGGAAAGTTCTGGCTGTGCACTTTTCTACTCTCATGGACCTAAGGAGTTCATCTGTCGTCTAGTGGCTGGTTTGTTGGTGGTGTTTCGTTTCTTGATTAGTTCTGGTGACTTTGTGGGGAGCTGGTGAAATCTTACTCTCATTCCTCCGCCATCTTGGCTCCTCCCCTCCACATTTTCTTTGGTTACACCAGCACTAGCATTTATTGCAAGGCAACAAATAAAATTAAAAAAGAGACTTCAATATTAAAAGTACTTATTGACCTGTTTCAATGATTTGAAAGACGCGTGTCTTTATGGAAACGAGAGACTCACCGTAAGGGTTCCAAACCACAGGAAATCCAAATTAAGAATACCTGGGTAAGCAAGCAGAATGTCAGGGGAAACAGGAACCTACTGAGGCTAATTTACCTGGCAATGGGTGCCAAATGTGGTGGGATAACTGGCTGACCGAGCCTCAGAGACGTGCGAGCTTGAGTTGGTCGATTCAGCGGGCCACCGAGCATGTGACTCTGCTTGATCCAGAACAAGCAGCAGGTCCATCCACCTGCCCTGGCAGCATAGGGATCGTCTGATGCAAACAGTTGTACCTATGTATGGGCCCGAAGAAAGCAAGTTGGTTTGGTCAGCCTTCCTCACCAGCTGCCACTTTCCTTTGACTATGTCATAGCTGGTCCAGCCTACCTCCCGCTACTCAAGAGTTTAATTGTGCACTGTCAGCCAAACAAACAGCTCTGCCAAATGCTCAAACACACACTCCAAAGGGGCATCCAGTTGAAAAGCCTTCCGCCTGATCAAAACCAAGTTTGACTTGGTTGCCAGACTGCCCGGCTCCAGGTCGGTTGCTAGGCAGCACTTCCCACGTTCCGCTGGTCTCAGGTCGCTAGGCAGCAAGCGCTCTGCTCGGGCCTGCTCCGGTATCCTATCTTCGCAGTGTCTTAATTTCTGCCTGCGATCCGGGCAGATTCTTGGAGTTTCCATGCTGAGCGCTGCCCTCTCTCCCCGAGGCTCTGCTTAGGACCCTTTTAGGGCACTTGCTGGCGCGTTCTCCATTGGTGCAGTCTGGCGTGGGGGTTAGGATAGAGGGTTCTCAGAACAGTAGCTCAGGGAAAGTTCTGGCTGTGCACTTTTCTACTCTCATGGACCTAAGGAGTTCATCTGTCGTCTAGTGGCTGGTTTGTTGGTGGTGTTTCGTTTCTTGATTAGTTCTGGTGATTCTGTTGGGGAGCTGGTGAAATCTTCCCCTCATTCCTCCGCCATCTTGGCTCCTCCCCTCCACATTTTCTTTGGTTACACCAGCACTAGCATTTATTGCAAGGCAACAAATAAAATTAAAAAAGAGACTTCAATATTAAAAGTACTTATTGACCTGTTTCAATGATTTGAAAGACGCGTGTCTTTATGGAAACGAGAGACTCACCGTAAGGGTTCCAAACCACAGGAAATCCAAATTAAGAATACCTGGGTAAGCAAGCAGAATGTCAGGGGAAACAGGAACCTACTGAGGCTAATTTACCTGGCAATGGGTGCCAAATGTGGTGGGATAACTGGCTGACCGAGCCTCAGAGACGTGCGAGCTTGAGTTGGTCGATTCAGCGGGCCACCGAGCATGTGACTCTGCTTGATCCAGAACAAGCAGCAGGTCCATCCACCTGCCCTGGCAGCATAGGGATCGTCTGATGCAAACAGTTGTACCTATGTATGGGCCCGAAGAAAGCAAGTTGGTTTGGTCAGCCTTCCTCACCAGCTGCCACTTTCCTTTGACTATGTCATAGCTGGTCCAGCCTACCTCCCGCTACTCAAGAGTTTAATTGTGCACTGTCAGCCAAACAAACAGCTCTGCCAAATGCTCAAACACACACTCCAAAGGGGCATCCAGTTGAAAAGCCTTCCGCCTGATCAAAACCAAGTTTGACTTGGTTGCCAGACTGTAGGCTGCACTGCATACCAGAGTCAGTCTCTATGCTACAGTGATGACCAGAGTCAGGCTGTAGGCTATAGGCTATAGTGAGGACCAGAGTCAGGCGACAGGTTACAGTGAGGACCAGAGTCAGGCTGTAGGCTACAGTGAGGACCATAGTTAAGGTGTAGGCTACAGTGAGGACCACAGTCAGGCAGCAGGCTGCATACAGTTAGGACCAGAGTCAGGCTGTAGGCTACAGTGAGGACCAGAGTCAGGCTACAGTGAGGACCAGAGACAGGCTGTAGGCTGCAATGAGGACGAGAGTCAGGTTGCAATCTTCAGTGAGGACCAGAGTCAGGCTCTAGGCTACAGTGAGGACCAGAGTAAGACCAAAGCTTGCAGTGAGGACCAGAGTCAGGCTCTAAGGTATAGGCAATAGGGAGGACCATAGTCAGGGTATAGGATATGGTGAGGATGAGTCAGACTTTAGGCTAGAGTGAGGACCAGAGTCAGGCTGTTAGCTACAGTGAGGACCAGAGTCAGGCGGCAGGCTTCAATGAGTTTCAGAGACAGATTTTAGGGTTACAGTGAGGACCAGACTCAAGCTGCAGGCTACAGTGAGGACCTGAGTAAGGCTCTAGGTTATAGGCTATGGGGAGGACCAGAGTCAGGCTAAAGACTATAATGAGGACGAGACTCAAGCTTTAGACTACAGTGAGGAACACAGTCAGGCGATTGGCAACAGTGAGGACCAGAGCCTGACTGTAGGCTATAGTGAGGACCAGAATGAGGCTGTAGGTTACAGTGAGGACCAGAGTCAGGCTCTAAGCTATAGGCTACAGGGAGGACCAGAGTCAAGATATAGGCTATGGTGAGGATGAGTCAGACTTTAGGCTAGAGTGAGGACCAGAGTCAGGCTGTTAGCTACAGTGAGGACCAGAGTCAGGCGGCAGGCTTCAATGAGTTTCAGAGACAGATTTTAGGGTTACAGTGAGGACCAGACTCAAGCTGCAGGCTACAGTGAGGACCTGAGTAAGGCTCTAGGTTATAGGCTATGGGGAGGACCAGAGTCAGGCTAAAGACTATAATGAGGACGAGACTCAAGCTTTAGACTACAGTGAGGAACACAGTCAGGCGATTGGCAACAGTGAGGACCAGAGCCTGACTGTAGGCTATAGTGAGGACCAGAATGAGGCTGTAGGTTACAGTGAGGACCAGAGTCAGGCTCTAAGCTATAGGCTACAGGGAGGACCAGAGTCAAGATATAGGCTACACTGAGCACCAGAGTCAGGCTATTTGCTACAGTTAGGACCAGAGCCAAGAGGTAGGCTACATTGAGGACCCAAGGCAGGCTATTGGTTACAGTGAGGAACAGAGTCAGTTTGTAGGCTACTGTGAGGACCAGACTCAGGCTGTAGGCTACAGTGAGGACCAGGGTCAGGCTGTAGGCTACCCTGAGTTCCAGAGTCAGGCTGTAAGCTACAGTGAGGGCCAGAGTCAGGCTGTAGGCTATAGGCTATAGTAAGGACCAGAGTCAGGCTGTAGTCTACAGTGAGGACAAAGTCAGGCTGTATGCTACAGTGAGGACAAGTGTCAGGCTGTAGGCTATAGGGTATACTGAGGACCAGATTCAGGCTATAGGCTACAGCGAGGACCAGAGTCAGGCTGCACACTACAGTGAGGACCAGAGTCAGGCTATTGTCTACAGTGAGGACCATATTCAGGTTGTAGGCTAGAGTGAGGACCAGAGTCAGTCTTAGGCTGCATTGAATACCAGAGTCACGGTGTAGGCTACAGTGAGAACAAGAGTCAGGCTCTAGGCTCCAGTGGGGACCAGGGTCAGACGGTAGGCTACTGTAAGAATAAAAGTCAGACCTTAGGCTACAGTGAGGTGCAGAGTCAGGCTCTAGGCTATATGGTATAGAAAGGTCCAGAGTCGGGCTGCACTCTAAAGTGAGGACAAAGTCAGGCTGTATGCTACAGTGAGGACAAGTGTCAGGCTGTAGGCTATAGGGTATACTGAGGACCAGATTCAGGCTATAGGCTACAGCGAGGACCAGAGTCAGGCTGCACACTACAGTGAGGACCAGAGTCAGGCTATTGTCTACAGTGAGGACCATATTCAGGTTGTAGGCTAGAGTGAGGACCAGAGTCAGTCTTAGGCTGCATTGAATACCAGAGTCACGGTGTAGGCTACAGTGAGAACAAGAGTCAGGCTCTAGGCTCCAGTGGGGACCAGGGTCAGACGGTAGGCTACTGTAAGAATAAAAGTCAGACCTTAGGCTACAGTGAGGTGCAGAGTCAGGCTCTAGGCTATATGGTATAGAAAGGTCCAGAGTCGGGCTGCACTCTAAAGTGAGGACCAGAGTCAGGGTGTATGCTACAGTGAGCACCAGAGTCAAGTTCTAGGCTATAGGCTATAGTGAGGACCAGAGTAATTCTATAGGCTACAGTGAGGACCAGAGTAAGGCTGTAGGATAGTAAGGAACAGAGTCAGGCTATTCGCTAAAGTGAGGAACAGAATCAGGCTGTAAGTTACTGGGAAGACCAGAGTCAGGCTGTAGGCTACAGTGAGGACCAGAGTGAGGCTGTAAACTAGAGGAGGACTAGAGTCAGGCTGTATGCTATAGGCTATAGTAAGGACCATAGTCAGGCTGTAGGCTACAGAGAGAAACAAAGTAAGGCTGTAGGCTGCAGTGAAGACCAGAGTCAGTTTTACCTATAGGCTATAGGGAGGAACAAGGTCAGTCTCTAGGCTATAGGCTATAGGGAGGACCAGAGTCATTCTACACACTACAGTAAGGACAAGAGTCAGGCAGCAGGATAGTGAGGAACAGAGTCAGGATTTTGGCTACAGGAGGACCAGAGTCAGACTGTAGGTTACTGTGAGGACTGGAGTCAGCTAGTAGGCTATAGCCAGGAGCAGAGTCAGGTGGTAGGCTACAGTGAGGACCAGAGTCAGGCTGTATGCTACAGTGAGGAAAAGAGTCAAGCTGTAAGCTACAGTAAGGATCAGAGTCCGGCTGTAGGCTATAGGCTATAGTAAGGACCAGAGTCAGGCTGTAAGCTACAGTGAGAACCAAAATCTGGCTGTATTCTACAGTGAGGACAAGAGTCAGCTGTAGTCTACAGTGAGAACCAGAGTCAAGCTGTATGCTACAATGAGGACCAGAGTCAGGTTACAGGCTAGAGTGAGTACCAGAGTCAGTCTGTACATTATAGTGAGGACCAGACACTGGCTGTAGGCTATAGGCTATAGTAAGGACCAGAGTTAGACTATAGGCTACTGGGAGGACAAGAGTCATTCTGTAGGATACAGTGAGGGCGAGAGTCAGGCTGTACGCTACAGTGAGGACCAGAGACAGGCTATAGGCAATAGGTTCAAGGGAGCGCAAGAGTCTGACTAAAGGCTACAGTGAGGAACAGAGTCAGGCTATTGGGAACATGAAGGTTAGAGTCAGGTTGTAGGTTACTGTGAGGACCAGAGTTAGACTGTAATCTACTGTGAGGACCAGAGTCAGGCTCTAGGCTACAGGCTAAAATGACGAACAAAGTCAGGCTGCAGGCTGCAGTGAGAACAAGTGTCAGACAATAGGCTATAGGCTACAGTGAGGAACAGAGTCAGACTGATGGCTATAGGTATAGTAAGGACAAGAGACAGACTGTAGGCTGCAGTGAGGACCAAAATCTGGCTGTATTCTACAGTGAGGACAAGAGTCAGCTGTAGTCTACAGTGAGAACCAGAGTCAAGCTGTATGCTACAATGAGGACCAGAGTCAGGTTACAGGCTAGAGTGAGTACCAGAGTCAGTCTGTACATTATAGTGAGGACCAGACACTGGCTGTAGGCTATAGGCTATAGTAAGGACCAGAGTTAGACTATAGGCTACTGGGAGGACAAGAGTCATTCTGTAGGATACAGTGAGGGCGAGAGTCAGGCTGTACGCTACAGTGAGGACCAGAGACAGGCTATAGGCAATAGGTTCAAGGGAGCGCAAGAGTCTGACTAAAGGCTACAGTGAGGAACAGAGTCAGGCTATTGGGAACATGAAGGTTAGAGTCAGGTTGTAGGTTACTGTGAGGACCAGAGTTAGACTGTAATCTACTGTGAGGACCAGAGTCAGGCTCTAGGCTACAGGCTAAAATGACGAACAAAGTCAGGCTGCAGGCTGCAGTGAGAACAAGTGTCAGACAATAGGCTATAGGCTACAGTGAGGAACAGAGTCAGACTGATGGCTATAGGTATAGTAAGGACAAGAGACAGACTGTAGGCTGCAGTGAGGACCAAAGACAAGCTGTAGGCTACAGTGAGAACCAGAGAAAGGCTTTAGGCTACTGGTTATGGTGAGGCGCAGAGTCTGGCTGTAGGCCACAGTGAGGACCAGCGTCAGGCTGTAGGCCACAGCCACAACCAGAGTCAGGCTATAGCTACAGTGATGATCAGAGTCAGGCTCTAGTCTATAGGCTATAGTGAGGAAAACTTTCAGGATGTAGGCTACAGTGATGATCAGAGTCTGGCTGTAGGCTGCCGTTAAGAGCAGAGCTAGACTGTAGGCTACAGTGAGGACTAGAACCAGACTTTGAGGACCAGTGTCAGTCAGAAGGCTATAGGCTATAGAAAATGCCCGAGTCCAGCTATAGGCAACAATTAGGACTGCAGTTAGGCTGTAGACTACAGAGAGGGCCAGAGTCAGCATATTGGCTACAGTGAGGACCACAGATAGGCTATTATCTATAGTGTCCAACAGAGTCAGTTTGTACTGTACAGTGAAGATGAGAGTCCGGCTGTATGCAACAGTGCTGACCAGATTCAGGCTGTAGGCTACAGTGAGGACCAGAGTCAGTGTTTAGTGTACAGTAAGGATGAGAATCACGCTTTACACAACACTGCCGAACAGATTCAGGCTGTAGGCTACAGTGAGGACCAGATTCAGGCTATTGACTACAGTGAGGTCCATAGTCAGGCTGTACGCTAAGAGAGGACCAGAGTCAGACTGTATCCTACAGTGAGGACCAGAATCAGCTGTAGGCTACAGTGAGGACCAGAGTAAGTCTGTGTACTACAATGAGGTCCGGAGTAAGGCTGTACACTACAGTGAGGACCAGAGTCAGCATATTGGCTACAGTGAGGACCACAGATAGGCTATTATCTATAGTGTCCAACAGAGTCAGTTTGTACTGTACAGTGAAGATGAGAGTCCGGCTGTATGCAACAGTGCTGACCAGATTCAGGCTGTAGGCTACAGTGAGGACCAGAGTCAGTGTTTAGTGTACAGTAAGGATGAGAATCACGCTTTACACAACACTGCCGAACAGATTCAGGCTGTAGGCTACAGTGAGGACCAGATTCAGGCTATTGACTACAGTGAGGTCCATAGTCAGGCTGTACGCTAAGAGAGGACCAGAGTCAGACTGTATCCTACAGTGAGGACCAGAATCAGCTGTAGGCTACAGTGAGGACCAGAGTAAGTCTGTGTACTACAATGAGGTCCGGAGTAAGGCTGTACACTACAGTGAGGACCAGAGTCAGGCAGAAGGCTTCAGTGAGGATGTGGGGTAGTCTGTGGAATACAGTGAGGACCGAAAATGGCTGTAGGCTATAGAGAGGACCAGAGTCAGGCTATAAGCTACAGTGAGGACCAGAGTCAGGATTTACACTACAGTTAGAACCAGAGTCAGAATGTAGGCTACAGTGAGGACCACAGGCCGGCTGTAGGTTACAGTGATAACCAGAGTCAGGCTTTAGGCTGCAGTGTGGGCCACAGTCATACTGTCGGCTACTGTAAAGACCAGAGTCAGACTGTAGGCTACAGTGAGGACCAGAGTCTGTCTCTAGGCTATATGGTACAGTAAGGACCAGAGTCAGGTTGTATGCTATAGTGAGGACCAGAGTCAGGCTGTACGCTATAGGGAGGATCAGAGTCAGACACTAGGATACATTGATTACCAGAGTCAGGCTGTATGCTGCAGTGAGGACTAGAGTCAGACTCTCAGCTACAATGAGGTCCAAACTAATACAGTAGGCTACATTGAGGACAAGAGTCTGGCTCGAGGCTACTTAGAGGACCAGAGTCAGTTTGTAGGGTCCAGTGAGGAGCTGAGTCAGACCGTGGGCTACAGTGAGGACCAGAGTCAGGCTGTAGGATAGAGTGAGATCCAGAGACAGGCTGTAGGCTAGAGTGAAGACCAGAGTCAGGCTGTAGGTTACAGTCAGGACCAGAGTCAGGCTGTAGGTTACAGTGTGGATGAGCTCCGATGTAGTCCACATTGAGATCCACAGTCAGACTGTAGGCTAGAGTGAGATCCAGATACAGGCTGTAGGCTACAGTGAGGACCATAGGTAGGCTGTAGGCCAAGTGAGGACCAGAGTCATGTTGCAGTCTACAGTGAGAACCAGAGTCAGGCTGTAGGCTACAGTCAGGACTAGAGTCAGGCTGTATACATCAATGAGATACAGTGAGGACCAGAGTCATGCTGAAGGCTATAGTGAGGACCAGTGTCCGACTATAAACTACAGAGAAATCCTGAGAGAGGCTGCAAGCTACAGTGTGGACCACAGTCTGACTGTAGGCTACATTGAGGTCCCGAGTCAGGCTGCAGGCTACAGTGAGATCCAGAGACAGGCTGTAGGCTAGAGTGAAGACCAGAGTCAGGCTGTAGGTTACAGTCAGGACCAGAGTCAGGCTGTAGGTTACAGTGTGGATGAGCTCGATGTAGTCCACATTGAGATCCACAGTCAGACTGTAGGCTAGAGTGAGATCCAGATACAGGCTGTAGGCTACAGTGAGGACCATAGGTAGGCTGTAGGCCAAGTGAGGACCAGAGTCATGTTGCAGTCTACAGTGAGAACCAGAGTCAGGCTGTAGGCTACAGTCAGGACTAGAGTCAGGCTGTATACATCAATGAGATACAGTGAGGACCAGAGTCATGCTGAAGGCTATAGTGAGGACCAGTGTCCGACTATAAACTACAGAGAAATCCTGAGAGAGGCTGCAAGCTACAGTGTGGACCACAGTCTGACTGTAGGCTACATTGAGGTCCCGAGTCAGGCTGCAGGCTACAGTGAGGACCATAGTAAGACTGTAGGCTACAGTGAGGAACAGAATCATTCTTCAGGCTGCATTCAGGACCAGAGTCAGGTTTTAGGAAACAGTGAGGACCACAGTCAGACTCTAGACTACAGTGGGGAACAGAGTCATGCTGTATGCTAGAATGAGGACTAAAGTAAGCCTCTAGGTTACAGTGAGGATCAGAGTCAAACTGCAGGCTACAATGAGGTCTAGATTCGGGCTGCAGTCTACATAGTGGACCAGAGTCAGGCATTATGCATCATGAGGACCAGAGTCAGGCTGTAGGCCACAGTGAGTTCCACAGTCTGGCTGTAGGCTTCCGTGCAGACCAGAGTCAGGCTGAAGGCTGGACGAGAGGACGAGAGGCTGGACGAGAGGACTTGAGGACGAGAGTCAGGTTATAGGCTACAGTGAGGACCAGAGTCAGTCTATAGGCTACAGTGAGGACCAGAGTCTGGCTGTAGGTTACAGTGAGGAATAGAGTCAGTCTGTAGGCTACAGTCAGGACCAGAGTCAGGAGTAGGATTCAGTGAGGACCAGAGTCAGGCTGTAGGGTACAGTGGGGACCAGAACTATGCTATTGGCGTCAATCAGGACCCGAGTCAGGCTGCAGGCTAAGGTGAGTACCACAGTCAGACTGTAGGCTACAGTGAGATCCACAGTCAGACTGTAGACAGTGAGATCCAGAGTCAGGGTGTAGGCTACAGTGAGGACCACAGTCAGAATGTAGGTTACAGTGAGGAACAGAGTTAGGCCTTTTGCTAGAATGAGGACCAAAATACGTCTGTAGGCTATTGTGAGAGCCAGAGTCATAGTGTAGACTACAGTGAGGACAAGATTCAGGCTGTAGGCTTCAATGAGAACCAGATTCAGTGTGTAGGCTACAGTGAGGACTAGATTCAGACTGTAGGTTACAGTGAGGCCAGCACCATTCTACAGGTTTCAGTGAGAACACTGAATGAGGACCGAGTCATTCTAAGGCTAAGGTGAGGAACAGATTCTGACTTTAGGCATTGAGGACAAGACTCAGGATGCAGTGTACACTGAGGACCAAAATCAGGTGGTTGGCTACAGTGAGGAACACTGTCAGGCTGTAGTCTTTAGTGAGGATCAGTGTCAGGCTGTTGTTTGCAGTGACGACCAGCGTTAGGTTGTAGGCTACAGTTAGGACTAGAGTCAGGCTCTATACTTCAGTGAGATACAGAGTCAGACTGTAGTCTACAGTGAGATCCACAGTCAGACTGTAGACAGTGAGATCCAGAGTCAGGGTGTAGGCTACAGTGAGGACCACAGTCAGAATGTAGGTTACAGTGAGGAACAGAGTTAGGCCTTTTGCTAGAATGAGGACCAAAATACGTCTGTAGGCTATTGTGAGAGCCAGAGTCATAGTGTAGACTACAGTGAGGACAAGATTCAGGCTGTAGGCTTCAATGAGAACCAGATTCAGTGTGTAGGCTACAGTGAGGACTAGATTCAGACTGTAGGTTACAGTGAGGCCAGCACCATTCTACAGGTTTCAGTGAGAACACTGAATGAGGACCGAGTCATTCTAAGGCTAAGGTGAGGAACAGATTCTGACTTTAGGCATTGAGGACAAGACTCAGGATGCAGTGTACACTGAGGACCAAAATCAGGTGGTTGGCTACAGTGAGGAACACTGTCAGGCTGTAGTCTTTAGTGAGGATCAGTGTCAGGCTGTTGTTTGCAGTGACGACCAGCGTTAGGTTGTAGGCTACAGTTAGGACTAGAGTCAGGCTCTATACTTCAGTGAGATACAGAGTCAGACTGTAGTCTACAGTGAGGACCACAGTCAGACTGAGGGCTACAGGGGATCCAGATCAAGCTGTAGAGTACAGTGAGGAGCAGAATGAGGCTGTTGGCTACAGTGAGGACCAGAGTTAGGCTGTAGCCTTCAGTGAGGACTAGCTCCCATGTAGTCCACAGTGAGAACCACCATTAGAGTGCAGGGACAGGCTGTTCGCACAGTGAGGACCAAAGTCAGCCTGTAGGCTATAGAAAGGACAAGAGTCCGCCTGTAGGCTACAGTGAGGACCAGCTCCCCATGTAGTCCACATTGACAACCACCATCAGACTGCAGGATACAGTCAGATGCAGAGACAGGCTGTTCGCTATAGTGGGGACTAAA
Organism: Tragulus kanchil; assembly: GCA_022376925.1. NCBI lineage: Eukaryota > Metazoa > Chordata > Mammalia > Artiodactyla > Tragulidae > Tragulus > Tragulus kanchil. The sequence goes on from JAIOJX010000018.1 coordinate 7,454,607, forward strand.
GTAAGGCTGTAGGTTACAGTGAGGACCTCAGTCAGACTGTAGGCTACAGTGAGCACCAAATTCTGACTGTAGGCTACAGTGAGTACTGGAGTCAGACTGTAGACAAATATGAGTACCAAAATCAGGCTGTGGGCTACTGTAAGGTCCAGAGTCAGACTGACGGTTACAGCGAGGAACAGAGTCAGGCTGTAAGCTATACTGAGGACTAGATTCAGGCTGTAGCCTACAGTGAGGACCTGAGTCAGGCTGTAGGCTACAGTGAGGACCAGAGTCAGACAGTAGGATACAGTGAGGACTAAAGTCAGACTGTAGGCTACAGTGAGGACCGGATTCAGACTGTAGACTACAGTGAGGACCATAGTCAGGCTATATTCTACAGTGAGGATCAGATTCAGACTATAGTCTACAGTAAGAACCAGAGTCAAGCCGTAGGGTAGAGTGATGACCAGAGTCAGACTGTAGGCTCTGTGAGGACCAGTGTCAGACTGAAGGCTCTAGTGAGGACCAGTGTCAGATTGTAGGCTATACTGAGGACCAGAGTCAGGTTTTAGGTTACAGTGAGAACCTCAGTCAGACTGTAGGCTACAGTGAGCACCAAATTCTGACTGTAGGCTACAGTGAGTACTGGAGTCAGACTGTAGACAAATATGAGTACCAAAATCAGGCTGTGGGCTACTGTAAGGTCCAGAGTCAGACTGACGGTTACAGCGAGGAACAGAGTCAGGCTGTAAGCTATACTGAGGACTAGATTCAGGCTGTAGCCTACAGTGAGGACCTGAGTCAGGCTGTAGGCTACAGTGAGGACCAGAGTCAGACAGTAGGATACAGTGAGGACTAAAGTCAGACTGTAGGCTACAGTGAGGACCGGATTCAGACTGTAGACTACAGTGAGGACCATAGTCAGGCTATATTCTACAGTGAGGATCAGATTCAGACTATAGTCTACAGTAAGAACCAGAGTCAAGCCGTAGGGTAGAGTGATGACCAGAGTCAGACTGTAGGCTCTGTGAGGACCAGTGTCAGACTGAAGGCTCTAGTGAGGACCAGTGTCAGATTGTAGGCTATACTGAGGACCAGAGTCAGGTTTTAGGTTACAGTGAGAACAAGAGTCAGACTGTAGGCTACAGTGAGGACCAAAATCAGGCTGTTCGATACAGTGAGGATCAGAGTCAGACTATAGGCTACAGAAAGAACCAGAGTCAGTTGTGGGCTCCAATAATGAATAGAGTCTGCCTGTATTCTCCATTGAGAACCAGAGTCAGGTTGTATGATCCTCTAATGACCAGAGTCTGGCTGTATGCTTCAGTGAGGACGATAGTCAGGCTCTAGGCTACAGTTAGGACAAGAGTAAGGCTGTAGGCTGGAGTGAGGACAATAGTCAGGCTATAGGCTACAGTGGGTCAGACTGTCAGCTACATTGTGGACCTGAGTCAGTCTCTAATATTCATTGAGGACCAATGTCAGGCTGTAGGTTACTGTGTGGACAAGAGTCAGACTGTAGGCTACAGTGAGGACCAAAGGCAGGTAGTAGGGTACAGTGAGGATCAGAGTCAGACTATAAACTACAGTTAGAACCAGAATAAGTCTGTAGACAAGAGTGAGGACCAAAGTCAGACTGTAGGCCTCTGTGAGGACCAGAGGCAGACTCTAGGGTACTGTGAGTACCAGAGTCAGACTGTAAACTGCAATTAGTGCTAAAGTCAGGCTGTAGGTTACACTGAGGACTAGAGTTTGGCTATAGACTACAGTGAGGACTATGGTCAGGGTATAGGCTACAGTGGGTCAGACTGTCAGCTACATTGTGGACCTGAGTCAGTCTCTAATATTCATTGAGGACCAATGTCAGGCTGTAGGTTACTGTGTGGACAAGAGTCAGACTGTAGGCTACAGTGAGGACCAAAGGCAGGTAGTAGGGTACAGTGAGGATCAGAGTCAGACTATAAACTACAGTTAGAACCAGAATAAGTCTGTAGACAAGAGTGAGGACCAAAGTCAGACTGTAGGCCTCTGTGAGGACCAGAGGCAGACTCTAGGGTACTGTGAGTACCAGAGTCAGACTGTAAACTGCAATTAGTGCTAAAGTCAGGCTGTAGGTTACACTGAGGACTAGAGTTTGGCTATAGACTACAGTGAGGACTATGGTCAGGGTATATATTCCAGTGAGGACCACAGTCACACTGTAGGCTACAGTGAGGACAGAGTCAGCCTGTAAGCTCCTGTGGGGACCAAAGTCAGGCTGTAGAACACAGTGAGGATCAGAGTCAGACTGTAGGCTACAATGAGGACCAGAGTAAGACTGTGGGCCAGAGTGAGGCTGTAGGCTCATACTAAAGAAGAAAAATCAGGATGTAGGCTATAGTAAGAACCTGAACCTGACTGTAGGTTACTGTGAGGGGCAGAGTCAGACATAGGCTACATTGTGAATGAGAGTCAGACTGATGGTCACAGTGAGTATCAGAGTCAGACTGTAGACTAAAGTGAGGACCACTGTCACGCTGTAGGCTACAGTAAGGTACAGAGTCAGACTGACGATTGCAATGAGGGCCAGAGTAAGGCTGTACGCTATATTGAGGACCAGATTCAGGCTGTAGGCTACAATGAGGACCAGAGTCAGACTGTATGCTACTGTGAGGACCAATATCAGACTGTAGGCTACAGTGAGGGTCAGAGTCAGACTACATGTATGGTATAGTAAGGACCAGAGTCAGACTGTAGGCTACATAGAGAAAGAGAGTCAGACTGTAGGCTATAAGTAGGGCCAGATTCAGGCTGTATGCTAGAGTGAGTACCAGAGTCTGACTTTAGGCTACAGTGAAAACAAAGTCAGATTCTCGGCTATATTGTGAACCAGAGTCTAAGTGTCAGTTACAGTGATGACCAGAGTCAGAATGTAGGCTACAGTGAGCATCAATGGCAGGCAGTAGCATACAGTGAAGATCAGAGTCAGATTGTAGACTACAGTTAGAACCATAGTAAGACTGTAGGCAACAGTCAGGACCAGAATCAAACTGTGGCGACTGTGAGGACCAGAGTCAGTCTATAGGCTCGACTAAGGACCAGAGTCTGGCTGCAGGTTACAGAGAGGACCAGAGTAAGGTTGATATTACAGTAGAAACAAAGCTAGACTGTAGGCTACACTGAGGACTAGAGTCAGGATATATTCTACACTTTGGACTAGACCCAGTCTATAATCTACAGTGAGGATCAGAGTAAGACTGTAGGTTACAGTAAGAACCAGAGTCAAACTGTAGGCTACAGTGAGTACCAGAGCCAGACTTCTGTCTACAGTGCAGACACGAGTCTGGCTATTTTATACAGTGAGGACCAGAGTCAGGCTGTAGATTACAGTGAGGACCAGAGTAAGGCTATACTCTACAGTGAGGACCAAAGTCAGACTGTAGGATACACTGAGGATCAGAATCAGACTGTAGAAGACAGTTAGAACCATAGTAAGACTGTAGGCAACAGTCAGGACCAGAATCAAACTGTGGCGACTGTGAGGACCAGAGTCAGTCTATAGGCTCGACTAAGGACCAGAGTCTGGCTGCAGGTTACAGAGAGGACCAGAGTAAGGTTGATATTACAGTAGAAACAAAGCTAGACTGTAGGCTACACTGAGGACTAGAGTCAGGATATATTCTACACTTTGGACTAGACCCAGTCTATAATCTACAGTGAGGATCAGAGTAAGACTGTAGGTTACAGTAAGAACCAGAGTCAAACTGTAGGCTACAGTGAGTACCAGAGCCAGACTTCTGTCTACAGTGCAGACACGAGTCTGGCTATTTTATACAGTGAGGACCAGAGTCAGGCTGTAGATTACAGTGAGGACCAGAGTAAGGCTATACTCTACAGTGAGGACCAAAGTCAGACTGTAGGATACACTGAGGATCAGAATCAGACTGTAGAAGACAGTAAGAACCAGAGAAAGACTTTAGGCAACAGTGAGGACTAGAGACAGCCCTTAGGCTACTAGAGGATCAGAGACAGTTTGTAGGCTCCACTAATGATAAGACACAGCTGTAGGCTAGAATCATGTCCTGAGTCAGCCTGTAGGCTACATTGTGGACAAGAGTAAACCTGTAGGATACAGCAATAACTAGAGCCCAACTCTAGGGTACAGTGAGGACCCAAGTCATTGTAGGGTACAGTGAGTAGGCAAGTCAGACTGAGGCTACCATGAGGAACAGATTCAAGATATATTCTACACTGAGTACCAGGGTCAGGCAGTAGGCTAAAGTGAGGATCAGAGTCAGACTGTAGCAAGAATCAGAGTCAGAATGTAGGGTACAGTGAGGACGAGAGACAGACTGGAGGCTACAGTGAGTAACAGAGTCAAGGTGAAATATACAGTGAGAGTCAGAGTCAGATTGTAGGCTACAGTGAGATCAAGAGTCAGACTATATTCTTCAGTGAGGACCAGAGTCTAGGCTAGGCTAGAGTGAGGACCAAAGGCAGGCTTTAGGATACAGTGTGGATCAGAATCAGACTGTAGAAGACAGTAAGAACCAGAGAAAGACTTTAGGCAACAGTGAGGACTAGAGACAGCCCTTAGGCTACTAGAGGATCAGAGACAGTTTGTAGGCTCCACTAATGATAAGACACAGCTGTAGGCTAGAATCATGTCCTGAGTCAGCCTGTAGGCTACATTGTGGACAAGAGTAAACCTGTAGGATACAGCAATAACTAGAGCCCAACTCTAGGGTACAGTGAGGACCCAAGTCATTGTAGGGTACAGTGAGTAGGCAAGTCAGACTGAGGCTACCATGAGGAACAGATTCAAGATATATTCTACACTGAGTACCAGGGTCAGGCAGTAGGCTAAAGTGAGGATCAGAGTCAGACTGTAGCAAGAATCAGAGTCAGAATGTAGGGTACAGTGAGGACGAGAGACAGACTGGAGGCTACAGTGAGTAACAGAGTCAAGGTGAAATATACAGTGAGAGTCAGAGTCAGATTGTAGGCTACAGTGAGATCAAGAGTCAGACTATATTCTTCAGTGAGGACCAGAGTCTAGGCTAGGCTAGAGTGAGGACCAAAGGCAGGCTTTAGGATACAGTGTGGTCGAGACTCAGAGTGTATACTACAGTAAGTACCAGCATGAGACTGTCAGCTAGAGGGAGGACCAGAGACAGTCTATATTCTGCAGTGAGGATCGAGTCAGACCTTCCCCTACATTGTGAATCAGATTCAGTCTGTCGGATTCACTGGGACCAGAATCAGGCTGTAGGTTACAGTGAGGACGAGATTCAGACTGTAGGCTACAGTGAGCACCAAAGGCAGGCTATAGGATACAGTGAGGTCCAGAGTGAAACTCTAGACTTCAGTAGGAACCAGAGTAAGTCTGTAGGCAACAGTGAGGGGCCGGACAAACTATATGCTGCATAGAAAAGAGAGGCTGACTGTAGGCTATACTGAGGACCAGAGTCAGGCTGTAGATTGCAGAGAGGACCACAACCAAACTGTAAACTACAGTGACTACCAAAGTCAAGCTGTGAGATACAGTGAAAATCAGAGTCAGACTGTAGGCTAATGTGAGGACCAGAGAAGACCCTAGGCAACAGGGAGGACCAGTGTCAGACTGCAGGCTACAGTGAGGACTAGAGTCAGGTTGTATGCTCCACTAAGGACCAACGTCTTGCTGTAGGCTAGGGTGATGACAAGAGTCAGTCTGTAGGCTACAGTGAGAACAAGAGTCAGGCTACATTCTAGATGGAGGACCAGAGTCAGAGTGTCTGCTACATTGTGGGCCAGAGTCAGTCTGTAGGCTATACTGAGGGCCAGAATCAGGCTGTAGGTTACAGACTGGAACAGAGTCAGACTGGAGGCTACAGTGAGTACCAAAGTCAAGCTGTAATATACAGTGAGAATCAGAGTCAGACTGTAGGCTAATGTGAGGACCAGAGAAGACCCTAGGCAACAGGGAGGACCAGTGTCAGACTGCAGGCTACAGTGAGGACTAGAGTCAGGTTGTATGCTCCACTAAGGACCAACGTCTTGCTGTAGGCTAGGGTGATGACAAGAGTCAGTCTGTAGGCTACAGTGAGAACAAGAGTCAGGCTACATTCTAGATGGAGGACCAGAGTCAGAGTGTCTGCTACATTGTGGGCCAGAGTCAGTCTGTAGGCTATACTGAGGGCCAGAATCAGGCTGTAGGTTACAGACTGGAACAGAGTCAGACTGGAGGCTACAGTGAGTACCAAAGTCAAGCTGTAATATACAGTGAGAATCAGAGTCAGACTGTAGGCTACAGTGAGATCAAGAGTTAGGCTATATTCTACAGTGAGGACCAGAATCAAACTGCAGGCTACAATGAGGACCAGAGTCAGACTGTAGGCTAGAGTCAGGACCAAGGGCAGGCTATAGGATGCAGTGTGGTCCAGACTCAAACGGTAGACTAAAGTGAGTACCAGCGTGAGACTGTGGGCTACAGGGAGGACCAGAGTCAGCCTATATTCTACAGTGAGGATCGAGTCAGACCGTCCCTACATTGTGAACCAGAGTCAGTCTGTCGGATTCACAGAGGACAAGAATCAGGCTGAAGGTTACAGTGAGGACGAATTTCAGACTGTAGGCTACAGTGAGTACCAAAGGCAGGCTATAGGATACAGTGAGGTCCAGAGTGAAACTCTAGACTTCAGTAGGAAACAGAGTAAGACTGTAGGCAAACGTGAGGGCCGGACAAACTCAAACTATATGCTACATAGAAAATCAGAGTCCAACTGTAGGCTATACTGAGGACCAGAGTCAGGCTGTAGGTTACAGAGAGGACCACAACCAGACTGTGAACTACATTGACTACCAAAGTCAAGCTGTGAGATACAGTGAAAATCAGAGTCAGACTGTAGGCTACTGTGAGGACCAGAGTAGACCCTAGGCAACAGGGAGGACCAGTGTCAGACTGTAGGGTACAGTGAGGACCAGAGTCAGGTTGTATGTTCCACTAAGGACCAGCATCTGGCTGCAGGCTAGAGTGAGGACCTAAGGCAGGCTTTAGGATACAGTGTGTTCCAGATTCAGAGTGTAGACTACAGTGAGTACCAGTGTGAGACTGTCGGTTACAGGAGGACCAGAGTCAGCCTATATTCTACAGTGAAGATCGAGTCAGACCTTCCCCTACATTGTGAAACAGAGTCAGTCTGTCGGATTCACAGAGGACCAGAATCAGGCTGTAGGTTACAGTGAGGACGAGATTCAGACTGTAGGCTACAGTGAGCACCAAAGGCAGGCTATAGGATACAGTGAGGTCCAGAGTGAAACTCTAGACTTCAGTAGGAACCAGAGTAAGTCTGTAGGCAAACGTGAGGGCCGGACAAACTCAAACTATATGCTACATAGAAAATCAGAGTCCAACTGTAGGCTATACTGAGGACCAGAGTCAGGCTGTAGGTTACAGAGAGGACCACAACCAGACTGTGAACTACATTGACTACCAAAGTCAAGCTGTGAGATACAGTGAAAATCAGAGTCAGACTGTAGGCTACTGTGAGGACCAGAGTAGACCCTAGGCAACAGGGAGGACCAGTGTCAGACTGTAGGGTACAGTGAGGACCAGAGTCAGGTTGTATGTTCCACTAAGGACCAGCATCTGGCTGCAGGCTAGAGTGAGGACCTAAGGCAGGCTTTAGGATACAGTGTGTTCCAGATTCAGAGTGTAGACTACAGTGAGTACCAGTGTGAGACTGTCGGTTACAGGAGGACCAGAGTCAGCCTATATTCTACAGTGAAGATCGAGTCAGACCTTCCCCTACATTGTGAAACAGAGTCAGTCTGTCGGATTCACAGAGGACCAGAATCAGGCTGTAGGTTACAGTGAGGACGAGATTCAGACTGTAGGCTACAGTGAGCACCAAAGGCAGGCTATAGGATACAGTGAGGTCCAGAGTGAAACTCTAGACTTCAGTAGGAACCAGAGTAAGTCTGTAGGCAACAGTGAGGGCCCAGACAAACTTTATGCTGCATAGAAAGAGAGGCTGACTGTAGGCTATACTGAGGACCAGAATCAGGCTGTAGGTTACAGAGAGGACCACAACCAGACTGTAAACTACAGTGACTACCAAAGTCAAGCTGTGAGACACAGTGAAAATCAGAGTCAGGCTGTAGGCTAATGTGAGGACCAGAAAAGAGACGAGGCATCAGGGAGGACCAGTGTCAGACTGCAGGCTACAGTGAGGACTAGAGTCAGGTTGTATGCTCCACTAAGGACCAACGTCTTGCTGTAGGCTAGGGTGATGACAAGAGTCAGTCTGTAGGCTACAGTGAGAACAAGAGTCAGGCTATATTCTAGAGGGAGGACCAGAGTCAGAGTGTCTGCTACATTGTGGGCCAGAGTCAGTCTGTAGGCTATACTGAGGGCCAGAGTCAGGCTGTAATTTACAGAGTGGAACAGAGTGAGACTGGCGGCTACAGTGAGTACCAAAGTCAAGCTGTAATATACATTTAGAATCAGAGTCAGACTGTAGGCTACAGTGAGGTCAAGAGTCAGGCTATATTCCACAGTGAGGACCAGAGTCAGACTGCAGGCTACAATGAGGACCAGAGTCCGAATCTAGGCTAGAGTGAGGACCAAGGGCAGGCTATAGGATGCAGTGTGGTCGAGACTCAGAGTGTAGACTACTGTGAGGACCAGCGTGAGACTGTCGGCTACAGGGAGAACCAGTGTCAGTCTATATTCTACAGTGAGGATCGGAGTCAGAGTGTCTGCTACATTGTGGGCCAGAGTCAGTCTGTAGGCTATACTGAGGGCCAGAGTCAGGCTGTAATTTACAGAGTGGAACAGAGTGAGACTGGCGGCTACAGTGAGTACCAAAGTCAAGCTGTAATATACATTTAGAATCAGAGTCAGACTGTAGGCTACAGTGAGGTCAAGAGTCAGGCTATATTCCACAGTGAGGACCAGAGTCAGACTGCAGGCTACAATGAGGACCAGAGTCCGAATCTAGGCTAGAGTGAGGACCAAGGGCAGGCTATAGGATGCAGTGTGGTCGAGACTCAGAGTGTAGACTACTGTGAGGACCAGCGTGAGACTGTCGGCTACAGGGAGAACCAGTGTCAGTCTATATTCTACAGTGAGGATCGGAGTCAGACCTTCCGCTACCTTGTGAACCAGAGTCAGTCTGTCGGATTCACAGAGGACCAGAATCAGGCTGTAGGTTACAGTGAGGACGAGATTCAGACTGTAGGCTACAGTGAGCACCAAAGGCAGGCTATAGGATACAGTGAGGTCCAGAGTGAAACTCTAGACTTCAGTAGGAAACAGATTAAGTCTGTAGGCAACAGTAAGGGCCCGGACAAACTATATGCTACATAGAAAATCAGAGTCCGAATGTAGGCTACTCTGAGGACCAGAGTCATACTGTAGATTACAGAGAGGACCACAACCAGACTGTAAACTACAGTGACACCAAAGTCAAGCTGTGAGATACAGTGAATTTGAGTCAGACCATGGCTACTATGAGGACCAGAGAAGACCCTTGGCAACAGCGATGAACAGTGTCAGACTGTAGGTTACAGTAAGAAGCAAAGTCAGACTTTAGACTCAAGGGAGGAGTACTGTGAGATTGTAGGCCAAAGTGAAACCAAAGTCAAAGTGTAGTCTACAGTAGGAACCTGAGTAAGAATGTAGTCTCTAGTGAGGACCAGTGTCAGACACTAGGCTCTAGTGAGAACAAGGGTAAGATTTTAAGTTACAGGAAGAATCAGAGTCAGATGTATGCTATAGTCAGACCAATGTCAGACTGTTTGCTGACATAAGGATCAAAGTCAGACTGTAGGTTACAGTAAAACCAGAGTCAGGCTCTAGTGAGAACCATTGTCCGGCTGTAGTCTACAATGAGGAACAGTGTCAGATTGTAGGCTACAATAAGAACCAGAGTCAGACTGTAGGCTCTAGTGAGGATGAGTGTCAGACTGTAGGCTACGGTGTAGACCAAGCCGAATGTAGTTTACTGTAAGAACCAGAGTCAGATGTAGACTCAAGTGAAGACCAGTGTCACACTGTAGGCTACAGTGAGGACCATTTTCAGACTGTATACTACATTAAGATCCAGAGTCAGACTTTAGGCTCTAGTGTGGACCACTGTGAGATTGTAGGCTACAGTGAGGACCAGAGTCAGACTTTAGTCTACAGTAAGAACCAGTGTCAGACTGGAGGCTCTAGTGAGGACCAGTGTCAGACTGTAGGCTGCAGTGTGGACCAAATCCAGACTGCAGGCTTGAGTAGGGACCAGAGTCAGATTCTAGGATCTAGTGAGGACAAGGGTCAGAATGTGGGCTACAGTGAGGAACAAAGTCAGGCTGTAGCTACAGTAAGAACCAGAGTCTGACTGAAGGATGTAGTGAAGATCAGTGTCAGAGTGTAGGCTAAAGTGAGGAACAATGTCAGACTTTAGGATCTAGTGAGGACCAAAGTCAGACTGTAGGATACAAGAAACAGAGTCAGGCTGTGGGTTTTAATGAGGTCCAGTGTAAGACTGTAGGCTACAGTGAGGAACAAATTCAGACTGTAGTCTACATTAAGAACCAGTGTCAGACTGTTGGATCAAGTGAGGACCAGTGTCAGACTGTAGGCTGCAGTGTGGACCAAATCCAGACTGCAGGCTTGAGTAGGGACCAGAGTCAGATTCTAGGATCTAGTGAGGACAAGGGTCAGAATGTGGGCTACAGTGAGGAACAAAGTCAGGCTGTAGCTACAGTAAGAACCAGAGTCTGACTGAAGGATGTAGTGAAGATCAGTGTCAGAGTGTAGGCTAAAGTGAGGAACAATGTCAGACTTTAGGATCTAGTGAGGACCAAAGTCAGACTGTAGGATACAATAAGAAACAGAGTCAGGCTGTGGGTTTTAATGAGGACCAGTGTAAGACTGTAGGCTACAGTGAGGACCAAAGTCTTGCTTTAGCATATAGAGGATCAAGTCTGAATGAAGGCTACAGTAAGAACCAGAGTGACACTGTAGGCTCTGGTGATGAGCGGTGTCAGACTGTAGGCTAGAGTGAGTACCAAAATTCGACGGTAGGCTACAGTATGAACTAGAATCAGACTGTGGGCTCTAATGAGGACCAGTGTCAGACTGTAGGGTACACTGAGGAGCAAAGTCAGACTGTCGCATAGAGTGAGGAGCATAGTCAGACTGTAGCCTACAGTAAGAACAAGACTCACACTGTAGGCTTTAGTGAGGACAAGAGTGATCCTATAGGCTACAGTAAGTACCAAAGTTCGACTGTAGGCTAAAGAAAGAACCAGAGTCAAACTCTGGGCTATAATGAGGCTCAGTGTCATACTGTAAGTTACAGTGAGGACCCAAGTTAGACTGTAGGCTTCAGTTAGAATAATTTAAAAATAATAGAGTCAGAATGTTGGCTCTAGTGAGGACCAGGGTCAGACTGTAGGCTACAGTGAGGACCAAAATCTTGCTTTAGCATATAGAGGATCAAGTCTGAATGAAGGCTACAGTAAGAACCAGAGTGACACTGTAGGCTCTGGTGATGAGCGGTGTCAGACTGTAGGCTAGAGTGAGTACCAAAATTCGACGGTAGGCTACAGTATGAACTAGAATCAGACTGTGGGCTCTAATGAGGACCAGTGTCAGACTGTAGGGTACACTGAGGAGCAAAGTCAGACTGTCGCATAGAGTGAGGAGCATAGTCAGACTGTAGCCTACAGTAAGAACAAGACTCACACTGTAGGCTTTAGTGAGGACAAGAGTGATCCTATAGGCTACAGTAAGTACCAAAGTTCGACTGTAGGCTAAAGAAAGAACCAGAGTCAAACTCTGGGCTATAATGAGGCTCAGTGTCATACTGTAAGTTACAGTGAGGACCCAAGTTAGACTGTAGGCTTCAGTTAGAATAATTTAAAAATAATAGAGTCAGAATGTTGGCTCTAGTGAGGACCAGGGTCAGACTGTAGGCTACAGTGAGGACCAAAATCACATTTCAGGCTACAGTAAGAACCAGAGTCACAATGTAAGATCTAGTAAGGACTAGTGTCAGATGGTGGACTACAGTGAATACCAAAGTCAGACACTAGGCTACAGTTAAATCCAGAGATAGACTGTGGGCTCTAGTGAGGACAAGTTTCAGACTGTAGGCTCCAGTGATGACCAAAGTCCGATGGTACGCTACAGTGAGGACCAAAGCCCGACAGTAGGTTACAGGAAGAACTAGAGTCAGACTGTAAGCTCTAGTTTCGACCGGTGTCAGACTTTATGCCACAATTAGGACCAAAATCATTTTGTAGGCTGCAGTAAGAACCAGATTCACAATTTAGACTCTATGAGGACCAGTGTCAGAGTGTAGGCTACAGTGAGGACCAAAATCTGACTGTAGGTTACAGTAAGAACCAGAGTCACACTGTAGGCACTAGTGAGGACAGGAGTCAGACTGTAGGCTCTACGGAGGACCAATCTCAGACTGCAAGGTACAGTGAAGTCCAAAGTCTGATTTTATGATACAGTGAGGATGAAAGTCAGACTCTCGGTATAAACCAGTAAAACCAGGGTGAGAGTTTAGGCTACAGTGAGGACAAAAGTCAGACCTTAGGCTCCCGTAAGAACTAGAGTCACACTGTATGCTCTAGTGAGGAGCCGTTTCAGACGGTAGGATACAGTGAGGACCAAATTCTGACTGTAGGCTACAGTGAGGGCCAAAGTCAGAATGTAGGCTACAGTAAGAGCAAGAGTCAGACTGTAGGTTCTAGTTTCGACCGGTGTCAGACTTTATGCCACAATTAGGACCAAAATCATTTTGTAGGCTGCAGTAAGAACCAGATTCACAATTTAGACTCTATGAGGACCAGTGTCAGAGTGTAGGCTACAGTGAGGACCAAAATCTGACTGTAGGTTACAGTAAGAACCAGAGTCACACTGTAGGCACTAGTGAGGACAGGAGTCAGACTGTAGGCTCTACGGAGGACCAATCTCAGACTGCAAGGTACAGTGAAGTCCAAAGTCTGATTTTATGATACAGTGAGGATGAAAGTCAGACTCTCGGTATAAACCAGTAAAACCAGGGTGAGAGTTTAGGCTACAGTGAGGACAAAAGTCAGACCTTAGGCTCCCGTAAGAACTAGAGTCACACTGTATGCTCTAGTGAGGAGCCGTTTCAGACGGTAGGATACAGTGAGGACCAAATTCTGACTGTAGGCTACAGTGAGGGCCAAAGTCAGAATGTAGGCTACAGTAAGAGCAAGAGTCAGACTGTAGGTTCTAGTAAAATCCAGAGTCAGGCGGTAGGGTCTAGTGAGGACTAGTGTCAAAGTTTACGCTACAGTGAGGACCAGTGTCAGACTGTAGGCTACATTTAAAACTGGAGTCAGGCTGTAGACTCCAGTGAGTACCAATGTCAGGATGTAGGCTATGGTAGAACCATCTCTGACTGTACGGTACAGTAAGATCCAGAGTCAGACGTAGGTTCTGGTGACGACCAGTGTCAGACTGTAGGCTACAGTGAGGATCAGAGGGTGACTGTTTGTTACAATAACAGAGTCAGATTGTAGGCTCTAGTGAGGAACGGTGTCAGACTTGAGGCAACAGTGAGGACCAAATTCAGACTGTAGGCTACAGTAAGAACCAGAGTCTGACTCTCGGCTCTAGTGAGGACCAGTTTCACACTGTAAATTCTAGTGAGGACCAAAGTCAGACTGTAGGCTATAGTAAGAACCAGAGAAAGAGTGTAGTCTCTTGTGAGTACAAAAGTCTGACTATAGGCTACAGTGAGGGCCATATTCCGACTGTAGGCTACAGTAAGAACCAGAGTCTGGCTCTCGGCTCTAGTGAGGACCAGTGTCTGACTGTAGGCTACAGTGAGGACCAGAGTCAGACTGTAGGCTACAGTAAGAACCAGAGTAATACTGTCAGCTCTAGTAAGGACCTTTGTCAGACTGTAGGCTACAGTCGGAACCAGAGTCAGACTGTAGGCTCTAATGAGGACTAGTGTCAGACTGTACGCTACAATGTGGACCAGTGTCAGACTGTAGGGTAGAGTAAGAACCAAAGTCATACTGTATTCTACAGTAAAACCAGAGTCTGACTGTAGGCTCTAGTGTGTAACAGTGTCACACTGTAGGCTACAGTGAGCACCAAATGCAGACTTGGACTTCAATAAGATCCAGAGTCACATTTTAGGTTCAAGTGAGGAGCAGTGTTAGACTGGAGGCTAGTCTAAGGACCAAATTTCCTGTGTAGGCTACAGTAAGTATCAGATTCAGACTGTATGCTCTAATGAGGACCACTTTCAGACTATAGGATAAAGTGAGGACCAAAGTCAGACTGTAGGCTATAGTAAGAACCAGAGAAAGAGTGTAGTCTCTTGTGAGTACAAAAGTCTGACTGTAGACTATAGTGAGGACCAAAGTCAGACTGTAGGCTACAGTAAGAACCAGAGTCTGGCTCTCGGCTCTAGTGAGGACCAGTGTCTGACTGTAGGCTACAGTGAGGACCAGAGTCAGACTGTAGGCTACAGTAAGAACCAGAGTAATACTGTCAGCTCTAGTAAGGACCTTTGTCAGACTGTAGGCTACAGTCGGAACCAGAGTCAGACTGTAGGCTCTAATGAGGACTAGTGTCAGACTGTACGCTACAATGTGGACCAGTGTCAGACTGTAGGGTAGAGTAAGAACCAAAGTCATACTGTATTCTACAGTAAAACCAGAGTCTGACTGTAGGCTCTAGTGTGTAACAGTGTCACACTGTAGGCTACAGTGAGCACCAAATGCAGACTGTAGACTTCAATAAGATCCAGAGTCACATTTTAGGTTCAAGTGAGGAGCAGTGTTAGACTGGAGGCTAGTCTAAGGACCAAATTTCCTGTGTAGGCTACAGTAAGTATCAGATTCAGACTGTATGCTCTAATGAGGATGAGTGTCAGAATGTACGCTAGGGTGTGGAACAGAGACAGACGGTATGCTACAGTATGAACCAGTAAAACCAGAGTCAGATTGTAGGCTGTAGTGAGGACCAGTGTCAGAATGAAGGATCTAGTGAGGACATGAGTCCAGCTGTAGGCTACTGTGAGGACCAGTGTCTGATTTTAGGCTACACTGAGGACAAAGTCTGACTGTGAGCTACAGTGAGTACCACAGTCGGACTATAGGCTACAGTAAGAAACTGAGTTAGACTGTAGGTTTTATTGAGGACAGGTTTCAGAGTGTAGGCTACAGTGAGGAACAAAGTCAGACTGTGTGCTACAGTAAGAGCCAGTGTCACGCTGTACTTTCTAGTGAGGATAGTTGTCAGACTGTAGGCTACAGTGAGGACCAAAGTCAGACGGTAGGCTACATTAAGAACCAGAGTCACAAAGTAGGCTCTAGTGACGACCAGTGTCAGACTCTAGTTTGTAGTGAGGACCAGTGTCACACTGTGGGCTACAGTGAGGGTCAGAGCGGACTCTAGTTTACAGTAAGAACAAGGGACGGACTCTAGGCTCTAGTGAGGAGCATAGTCAGACTGTAGGTTAGTGTAAGAACCAGAGTCAGATTATAGGTTCTAGTGACGAACAGTGTCAGACTGAAGGATCTAGTGAGGACATGAGTCCAGCTGTAGGCTACTGTGAGGACCAGTGTCTGATTTTAGGCTACACTGAGGACAAAAGTCTGACTGTGAGCTACAGTGAGTACCACAGTCGGACTATAGGCTACAGTAAGAAACTGAGTTAGACTGTAGGTTTTATTGAGGACAGGTTTCAGAGTGTAGGCTACAGTGAGGAACAAAGTCAGACTGTGTGCTACAGTAAGAGCCAGTGTCACGCTGTACTTTCTAGTGAGGATAGTTGTCAGACTGTAGGCTACAGTGAGGACGAAAGTCAGACGGTAGGCTACATTAAGAACCAGAGTCACAAAGTAGGCTCTAGTGACGACCAGTGTCAGACTCTAGTTTGTAGTGAGGACCAGTGTCACACTGTGGGCTACAGTGAGGGTCAGAGCGGACTCTAGGTTTACAGTAAGAACAAGGGACGGACTCTAGGCTCTAGTGAGGAGCATAGTCAGACTGTAGGTTAGTGTAAGAACCAGAGTCAGATTATAGGTTCTAGTGACGAACAGTGTCAGACTGGGTGTTACAGTGAGGAACAAAGTCAGAATTTAGGCTACAATATAACCAGTGTCAGATTGAAGGCTCTAGTGAGGAAAAGTGTCAAACTGTGAGGATACAGTTTGGATCAAAGTCAGACTGTATGCTACATTAGAAACAGAGTGAGACTGAAGGCTCTAGTGAGGACCAGTGTCAGAATGTAGGCTACTGTGAGGACCAAACTCTGACTGTAGGTTCTGTAAGAGCCAGATCAGCACTGTGGAAAATATTGAAGACCACTGTCAGACTGTAGGAAACAACGAGGACCAAAGTCAGACTGTAGCCTGCAGTAAAACCAGGTTCACACATTAGGCTCTAGTGAGGACCAGTGTCTCAATGTAGGCTACGGTGAGGTCCAAAGTCATACTATAGGCTACAGTGAGGATCAACGTCAGACTTTAGGCTACAATAAGAACCACGGTCAGACTAAAACCTCAGTGAGGACCAGTATCAGATTGTAGGATACAGTGTGGATCAAAGTCAGACTGTAGGCCAGAGTAAGAACCAGAGTGAGACTGAAAGCTCTAGTGAGGACCAGTGTCAGGCTGTAGGCTTCAGTGTGGACCGATCTCTGACTGAAGGGTACAGTAAGAATTAGAGTAAGACTGTAGTCTCTAATGAGGACCACAGTATGACTGTAGGCCTCAGTGAGGTCCAAAGTGAGACTCTAGGCGATAGTAAGTCAAGTGTCAGAATGAAATCTCTAGTGAGGACCAGTTTCAGACTGTAGACTACAGTGTGGACCAAAGTCAGACTGTAGGTTACAGTAAGGACCAGAGTCACTGTAGGCTTAAGTGAGAACCAGTGTCAGACTCTAGGCTGTGGTGAGGACCAGTGTCACATTTGGCCTATGGAGAGGACCTTTTGTGACAGTAGGATACAGTAAGAACCAGAGTGAGACTGAAGGCTCTAGTGAGGACCAGAATCAGACTGTAGGCTACAGTGAGGACCAAAATCAGACTGTAGGCTTCAGTGAGAACAAGAGTCACACTGTAGCCTCTATTGAGGACCGGTGCCAGACTGTAGGCTACAGTGAGGGCCAAAGTCGGATGGTAGTCTACAGTAAGAAACAGAGTCAGACTGTAGGCTCTAATGAGGACCAGTGTCAGACCAAAGGCTGCAGTGAGGACCAAGGTCAGACTTGAGGCTACAGTGAACCATAGTCACACGGTAGGCTCTATTGAGGACTGGTGTCAAACTGTAGGCTACAGTAAGAACCACAGTCACACTGTAGATTCTAGTGAGGACTAGTGTCAGACTGGAGGCTAGAGTGAGGATCAAAGATCAACTGTAGTCTACAGTAGAACCAGATTCAGACGTTGCCCTCTAATGAGGCACAGTGCCTAATGTACGGTAGAGTGAGGACCAAAGTCAGACTGTGGCTACAGTAAGAACCAAAGACAAAGTGTACTCTCTGTGTGTACCAAAGTCTGACTACAGGCTACAGTGAGGACCATATTCTGACTGTAGGCTACAGTAAGTACTAGAGTCACACTCTAGGCTCAAGTAAGGACCAGTGTCTGACTCTAGAATCTAGTGAGGACCGAGACAGACTGTAGGCTACAGTAAGAACCAGAGTCAACTCTAGGATTCAGTAAGAACCAGAGTCACACTATACCTTCAAGTGAGGACCAGTGTCAGACTGTAGGCTACAGTAAGAACAAGAGTCATGCTTTAGTGTCTAGTAAGGACAGGTGTCAGACTATAGGCTACAGTGAGGACCAAACACAGACTTTAGGCTACATTAAGAACAGAGTCACACCCTAGGCTGAAGTGAAAACCAGTGTCAGATTTTAAGCTTTAGTGAGGACAAGTGTCACACTGTGGGCTACAGTGAGGACTATGTGTGATTGTAGGCTACAGTAAGAAAAGGGTCAGACATAGGCTCTAGTGAGGACCACTGTCAGACAGTAGGCTACAGTGAGGAACAGAGTGAGATAGTAGGTCACAGTAAGAACCAGAGTCAGTCTGTAGCCTTAGTGAGGACCAGTGTCATACAGTAGGCTACAGTGAGGAACGAAGTCAGACTTTAGGCTACAGTAAGAACCAGTGTCACACTGAAGGCTCTAGTGAGGACCAGTTTCACTGTAGGATACAGTATGGATCAAAGTCAGACAGTAGGCTACAGTAAGAACCAAAGTGAGACTGAAGGCTCTGGTGAGGACTAGTGTCAGACTGAGGCAACAGTGAGGAACAGTGTCAGACTATAGGCTACAGTAAGAACTAGAGTCAGACTATAGGCTTTAGTGAGGACCAATGTCAGACTGTAGGCTAGAGTGAGGAACAAAGTCAGACTTAAGCTACGATAAGAACAGTGTCAGACTGAAGGCTCTAGTGAGGACCAGCGCCAGACTGTAGGATACAGTGTGGATCAAAGTCAGACTGTAGGCTACAGACTGTAGGCTCTAGTGAGGACCAGCGTCAGACTGTAGGCAACAGTGAGGAACAGTGTCAGACTATAGGCTACAGTAAGAACTAGAGTCAGACTATAGGCTTTAGTGAGGACCAATGTCAGACTGTAGGCTAGAGTGAGGAACAAAGTCAGACTTAAGCTACGATAAGAACGAGTGTCAGACTGAAGGCTCTAGTGAGGACCAGCGCCAGACTGTAGGATACAGTGAGGATCAGAGTCAGACTGTAGGCTACAGTAAGACAAGTAGACTGTAGGCTCTAGTGAGGACCAGGTCAGACTGTAGGCACAATGAGGAAAAGTCAGACTGTAGGTAACAGTAAGAACCATATTGTCAGACTGTATGCTCTAGGGAGGACCAGTGTCAGACTGTAGGATACAGTGAGGATCAGAGTCAGACTGTAGGCTACCGTGAACCAGAGTCATCTGTAGGCTCTAGTGAGAGCTCACTGTGAGAATTTACGCATTGAGGACCAAAGTCTGACTGTAGCCTACAGTAAGAACCAGAGTCAGAATGTGGCTAAGAGAGGACCACTTTGAAGCTGTGGGCTAAGAGAGGTACAAAGTCAGACTGTAGCTACAGTAGGAACAAGTCACATTAGGCTCTAGTGAGGACAAGTGTCAGACTGTAAGCTAGAGTGAGGACAAAAGACAGATTGTAGGCTACAGTAAGAACCAGTGTAAGACTGTAGTATCTAGTGAGGACCTGAGTCAGAAAGTAGGCTATTGTTAGACCAGAGTCACATTGTAGGTTACAGTAAGAACCAGAATCAAACTGTAGGCTACAGTTCGAACCACGTTCAGACTGTAGACTATAATGAGGATCAGAGTCAGACTCTAGGCTACAATGAGGACAAGACTCAGAATGTAGGTTATAGCTACTACCATGGTCAGATTGTAGGTTACAGTGATGACGAGTGTCAGACTGTAGGCTCTAGTGAAGACTAGTGTCAGACTGTAGGCTACAGTGAGGACGAACGTCAGACTTTATGCCACAGTAAGAACCAGAGTGAGACTCATGGCTCTAATGAAGACCAATGTCAGTCTGTAGGTTCAGTGAGTAAGAGTGTAAGACTGTAGGGTACAGTGAGGAACAAAGTCAGGCTGTCGACTTCAGAAAGAACCAGAGTCAAATTGTAGTGTCTAGTGTGGACCAGTGTCAGGCTGTAGACTACAGTGAGGACCAAAGTCTGACTGTAGGCTACAGTAAGAACCATAGTTAAACTGTAGGCTATAGTGAGGATCTAAATCAGACTGTTGGATACATTAGAGACAGAGCCAGAATAGGCTTTGTGAGGTCCACACAAGACTCTAGGCTCTATTTAGGATCAGTGTCAGGCTGTAGATTACAGTGGGACCAAAGACAGACTGTAGGCTCTAGTGAGGACCAGTGTCAGAATGTTGGCTACAGTGAGGACGAACGTCAGACTTTATGCCACAGTAAGAACCAGAGTGAGACTCATGGCTCTAATGAAGACCAATGTCAGTCTGTAGGTTCAGTGAGTAAGAGTGTAAGACTGTAGGGTACAGTGAGGAACAAAGTCAGGCTGTCGACTTCAGAAAGAACCAGAGTCAAATTGTAGTGTCTAGTGTGGACCAGTGTCAGGCTGTAGACTACAGTGAGGACCAAAGTCTGACTGTAGGCTACAGTAAGAACCATAGTTAAACTGTAGGCTATAGTGAGGATCTAAATCAGACTGTTGGATACATTAGAGACAGAGCCAGAATAGGCTTTGTGAGGTCCACACAAGACTCTAGGCTCTAGTTGAGGATCAGTGTCAGACTGTAGATTACAGTGCGGACCAAAGACAGACTGTAGGCTCTAGTGAGGACCAGTGTCAGAATGTTGGCTACAGTGAGGACCAGTGTAAGAATCTAGGTTACAGTATGAAGCAGAGTCAGACTGTAGATTCTAGAGAGGATCAATATCAGACTGTAGGCTACAGTGAGGACCAAAATCCAGACTGTATTCTACAGTAAGACCCTGAGTCAGACAGTTGGCTCTAGTGAGGACCTGTGTCAGACTCTAGGCTACATTAAGAACCAGGAAGATCCAGAGTCAGACTGTAGGCTCTAGTGAGGACCAGAGTTAGAATGTATGCTACAGTGAAGAACAGAATAAGACTATAGGCTACAGTAAGAACACAGGCAGACTATAGGCTCCAGTGAGGACTAGAGCCAGACTCTACGATATATTGAGTACAAGTCAGACTGTAGGCTACAGTGTGGTCCAAAGTCAGACTGTAGGATCCAGTGAGGACCAGTGTCATACTGTATGCTAAAGTGAGGACCAAATTGCGACTGTAGACTACAGTAAGTACCAGACTCAGACTGTAGGCTCTAGGAGACCCAGTGTCACACATCAGGCTACATTGAGGACTGAAGTCAAAATGTAGCCTACAGTAAGAACCAGAGTCTCACTGTAGACTCTAGTGAGGACTAGTGTCAGACTGTAGGCTCTAGTGAGGACCAGTGTCAGATTATTGGCTAAAGAGAGGACCAAAGTCAGTATGTAAGCTCTAGTGAGGACCAGGCAGACTGTAGGCTCAGTGAGGACCAGGTCGACTGTAGGTACAGTAAGAACCAGAGTATATTGGCTCTAGTAAAGGGCCAGGTCCGACTAGGCTCCATGAGGACCCGTGTCAGATGTGGCTCATTTAGGACCAAAAATTAAAACTTGGCTACAGTAAAAACAAAAGCAGATGTAGGCTCTAGTGAAGGGCCATTTTCAACTGTAGGCTCTAGTGAGGACCAGAGTCGACGGGAGGCTACAGTGAGGACCAAAGCAGACTGAACTACAGTGTGGACCAAGTCAAACTGTAGGCTCAGGAAAAACCAGAGTCAGACTGTAGGGTCAAGTGAGGACCCAAGGGCAGACTGTGGGCTACAGTGAGGACCAAAGTCAGACGTGCTACAGAAGAACCAGATTTTGACTGAAAGGGTCTAAGGGGGACCAGTGTAGACTTAGGGCTAGTGATGAAACCCAAGTCAACTGTAGTCCAATGGGACCAAAATCAAAGTGGTACAGAAGAGAAATCCAAATGGGTCTAGTGAGGACCCGGGTCAGACGTAGGCTACCCTTTAGGAACCCAAAATAGACTGTAGGCTACAGTAAGAACCCGAGTCAGACTGTAGGTCTAGTGAGGACCAGGTGTCAGACTTAGGCTCAGTGAGGGCCAAGTCAGACTGTAGGCTACAGTGGGACCAAGTAGACGTAGGCTACAGAAAACCAGAGTCCGACTGTAGGTCTAGTGAGGAAACCCGGGTCAGACCCTTTGGCCACAGTGAGGAAAGTTTGCTTAGGCCCCTAAGGACCAGAGTCAGACTTAAGGTCTAGTAAAGGGCCCAAGTCAACTGTAGGCCTGCCAGGGAGGTCCAAAATCAGAGTCAAAGTTACAGTAAGAACCAGTGTCAGACTGTAGCCCACAGTAAAAAGAGTCAGACTGTAGGCTCTAGTGAGGACCAGTGTCAGCTGTAGGCTTAGTGAGGACCAAGTCAGACTGTAGGTTTCAGTAGCCAGAGTCAGACTGTAGGGTCTAGTGAGGACCAAGTGTCAGATTGTAGCTACAGTAAAACCAGAATCGGGCTGCAGTCTCTAGTGAGGACCAGTCAGATTGTAGGCTACAGTGAAGACCAAAGTCCGACTCAGGCTACAGAATGAACCGAGTTAGACACTAGGTCTAATAAAGGCCAGTGTCAGACTGTAGGCTCAGTAGGACCAAAGTCAGACTTGCTAAACCAAAACCAAAATCCAAAAACTAAGGCTCTAGTGAGGACCGTGTCAGACTTAGGCACAGTGAGGACCAGTTCAATTAGCTACAGTAAAAACCAGTGCCCAAAATGTAGGCTCAGTGAGACCAGTGTCAGATTTTAGGGTACAGTAAAACCAGAAACAGATTGGTAGACAGTGAGGACCAGTCAGATGTAGGTACAGTGAGGACCAAGGGCAATTAGGTACAGTGAACCAGATTAGACTTAAATCTTGTAAGGCCAGTGTCATACTGTAGGCCACAGTGAGGACCAAAGTCAGCCCGTGGGTAGTAAGAACCAAATAAAACTTTAGGCTCAGTGAGACCATGTCAGACTTAGGCTACAGTGAGGACCAAAAGGGAGACTGTAAACTACAGTAGGGCCCGTCTCAGTAAGAACCCGAGTCAGACTTAACTCAGTGAGGACCGGTCAGCTGTAGGCTCTAGTGAGACCAGTGTCAGACTGTAGGTTTCAGTAAGGTCCAGAGTCGGGCTGTAGGTCATTAAGGACCAAATGTCAGACTGTAGGCTAATGAGGACCAATGTCAGAATGTAGGCTACAGTAAGAACCCGAGTCAGAAGTAGGGTCTAGTGAGACCCGTGTTGGGTTTTAGCTACAGTAAACCAGATCAGATTTTAGGTCTAGTGAGGACCAGGCAGATTTTAGGCTACAAAGGGGACCAAATTTGACTTAGGCTACAGTAGGAACCAGAGCAGACTGTAGGCTCTGTAGGACCAAGTCCGACTTAGGTACTGTAAGAACCAGAGTCGGGCTGTAGGTCATAAAGGGCCAAATGTCAGACTGTGGCTACAGTGAGGACCAATGTCAGAATGTAGGCTACAGTAAGGAACCCGAGTCAGAATGTAGGGTCTAGTGAGGGCCCGTGTTGGGTTTTAGGGTACAGTAAACCAGAATCAGATTGAGGTTCTAGTGAGGACTAGTCAGATTTTAGGCTACAAGGATGACCAAATTCCGACTGTAGGCTACAGTAGGAAAAGAGCAGACTGTAGGCTCTTGAAAGGGCCAATGTCCGACTTAGGTACTGTAAGAACCAGAGTCACACTGTAGCTCTATGAGGACCCTTGTCAGACTGTAGGCTACAGTGAGGACAAAGTCAGACTGTAGGTACAGTTGGACCCGAGTCAGACGAAACTCTAGTGAGGACCGTGTCCGACTTAGGCTCAGTGAACCCAAGTCAGACTGTAGGCCCAAATGAGGGCCAAGTCCGACTTAGGCTACTGAACTAGAGTCAGACTGTAGGATTAGTGAGGACCATTGTCAGACTGTAGGCAAAAGTGAGGACCAAAGTCAGACTTAGGCTACAGTAAGACCAGAGTCGACTTAGGGTCTAGTGAGGACCAGGGTCAGACTGTAGGCCAGTTAAGACAAAGGTCCAAATTAGGACTGTTAGGAAACCCGGGCAGACTTAGGCTCTGAGGACAAAGGGCAGACCTTTGGCTACAGTAGGAACCCGGGCAGATTTTAGCTACAGTAGGAAACCCGGGCAGACTGTGGGTCTAGTGAGGGCCCAGTCAGACTGTAGGCTACAGTGAGGACCAAAGCAGACTGTGGGCTCAGTAAGAACCAGAGTCAGATTTTAGGATCCCGTGGGAACCGGTCAGACGTAGGCTCTAATGAGGACCAGTGTCAGACTAAGTCTTAGTGAGGACCCGGTCACATGTAGTCTATAGTAAAAAACCCGAGTCAGACTATAGTTCTAGTGAGGACCGTCCCGCTTAGGTTCTAGAGAGGACCAGTGTCAGACTGTAGTTACAGTAAAACCAGAGTCAGACTGTAGGCTAGTGAGGACAAGTCAGACTGTAGGCTACATTTAGGACCAAAGCCCGACTGTGGGCCCGTAGAACCAGAGTCAGACGAAGCCTAGTGAGACAGTTTCAGATTTGAAGGTCTAGTGATGACCAAGTGAGACGTAGGCTTAGTGGACCAAGTCAGATGTAGGCTACAGAAAACCAGAGTCCAAATGTAAAGGGTAGTGAGGAAACGGTCAATTTAGGCCACAGTGAGGACCAAAGTCCGACTTTGGCACTTTACAGTTCAAGAACCCCGTGTCAGACTGTAGGCTCAATGAGGTCCAAAGGGCAGACTGTAGGCTACAGTAAGAACCAGTGCGGGCTGTAGGCTCAGTGAGGAACCCAAATCAGACTGTAGGCTACAGTAAGAACCAGGGTCAGACTGTAGTTATAGTGAGGACGAGGCTCAGACTGCAGGCTCTAGTGAACACAGTACAGACTAGGCTAAATAAGAACCATTGACAGATTAGGCTCTAGTGAGGGCCAGTAAAAATGTAGGGTACAATAAAACCAGAGTCAAATTGTAGGCTCTTGAACCATTGACTTTTAGTACAGTGGGACCAAAGTCTGAGGTACGTAAAAGGACTTACAGG